>JARQOC010000002.1:603180000-603621385 GCA_033576535.1 Allobates femoralis
GTTGTTCTTGTTTTAGTTTTGGAATTGTGATTTGTTGGAGGAATTTTTTACCTTCTGTCAAATTAGTAAATGAGGGTTTATATAATTCTTTGTAAACGTTTTATAGTATTTCATTGATTTTCCTAGGGTCAGAAGTTATAGTTCCCTGGCCATCTCATAGTCTATCAATTGGGTCTGGCTGCAGACGCCCTATTGCCAGTCTTGCCAGCAATTTACCCGCTTTGTTCCCATATCTCAGCAATTCAACCTCCTGTCTAGAGTGGTACATCTGCTCCCTCCTATCAATCCAGGTTTCAAACTCTTGTTTGGCCAGCTTCCATTTTTCCCTGTTTTGAGTTGTGGGGCTCTGCAGGAACTCTGTATATATATTTTCTAACTTTACACTACAATCTAAGCATTTTTCTGCTACTCTTTTCTTGAGTGAGGCAAAAAACATCATCATTTTGCCTCTTAGCACCGCCTTCGCCGCATTCCAGTACAACGCGTGTTGGTTTGCAAGTTCCTTGTTGTCCTTTTCAAATCCCTCACACCAGACACGTACTTTGTCATTAAATCCCTCATCTTTTGTAAGATAAGATGAAAATTTCCACATGTAATGTGTTCCTTTTATCTGGTTTTATCTACCAGTTCCATACCCAATGGAGCATGGTCAGATATAACCAGGTCGTAGATCTCCACTGACTTCATTCTATTTAACAGTCTCTCCAAGGTCAGCAAATTCTATTCTTGCCCAGGATTGGTGGGCATGGAGGAGTGGGTAAACTCTCTATCCTCTGGATGTAACCAATGCCAAACATCTCTCAATCTAGTTTGTTCAAGGAAGGAGGGGAGAAGAGTCTCTCTTTTTGGAGGAGTCAGGCTCTGGCTGTTTCTGTTCTCCTCCCCATTGTGAACTGTGTTCAAGTCTCCCACAGTAATTAGCAGAGGTGAGTTGACCAAGACAATCTTCCTCTCCAGATCATCAAAGAAGACTCCGTTTGAACTATTAGGTTCATAAACATTGTATATTGAATAAACTTCTCCTCCATGCTCTGTGGTGACCCAAACCCATGTCCCTGATCATCACACTCCTGGGACAGCAGATTAAATACAAAATTACGATTGAACAGTATCATTACCCCTGCGTATCTACCTTGAGCTAACGAGCCAACTACTTTCCCCACCCACAATTTGCTGAGCCTAAAAAAATCATTTTCCTTTAGATGTGTTTCTTGAAGCAATACAATATCGGGTGAGTAGATTTTCAGATGTCTCAGTATCTTTACTTTTTTATTCGGAGATCTTAGGCCTTTCACATTGCAAGAGATGATCTTCATAGTTCCTGTCACTACAGCCTATTAACTCTTGCTTTATTTTCCTCATAAGGGTTCTAGTGATTAAAAGAAGATCCTCAGGTGGTTAGAGAAGGGTAAAAAAAGGTAAAAAAGAAAAAATACTTAAAGATATGAAAGGGGATAGAGATTTAAACGTTAAAACAATTAAACAATGAGCTCTCAATACACAGTAGTGTATTTCTAGCTTCTTACACCACAATAACGTTGTGGACATTTATCTGAGGAAGTAAGGGCTACCGAAAAAAAAAGAAAAACCTGTGGGAAGAAGCATATCCCACACCAGACATTATAAATAATTGTCAAAATGCCATCTGCATCTTCTCCTCCGCCCTGATTCATACCGTTGCATAATTCTTTGCCCTCCACCCCACTAGAACCCGGGTCCCTTCCTCAAATAAGGGGCAGATGGGCACTTCCCACCAAAACCCATCTTAATTAAAGCGCAACATATATCAGTTTTCAGCACTCAACAAGTTACCAACAGCATCCAGTCACCTTGGGGAGACACTGTCCTGTTTGTAGAAGAAGTGCCTGGGGGGAGAGCCATCAAGAGCAAGATGTATATGATGCAGTCCATTTCAATGGTGCTTCATCTGTGCTAGCAAGATGCCCTCTGGGGCTTTGGTGTTGAGGGGAAGCTGTCTTCCTCACAACCTCTTCTTTGTTCGTTGCTTTTTGCGTTGCGCAATATTTTTTCCATGTCTTTTTCTGCTTCGCTTGCCGATTTTTAGATGAGGTTATCACCGTCATTTTGGAAAATCCTTAGTGTCGCCAGATATTGCAGTGCAAAACATTTCTTTGCTTGATAGAGTGCTACACATATTTTACTAAAGGCTCTCCTGCGTTTTGCCACCTCTGCATAATAGGTCTTCAAATAGGACTTTCATCCCCCCCAAAGTCACTGGCTGGGAACATCTTCTATATGCTCTCATTATGTCAAACTTATCATTATAGCCCAGGAATTTCCTGATTACTTGGATGTCCAGTCATCAGATCCTTGATTGTGAGATCGTAGATCCTGCCCAACTCTGTGAACCCTTTTGACCCTACAACCGTGATTAATTCCCATGGCCATTGGTAGGTCTCTTCGCAAAGTCTTTGTAGTTCAGCTGCAGGGACTGACTCGGGGAGCCCCACTAGCCTTAGGTTGTTGCGCCTTGACCTATTTTCCAGGTCTTCGACCTTCTTAGACAGGCGGTTTGTTTCTGTAGTTGTCTCTTTCAGCTGCTAGGAGAGGTTTATGTTAGCATCCTCGAGTTACGAGACCCTCTGCTCCAGCTCCACTACCTGTTCCTTATGTTTGCTCACTTCGTCTTGGAGACGCTGGAGGGCTTTCTTGATAGCCTGTTCCGGGTTCTTTTGGATGTCTGGCATGATGCTACTTGCCATGTCAGCCGCCAGTTTGTTAAAGTCTATTGATATCAATCTTGAAGGGTCTTTCCTGTTACACTCATTTAGGTCTTCAATGTACTCCTCACTTGGGTTTTCTGTTGCGAGTTTGTTGCAGGAGTGTCCTCTCCTGCAGGGCTTGGGTCCCCGATGCCCTCTTCTACTCTGTGGTTCCCACTACTTGTTTACTGGGGGCCCTCCGACTTTTTTGAGCTGCATAACACATAGTGATCCATTTGCTGAAGTGGTGACGTAGATGGAGTCAGTGTCAGGTCCGTTTGGCCTTTCTCCTGAGATTATCAGTTCTTATGTTTCTTGGCAACTATGGAAATATGTCGTGCTGCAGTACACAGCAGGCACTTGCAGTTATTTTATTTTTTTTTGTGCGTATTTTTTTGTTCCACTAGGGGACAGCAGAGCTTTTCCATGTCTGAGCTCACTATGGCGACCACCATATGTCACCAGTTTTCGTTTTCAGCTGGCACTAGGAGAAATGACCAGTCGCATGTGCTTAGCCTCCCTCCTGGATTCCTGTATGTTGTTGCTGGAGAGACGGTTTTCTCTCTGCTTAGTCTGATCACAGCCCCACTTTTAGGAACCCCTTTACAGGCCTCTTTACATCTGTTACCAGGAGCCAGAGAGAAGTCCTGTAGAATCGGCCCTGACCTCTGATAAGTAGATCCCTCTGATATGTTTCCGTGGGGGGAAGGGGGGTTCTATTTGTGGCTTTTAGGATTATAACTTTAGTCGCAGTGCATTTTTGCCATGTGAATAGAAGCCAGTGCAAGCCTTGGGTGCACACGTGGCCAGCATCCTCCAGGTCTCAGAAATGATCCAGGATTGAAGTGACTGACCTTTATAGGTGGTGTGGTGTGGGAGCTGGTGGTAGCCCATCTTTGTCTTGTGTTGGGGCGGTTGGTGTCTGCAGATTTGTCAGTAGGATTCTTGTGGTGTGAGAGCTACTGCTAAGCAGGTGTTATCTCATCCCATCTCAGACTGGAAATCCTGAATGGACACTTTAATGTTACCACTCAGCACCAGCTCTGCATGTAGCAGATCTAGGGAACTTCAAGAGACCTTGTGTTGGTTTACCGTTGGAGCTGCAAGGGTATGTTTGGGGTTAATAAAAGTGTAAAAGAAGGTGTCTCTGTTTTTTATTTCAAATAAAGGATTTTTTTTCTGTGTCTGTGTATTTTAATTATTTACTTACAGGATTGGTAATGTGGGGGTCTTATCAAGACTTGTACCTCACCAATCCAGGGTTTGATATCAGCTGTCAAGTCACTAACCCCTGATATTACCCCAATTGCCAAAGCACCAGGGCAATCGGGAAGAACCGGATAAAGTGCCAGGAATGGCGCATCTAATGGCTCCGGGTTGCTATCCTTAGCCTTGGGGGCCCAATAACCATAGGATTCCCAGGCTTAAAATACCAACCCCCAACTGTGTGCTTTATTTTGGCTAAGTATTAAATTTGGGGGGACAAAATGCCGTTTTTTTCAAAACAGTTATTTAAATATTTAAAAAGGAAAACGTGTGGGCTCCCCCTATTTTGATGCCCAGCCAAGATAACGCTCACAGCTAGGGTTTGAAGCTCAAAGCAGTGTGCTTTATCTGCGCTGTGTATCAAAATACAGGGGACCCCATGCTAGTTTTATCAATTATCTATTTTTACACTTTGGGAACACAGACAGCTACTGTGAGGCTGGGTAACCAATCACAGACACCTGCACTGCAGTCTGACTGCATCCAATCACAGACGCTGTCACAGAGGGTGGGTGGGGAATCAAGTAAATATACAGGAGGTTTAACGAGCGGACCCAGATGTAGTGTGTCCAAAGCAGGGAGACGGGTAAGTATAATGTAACTGCTTCTAATCCCCATTTTGCTTCCTTTTGCAGCCCCCTAGCCCTTTATCCAGGTGGCCAAAGCCAAACAATAATACAGATGTCTCAGGGAAGGCTGCGTTCGGTTTTCGTGCATGGACACTAGGTGTTCAGGACGGAAAAAACACTAGAAGGACAAAAATTCAAAAAACTTACCAAAAACAGCCAAGGTTTGATGTTCATTGCACTCAGTAGGATGCAGCAGGTTTCAATGAAAAGCAATACACAAGTGCAAAATACCGATGCAACAGTCACTCTTAAAGGGAACCAACCACCCCAAATGACCCCCCCGGATTGTTAATATGTGTCCCTACACCCAGCACACACATTTGGGGCAATCGTTTTTGCTAAAAAAACTGTTTAGTAGAAGCTAAGATATCTGTTTATAAAGTTTAATAACTTCTGACGATTGGGTGTTACCTAGCTTTGTCCACGTGCAGTGTTCGTGCTCGTCATCTTCCTCTCCCCCTCCCCTCTCACTTTCTAAGAGCCTAGCCGCGTCATGAAAGGGGCAGGGCTCGCCGCGATTTAGCCCCACCCCTTTCATGACACGGCCAGGCTCTTAGAAAGTGAGAGGGGAGGGGGAGAGGAAGATGAAGAGCACGAGCACTGCACGTGGACAAAGCTAGGTAACACCCAATCGTCAGAAGTTATTAAACTTTATAAACAGATATCTTAGCTTCCACTAAACAGTTTTTTTTAGCAAAAACGATTGCCCCAAATGTGTGTGCTGGGTGTAGGGACACATATTAACAGTCCGGGGGGGTCATTTGGGGTGGTTGGTTCCCTTTAACCTACCATGACATGGGGGAGGTGATTGGTGGTATTTATATGCACAAGGTTTTCATATGGCATCAGTCACACAGGTACGTGTCTGTATACGGCCTGTTGATCACACCTATATTATTAGATCAGGCGGGCTACCCAGCACTATGTATATGTGCCACACTGGACAGATGCTCTAAAAGGGCTCAGCTGCATCCTGCAAAAAGATAAAATAGTGCAACAAAAAAACAAATGATGAATGATAATGTGAGGTATTGGTGGATACTTTGGCCAAAATACATAAGCTTGCAAACCACGTCAAGGGCCCCCACACTTACGAGTCCCTAACAATATATTCAGAAAAAATACTAGACGAACAAAAATTTAAAAAACTTATCAAAAAACAGCCAAGGTCTGATAACCATTGCACACAGCAGGATGCAGCAGGCCTCAATGAAAAGCAACACAAGTGCAAAATACCGATGCAACAATCACCCTCAACTTACCATGACATGGGGGAGGTGATTGGTGGTATTTTATATGCACACAGATGAGGTTTCCATAAGGCATCAGTCACAGAGGTATGTGTGATGAAAAGTGTCTGTATGCAGCCTGTGGATCATGCCCATACTATTAGATCAGGCAGTCTGCCCAGCACTATGTATATGCACCAAACTTGCACTTTTTTATCTTTTTGCAAGATGCAGCTGAGCCCTTTTAGGGAGTCTATCATGTGTGGTGCATATACATAGTGCTGGGCAGCCCGCCTTATCTAATATTAAGGGCATGATTAAAAGGCTGTATACAGACACTATGCATCGCACGTACCTGTGTGCCTCAAACCCTATGGCAGGGGTCAGGAACCATTTTGGCTAAGAGAGCCATGATCACCACATATTTTAAAATGTAACTCTGTGAGAGCTGTACCATATCTTTAGAACTAAATACAAGTAAATGTGTGTATTTTATGTAAGACCAACACTTTTAAAGTACAATAAGTTACTGAATTCTTTTTAATAACGTTATGCTGTTGCCTACCAATGATGAATCCACTTGCAGCCCCAAATATGGCACCCCATCATCCCTTTGCAGCCCCCAATATGGTCTCCCCATGATCCCCTTGCAGCCCCCAATATGGTACCCCCATCATTCCCTTGCAGTACCCCCATCATCCCCATGCAGTACCCCCATCATGCCCTTGCAGTACCCCCATCATCCCCATGCAGTATCCCCATCATCCACATGCAGTATCCCCATCATCCTCATGCAGTACCCCCATTATCCCCTTTGTAGCCCTTTACATCCCCCACCATTGTGTTGATACCAGTATACACACACACAGACACACACGCAAAGACACACACACAGATGGTGGGGGGGTGGATGGTGGGGGGGGGAGGATGGTGGCGGGGGGGCAGGATGGTGGCGAGCAGGGCAGGATGGAGTGAGCGGGGCAGGATGGTGGCGGCGGGGCAGGATGGAGCTGGCGGGGCAGGATGCTGGGAGTGGGGCAGGATGGAGCGAGCGGGGCAATATGGAGCCGGAGGAGCAGAATGGAGCCGGAGGAGCAGGATGGTGGCAGGGGGGCAGGATGGTGGCGAGCGGAGCAGGATGGAGCGAGCGGGGCAGGATGGTGGCGGCGGGGCAGGATGGAGCCAGTGGGGCAGGATGGTGGGAGTGGGGCAGGATGGAGCAAGCGGGGCAGGATGGAGCCAGAGGAGCAGGATGGAGCCAGAGGAGCAGGATGGTGGCGGGAAGGGGGGGTTTGGCAGGATGGTGGGGAGCGGGGCAGGATGGAGCTGGGGGGGGCAGGATAGAGGCAAGTGGGCAGGATGGAGCTGGGGGGCAGGATGGAGCCGGAAGGGGCAGGATGGAGGCAGGGGGACAGGATGGAGCCGGCGGGGCAGGATGGAGCTGACGGGGCAGGATGGATCCGGCGGGTGGGGCAACATGGAGGTGGCAGGGAGGCAGGATGGAGAAGGTGGGAGCAGGATGGAGGCGGAGGGGGGGCAGTATGGAGGCAGAGGGGGGGCAGGATGGAAGCGAAGGGGGGGCAGGATAGAAGCGGCGGGGCAGGTTGGAGGGAGCGGGGCAGGACGGAGGCTCGGTGGTCAGCACAGTGCGGTGGCTCGGTGGTCAGCACTGTGCAGTGACTCGGTGGTCAGCACTGTGCGGTGGCTCGGTGGTCAGGACTGTGCAGTGGCTCGGTACTCAGCACTGTGCGGTGGCTCGGTGGTCAGCACTGTGCGGTGGCATGGTGGTCAGCACTGTGCGGTGGCTCAGTGGTCAGCACTGTGCGGTGGCTCAGTGGTCAGCACTGTGCGGTGGCTCAGTGGTTAGTCCTGTGCGGGGCAGGATGGAGCCAGAGGAGCAGGATGGAGCCGGAGGAGCAGGATGGAGCCAGAGGAGCAGGATGGTGGCGGGGGTTGCAGGATGATGGCGAGCGGGGCAGGATGGAGCCAGGGGGCACAGGATGGAGCCAGTGGGGGGCAAGATGGAGGCAGGTGGGCAGGATGGAGCTGGGGGGCAGGATGGAGCCGGGGAGGGCAGGATGGAGGCAGGGGGGCAGGTTGGAGCCGGCGGGGCAGGACGGAGGCTCGGTGGTCAGCACAGTGCGGTGGCTTGGTGGTCAGCACTGTGCAGTGACTCGGTGGTCAGCACTGTGCGGTGGCTCGGTGGTCAGGACTGTGCAGTGGCTCGGTACTCAGCACTGTGCGGTGGCTCGGTGGTCAGCACTGTGCGGTGGCATGGTGGTCAGCACTGTGCGGTGGCTCAGTGGTCAGCACTGTGCGGTGGCTCAGTGGTTAGCACAGGATGGAGGCAGAGTGGTCAGCGCAGGATGGAGACAGAGTGGTCAGCGCAGGATGGAGGCAGAGTGGTCAGCGCAGGATGGAGGCAGAGTGGTCAGCAAAGGATGGAGGCAGAGTGATCAGCGCAGGATGGAGGCTCAGTGGTCAGCGCAGGATGGAGGCTTGGTGGTCAGTGCAGGATGGAGGTTCGGTGGTCAGCGCAAGACGGAGGCTCGGTGGTCAGCACAGGATGGAGGTTCAGTGGTCAGCAGAGGACGGAGGCTTGGTGGTCAGCACAGTGCGGTGGCTTGGTGGTCAGCACTGTGGGTGGCTCGGTGGTCAGCACTGTGCGGTGGCTCGGTACTCAGCACTGTACGGTGGCTCGGTGGTCAGCACTGTGCGGTGGCATGGTGGTCAGCACTGTGCGGTGGCTCAGTGGTCAGCACTATGTGGTGGCTCAGTGGTCAGCACTGTGCGGTGGCTCAGTGGTTAGCACTGTGCGGTGGCTCAGTGGTTAGCACAGGATGGAGGCAGAGTGGTCAGCGCAGGATGGAGACAGAGTGGTCAGCGCAGGATGGAGGCAGAGTGGTCAGCGCAGGATGGAGGCAGAGTGGTCAGCACAGGATGGAGGCAGAGTGATTAGCGCAGGATGGAGACTCAGTGGTCAGCGCAGGATGGAAGCTCAGTGGTCAACGCAGAATGGAGGCTCAGTGGTCAGCGCAGGATGGAGGCTCAGTGGTCAGCGCAGGATGGAGGCTCAGTGGTCAGCGCAGAGTGGAGGCTCAGTGGTCAGCGCAGGATGGAGGCTCAGTGGTCAGCGCAGGATGGAGGCTCGGTAAGATATACTTAGCAGGAGTGACAGCACTGAAGAGGTTAAGTGTGGAGATGGAGTGCACACAGCAGGAGGAGTGATATGGCAGCAGGAAAATGGCCATGTGGTCCAAGATGGTGCCCGGGAAGTCTTGCGAGACTTTTCAGACGGCGAGAGTTCCCAGACGCCATGTTGGAATAAACATGTCGCTGGAACGGAGGAGTGCGGCCGGCGGCGGAGGCAAGAGGATCGTCTGGAGGCGGCGGGGAGGAAGAAGCAGGGCCGAACGGAGGAGTGCGATTGGCAGCGGAGGCAAGAGGATCGTCTGCAGGCGGCGAAGGGGTAGACGCAGGGCCGGTGGTAAGTATGGCCGACAGAGTGCATGGAGGTATGAGTGCGGAAGTTGTGAGCGAGGAGGGAGGCGCAAGAAGAGTGGAAGGGGTGTGTATGTGATAGTGTCGGAGTGTGTGTGGGGCCACAGCTTGTACCGATGGCGGAAGTGGAGCTTTGTAAGCCCCGCTCCCGGCAACGGGCGGCCATATTGGAACACCCAGAGTGGGTGTAGAGGCTACTTCAGCCGAGATGTGACGTAGTATACCGTTACATCCTGACGGAAGAAGCCTTAGGGTTTTATTATAATAGATATACATCACAGCCTCCATTTTATATACACATCACAGCCTCCAAATAATATATACAGCACAATGGAACCTCCATATTATATATACAGCACAGCCTCCATAGCCCATCAGCAGCCTCCATTAAGCCCAGCAGCAACCTACATATAGCCCAGCAGCAGCCTCCATATAGCCCAGCACAGCCTCCATATAACCCAGCACAGCCTCCATATAGCACAGCAGCAGCCTCCATTTAAACCCAGCAGCAACCTACTATAGCCCAGCAGCAGCCTCCATATAGCCCACAGCCTCCATATAACCGCACAGCCTCCATATAGCACAGCAGCAGCCTCCATAGCTGTAGCAGCCTCCATAGCCTGCAGTAACTCCTATAGTCCAGCAGCACCCTCTACAGCCCAGTAAGCAGCCTTCATAGCCCACAACAGCCTCCATAGAGAAGCAGCAGCCTCTATAGCCTAGAATAGCCTCCTTAACCCGCAGCAACCTCCATATAGCCCAGCAGCAGCCTCTATAGCCGCAGTAGCCTCCATATAGCTCAGCACAGCCCTCATAGCCTGTAGAGGCCTCCACATAGTCCAGCAACAGCCTCACACAGCCCAGAAGCAGACTATTTAGCCCAGAACAGCCTCTATAGCCCAAAACAGCCTTCATAGCCTGCAACAGCCTCCCAATGACTCAGCACAGCCTCCATAGCCCGCAGCAGCCTCCATATAGTCCAGCAACAGCCTCCACAGCCTAGAAGCAGCCTCTATAGCCCAGAGCAGCCTCTATAGCCCAGAACAGCCTCCATAGCTCACAGCAGCCTCCAAATGGCTCAGCACAGCCTTCATAGCTTGCAGCAGCCTCCATATAGTCCAACAACAGCCTCCACAGCCTAGAAGCAGCCTCTATAGTCCAGAACAGCCTCTATAGCCCAGAACAGCCTCCATAGCTCACAGCAGCCTCCAAATGGCTGAGCACAGCCTCCATAGCCTGCAGCAGCCTCCACAGCCCAGAAGCAGTCTCTATAGCCCAGAACAGTCTACATTTCCTAGCAGCAGCCTCTATAGCCCAGCACAGCCTCCATAGCCTGCAGCAGCCTCCACAGTCCAAAAGCAGCCTCTATATCCCAGAACAGCCTCTATAGCCCAGAACAGCCTCCATACCATGCAACAGCCTCCATGTAGCTCAGTACAACCTCCATAGCCCGCAGCAGCTTTCATTTAGTCCAGAAACAGCCTCCATAGCCCAGAAGCAGCCTCTATAGCCCAGAATAGCCTCAATACTCTGCAGCAGACTCCATATAGCTCAGCACAGCCTCCATTAGCTCACAGCAACCTCCATATAGTCTAGAAACAGCATCCACAGTCCTAAAGCGGACTCCACAACCCAAAAGCAGCCTCTATAGCCCAGAACAGCCTCTATAGCCCAGAACAGCCTCTATAGCCCACAGCAGCCTCCACAGCCCAGAACAGCCTCTATAGCCCACAGCAGCCTCCATAGCCCAGAAGCAGCCTCCACAGCCCAGAACAGCCTCCAGATAATGTAAAATATGGTGGTTCTTCTCCTGCTATATCTGTCCCCTGGGCACATTTTGGTATATATAATCCCCATTGTGCTGCACACAGTAAAAAAATAATGAATCATACTCATCTTCCTTCCACTTTCCCCTGGCTGTGTCCTCCTCAGAAGCTTCCACTCCTGTCTGTGCTTCCTTCCTGCAGGCTACACCAGCATTATGGGGTCACAGGGAGATGACTCATCACGCTACTGCAGTTGGCAGAGGAGGAGGAAGCTCCCCTGCTTCCCAGAGTCAACACATGGCTAATTTGCGTCGCATGCAAATTAGCCATGTGCACTGGCAGAGCTATGGGAGCACTCAGCTACTGGCTGAGAGTCCCTAATGGGCCCCCCTTGTTGGGGCTGCCTTTTCTCTGATGGGCCCCTGACCATTAGGACTGCATGTCCCTGATGGCCAGTGAGCCCCCTCAGCTGCTCAGGGCCCCAGCACTTGCCCGGGTACACTGGGTGCTGACGCCGGCCCTGTATGCGTTACATATACAAGGTGACCCATTTCATGCAGAAGTCCAGCTGCCTCAACCTCTGAGCAAGGAATAACCTGCAACACAAAATGCTGTATTTACCATATCATCCATATGATAATTGACAAAGCAGTATATTAATGAACACATATGTGGGAGCTCATTCTAGCTTGCAGCTTTCTATTCATAGCTCAGCTTTAAATTCCAGTAAGAGCAGCAGAGACTTTGGAGAAAGGGAGATGTGACTATATCATGCTGACATAATGATTAATGTTAACGCTTGCATTGTTATAATGACAGTTCACAACTTTTATAAGCACATATATCACTGCGGACATATACATGAAGGACATATCGATTGAAAAGAACTGGATGGGCAATTAGCAATGACAATTGTCTGTCCTTTTATTACCAAACAACGGGAGGTGAGGCTGGAATCTGTGAAAATGTCAGAATAGCAGTAGACACACAATAATCATTGTGAATATGTTGCTCATCATCTAAGTCTATTAGGTATAGATTGAGGGAGTTGGTCATTAAAGATGAATATTGGGGGCTCAATTACATATCATTGACCTGCGGCCAAGAATGACTGGCGATTGGCTGATCAGCGGTTGTTAAATAGCTTATTTAGATTGTCCAACCTTGCTTCCAATATCCATAGAATAATTATTAATAGATCATTCTGTGCACATAGGATGTGGTGTTACCGAGAATGATGTTTATGCAGGCTTAAAAAATCATCTCAACCAATGAACAAGCAATTTGCTTGATCGTCAGATGGTTGGCAGCCTGTTCACATTTCATGCCTAATTTACAGAAAAGAGCTAAGAACGCTTGTTCGTGGTAATCTGCAGTGTAAATGCACCTTAAGAAATTCGGATAATTTTGCATTGTGGACCCAGTGGTGGTCATTTATGTACGAGCACAATTTGTATCAAAATGGCTTCTAATCTACTCTGGCAGTAGATTCTAGATCAAAAGGGTCGTGCACTGAAATTCCAATTGCCCGATTCTTATCTTTCCACGATATGAGTGGGAAGAGTCGGTGGGGCCCTATACCCCACAATATACATAGGCCCCCATATACATAAGATTTTCAGCTAGTTGACCCATTATTATTATTTATTTTTAGTGTAGCATTAATTCCATGGTGTTGTACATGAGAATAAGTTACATACAAAATACAAACTAAGCAAACTAGCAATGAAAGACTGGTACAGAGGCCACTGCTAGGGCCTTCAGTCACGGGCCCAGCCATCATTGGAGGGGGCGTGGCCATTGGAACAGGGGCAGGGGGCCCGGCCGTGACAGCCAGGGGTGTGGCCATTTGGAGCAAGGAGGCCCGCTCCCCCGGCAGCACACGCTGACACGGAGGCTGTGCTTTGCTTTTAGCTAAGCCAGTGCCCAGCCAGCAGACCTGCTCAGTGTGTAAGTGACAGTCAGTGAGTGTCTCTGTGCACTGAGAGGCAAGGCCACGTAACGTCACAGCAGCCTCAATATAGGGGGCCGCCCACTCTCTTAGTAGTTGTGTTACTGTATGGGGACCCGGCCAGCCCATTCCCACACACACCAGGCCTCAATGCACAGGGGGCCACTCAGGCTCACTCACCCTCTTTGTAGTGTGTGTTTACTGTACAGGGGTCTCAGCCCGCCTATCCCTACCCACCCACCAGGCCTCACTGCACAGGGGGTTGCCCTCTTAAGAGTGTTATTGTACAGGGGACCCAGCCTGCACACCAGAACAAAGAGAGGCTGGGGGAGGAGAGACCAGACACCACAGGCAGCACATAGAGGAGTCGGCAGCTAGGGAGGAGGAGGAGGAGCGCAGCCACAGGGGGTGGTGGCAGACAGCAAGTAGAAGCCAGCAGTGCACTGGTAAGACAGTAAAGGCAGCACAAATGGTCTATGGGCACACCTCATACACTCTTGGCTCCGCTCCGTACACCTCGTACACTCGGCTCTGCTTAATACACCTCCTACACTGTCAGCTCCGCTCTATACACCTCGTACCCACTTAGCTCCGCTCTGTAAACCTCGTACACTCTCAGCTCCGCTCTGTACACCTCGTATACTCTTGACTCCGCTCCGTACACCTCGTACACATTCGGCTCCGCTCTGTACACCTCGTACCCACTTGGCTCTACTCCATACACCTAGTACACTCTCGGCTCCGCTCCGTACACTCTCGGCTCCGCTCTGTACACTTTGTATACTCTTGGCTCCTCTCCGTACACGTAGTACACTCTCGGCTCCGCTCCGTACTCTCTCGGCTCCGCTCCATACACTCTTGGCTCCGCTCTGTACACCCTGTACACTCTCGGCTCCGCTCTGTACACCTCGTACCCACTTGGCTCTACTCCATACACCTAGTACACACTTGGCTCTGCTCCGTACACACTCAGCTCTGTTCTGTACCCCTCGTACACTCTTGGCTCCGCTCCATACACCTCATACACACGAGACGCTCCATGCACATGTGAGTATATAGGTGTACAGTGCCGTGTGTGTACAATGAAGTGGCTGGACAGCCATGAAACGGTAGGCTTGTTTCATTAGAGTAGATTATAAAATAGTCTGCTTGGATTTTTCCTTCCTTGGTCAGCGCGGTATTGGAAATCCGGTCTCTAACCTTATCCTGAGATCCTTCCATCCAGCGGGGTACCTGCTACAGCCTTACATCCTTCTGTGAGTTTGGTTGGTTGTGACCTATACAACCAAGTCAGGTGAGTCTGACTAATTAGGAACAGAGTTACGATTCCTGTAACCTGACCTTATTACCCTATGTGCGTGTCCGTATTTTATATCTTTTACGTTGTGTATATAGTGGAGCCGTGTGTATCTGTTCCTTCCATTACCTTATTATAAGTTAACGTCCGGGCTTCAGTAATATGGCACCGGCAGTTTTGAAGCCTGGAGCACAGTGATGACGTCATCAGCGGTCCAGTCTTTCCTTGCGGTGAGTTTGTGTCATAATGGCAGGGGAGGGGTCAGTCAGGGCAATTCCAGAAATGGACCAAACAAATTTTACTCCAGCGGTGCACGTGCAGGTGACTCAATCGCAGTCAAAATAAGAAAATGTCCACAGCACCACCCGGAACCGGAACTCTATGAGAACCTTCAAACAGGACGCACGGCCAAGGCTGGGGAGATCCACCCAGTCACTATAATATATAATCCAGCGGTGCACGTGCAGGTGACTCAATCGCAGTCAAAATAAGAAAATGTCCACAGCACCACCCGGAACCGGAACTCTATGAGAACCTTCAAACAGGACGCACGTCCAAGGCTGGGGAGAGCCACCCAGTCAAGTCTGACTCAGTGGCTGGAGGGTCAGGTTCCATCTGCCCCTTTTCCTACACCGATGAGGAGGCGGCAAGGATTATCTCAGACACGGAGGTGGACAACTCGTTCCTCAACCAACCCACTACGGACATGCTTAAACGTAAGTGGGAAAATGAGCATAAAAAACTCATCTCTATGGAATTACATGTCGTTACTCTTGTAGAATATTACAAAGTCCGGCGAATCCCTAGAGGGTTACGCCCAAACCTACAACCAACACTACTACCCAATAATACTAGTTTTTGTGCTAGATTTGAGGCCATCAGCAATAAGTATGCCTTTGACATCATGCTCCTCAACATCGAGTTTGTTAAGAAAGAGATTGAATCCCTCAAAAAACGTCTAATGGAGACAAGAACAGCACTAGAGGAGGGTACCACAGAGGAGGAGTTGAGTGACATTGATCTGAAAATGGATGATGTACTGACGAAATATCGCTCTAATCTGGAGGATACGAAAAGAACTAAGTGGTTCCGCGATATTGAGGACTATAACAGCGGGCGTATATATGGGTGGCAGTTCAGGACCACTGCACCGCAAGGCTCCAAACCCAGTTCGGGCCCTAGACGCCCTAACAGAAAACCTAAGAAACCGTTCAAACCTGCAGCCCCTAATAATCAATCTGGTTTTACGGCAGAATCAGATTCTACGGATGATGGTGGTAATGCATCTGGGGCGGGTTTTTTAGCCAAACCGAAAGGCCCAGGTCCAGAGTCCGGCGGGGCCACAGGGGTGGCAGGAAACACAGGGGCAGGAGGACAAAGGCCGGTAACCAGATCCAGGTCGAGGAGACGTTAACCGAGAAGGATCATCTTGTGGTAAATATATCATCTGTTGTACTTACTGAGGAACAAAGTATGATTTTATCTAAAGGATTGTCATTTTGCCCTACGGGATATGTGGATTGGTTCAGAATTGACAATGATTTGTTTTTGTTTTTCCGTAGACTAGGTTTGGCAAAATATTTCTCTGGTAAAATTGATATGAGTCCCATTGCCTCTAGTGATGTCCTCTCTCTCAAAAAACTTAATTTATGGAAAAAGAGCAATTTTATGGCGCCCGGAGTTGATCCGGTGATTGAAACCTTTATAAAACTGGTTAAAAAAGATATAGCAAAATTAAGAAGGAACAGCTACCAGGGTGGTAGATCTAACATCACACACCTGCAGAGAGAGGAAATCAGGAAATTGAAAGGTAATGGGTCCATCACCATAAAACCCGCCGATAAAGGTGGGGCAATTGTGGTGATGGACACCAAGAAATACCAGGGTGAAATTATGAGACAATTAAATGATACCTCGGTTTATGAGAAACTATCGTACAATCCAACTGAAAGGTTTCAATCAGAGTTGAAGTCCTTGGTGAATGATGCCCAGATTGATGGCATCATTGACCTTGGACTCTCTGAGTATCTGGTGGTGGAATGCCCGATCGTGCCGACCATATATGCTTTACCAAAAATCCACAAGGATTTGGAGAATCCCCCCGGTCGACCAATTGTCTCGGGGAGGGGGTCTCTTTGCAACAAGGTCTCCATATTTTTGGACCACTTGTTACGTAGATTTGCCGTTTTGGCCCCTTCGTACACAAGAGATACTAGGGACTCTTTGTCGGAGATCTCAGTTAGTGACACAACATGGCTTGTGTCATTTGATGTTGTGTCACTTTACACATCGATTGAGCATACAAGAGGTCTGGATGCTGTTGATGTGACGCTCGCCGCCTCTGACATGGCGCCTGACTGTGCACGGTTCGCCCTGGCGCTGCTGGAGTTCGTCCTCGGGAGGAATTATTTCCTCTATGGGGATGATTTCTACCTGCAGCGCCGGGGGACAGCCATGGGGTCAAATGTGGCCCCAACTTATGCTAACATCTATATGGCTGTCCTCGAGGGCGAACACGTGTACAGTTCTCCCTTTTGGCGCCATGTCAGGGGATGGCGACGTTACATCGACGACATCTTCTTCGTATGGGATGGTGACAGAGATGAGCTGGGGTGCTTCCTTGATGCACTCAATGACATCCATCCAGGATTGGGTTTTACCATGGTTTGCTCACAAGTGGAAATGCAGTTTTTAGATACTCTGGTCTATAAAGTTGATGGAAAATTGAGGACTGATCTCTTTACCAAGAGTACCGATAGAAACAGTATGCTGCATTTCACAAGTGAGCACCCTCGAAGGATGGTGGAGTCATTGCCATGGAGTCAGATGTTAAGGGTACGTAGAATTGTATCAGACGACGTTAAAATTGACGTTAGATTAGAGGAGATGGTGAATAGGTTTCTTAGGAGAGGGTATCCGAAAAAAGAGCTCATACGATACAAAAATGAAGCTTTGGCGATCAAACAGGATGACCTTTTGGTCGTGAAACCAAAGACGACTGCTCCAAAGAGGATTCCACTTGTGACCACATTCTGTGGCGCAAGTGGTAAAATCATGAACGTTGTTAAAAAACACTGGCCTTTGCTTATGAAAGGTCATGAAGAAGTTGAGGAATTCAAGCTTTTTCCCTTATTCTCTTTTAGGAAGGGACACAGCTTGAAGGATGATCTGGTCCAGTCGGACATTGGCAGTTCAAAAAAGGATGTACAAAAGACATTTGCGCCACCCAGCCTGGGGAATTTCCCCTGTCTGGGTTGTGCGTGTTGTAGTAATTTATTGAAGGGCAGTTTCTTCAGTCATCCACGTTCTGGTAAAAGGTACGATATCAAGAAAAGATATACGTGCAACAGTAGTTTTGTTATATATACCATCTGTTGCCCATGCGGTCTCCTCTACGTAGGGGAGACGACTATGGAGGTAAAAGCCCGCATAGGGAAACACAAGAGTACGATCCGAACGGGTCTGACTGAATTACCTGTCCCCAGACACTTTCATGCCATGGGCCATACGGTGAACCAGCTTAGGTTCAGAGTGATTGACGATGTCCCCCCCTTGAGACGGGGTGGTAACCGGTTGGCCCTCTTGAAAATGAAGGAGTTAAAATGGATATTTGAACTTGACACCTTGTCCCCAAAAGGGATGAATGTGGACTATGATCAGCGGGGTTGTCTGCTGGGTGCTGATTAATTCTTGCTCTTTTTTCATCTGTTTATATTAATTGTTTTTATTGTTTTAAACATCACCTTAGATTCACACTAGACGGAGGATTAAAACATGCATTGTGAAGTATCCCTTTCATCTTTGGATCATTTTACGTGGATATTGGGTGGACCAATAGATTGACACATTTATACAAGGGGCTGTGGTAATGTATCTTGATGTGGGAAACGTGGGCTCAATAGGTTGTTTATTGTATATATGCTTAACCCCTCCTTTTGAACCAGAGTTTGACACTGTGCATCATTTGATTTATAAGTGTCATGATGGGGGTTTTTTCTGCATACTGTATTTTCCTCTAGGTAAACAGTTGAAGAATAGCACTATTGTGGGTGTATTACAATTAATTATGTACCTGTATTAACCGTACATAGGTATAGTTAGTAGTTGGTTGTACAGTGTACAGTGTATAGTGTTTATATAACATTCACTGCTTGAGTGTAGACTGTCTATGCTTACTATATCTTATCAGTTTCACTGTTTGAGTATAGACTGTTTTTCCTATTGTACCATATTTACAGCGAAACCAAAAAGTTCCTATGAGGTCCCCTATATGTGTGTCTTTATATTTAGCCTTGGGACAGTTTCTTTGAATGAATCGCTGTTCCAGACTGTTCGTACAGCGTTATATATACCGGGAGATGAAGAAGCTGCTAGGTTCCCATGGACACGGACTTCCGGAAATACGTCACCGGAGTATTTCCTTGAGTGACAGGGCGATCTTCCAATCACAAGAGGACGCCGACGCATGCGTGTTGCGATACCGGAAGTGAGCTCCGGGATTGGAGCAGAGGCGCCGACTCCAGCAGTATCCATGACGATGAACATTGCTTTGCTGTGATTGGCCGCATCAGGTTATTACCCGGTTATGTGTTCCCGGCTCGTATTATGATATATATAATCGCGATGTGTACGCTCAATGAGCGGCTCGATTGAGGCACATGTTTACATTATGGGAAGGTATGTTTAGTAGTTCTCTGTCTAGTTGCTAGGTGGTTTTTATCTTTGTTTACCATATGTCGCTCATTGATTGGAGCAGTGGTAATGGGGGTGGAGTTTTGTATTATAAATAACATTTTGTATCTGTGGGTTGTATGCACTTGAAAAAGGCTGTCGCCGAAACGTTGTGCTGCGGTGGATGGAATAAACACATGTTGATATGATTTCCAGCTTGGGCGCTGTCCTTCTATTATTTCCCAAACAAATTTTACATCCACGGTGCTGTCTATAATGACGAACTTCCTCTGTACTTAAAACAATGGTTCTTTATTCCAATGCATTTCAAGATGATCCTGACCTCTTCATCAGGGATGCAACAAGAGTCCCTGATGAAGAGGTCAGAATGATCTCAAAACGCGTTGGATTAAAGAACCATTGTTTTAAGCACAGAGGAAGTTCGTAATTATAGACAGTAGCGCGTTTCTAAAAATCTCTTTGTCCGTTTCTGGAGTTACTGAGGACCATCCATGAGGTGGAGGATCCTGCTGCAGCTGTGATGCTTTAAAACCAGTTGTGGGTCACACAACTGACCAAGGTGAGCAGTTCTTCTGCACATGTATGTGCAGACATACACTTCCTATTTCCCCTTGTCTACCCCTTTTCTTTTAGTTAGGGCAGGGTGACGACGACTGGCTGGCCGCTGGTGTATGGGGCCCCTGGCACTGGGCCAGTGTGGAGGGGCAGTCAGGACCTGGGCAAGGTGAAGACGGCTTGCCGCTGGTGTATGGGGCCACGCCTGGCTGGGGGGGATAGCAGTCAGGGCCAGGGAAGGGTAACAACAGCTGGCATATGGGGCCCCTCCGGGCTAGTGGGGGGTCAGTTAGGGCAGGCCAGGGCAGGGTGATGGCGGCAGTCCTAGTGTTTAATTGGGCCCTGCTGGCCCCAGACCCCCCAGGGGGATAAGACTGAGCATGTGGTGTAGTGGGGGTCTCGGACCCGCACCCCAGGGAGATAAAAGCGAGCACGCTGTATGGAGGGGTTTTTGGACCCCCTCCCCAGGGGGATAAGAGTGAGCACATGGTGTGGAGGGGGTCCCGGGCCCCCCAGGGAGATAAGAGTCTGTGGACACGGTGTGGTCGGAGAGGAGCATATATTGTATATTTTGCTTTATAAGACGCTCCCCAAATTTGGTGAAGGAAAAGAGAGAAAAAAATATTTTAATGTTAAAAGGGGTCCGTCTTATAATGCCAGTGTGCTTCTTACAATCAGTTCATATGTCCTCCATCCTGAACCCACCATGGATGACCAAGGGGGAGGAAGAGGGTCGGGGAAAGGCTGTGGTGGTGATGCAGGAGGCAGATTTGCAGGGACCATGGAGGGGAGGGCAAAACTGCCGGCCCAGAACTGTGGGTGTGTCGCAGCCATTTTCCATGTGCCTGCAGGCATTGCCAAGCTGTGACTCGGCCTCTATCGTCCAGACTTCCAGAAAATGGCCGCGAAGGTGGTGCATGTGCAGATCGAGATCCACGGCCATTTTCTGGAAGCTTGCGGCTCCTGCCTCCAGAGCTCAGCTCACCCCCTCAATGGGTTGGGGCCCTGGGAGAGATCATACATCCCTGTGGCTCCTGCAGGGATCAGCTCACCCTCAGTGTATGTGCAGTATATGCTCTCTTTGTCCTGTATGTTGTATATATAGCAGTCTCCTATGTGATGTAATTAATTTACAAAACTTATTGTCACAGAATCGACTGCGCTCCAGACCAACGCAAACCTGGAAGATCAGATATCAATGAACATGGCAGAACACAGAGAAGCAGTTGCAGCCATCAAATTAGGTGAGTTAATTAACTAAATGTAGCCGGTTAATTTTCATGGTGATGTGCAGCCCCTGAATGATGGTAGAAATTTCCAAATGTCCCCCCCGGCAGGAAAAAGGTTCCCCAACCCTGTACAAGGTAATAAATAACACCAGCAGTATTATTCTGCCTCATGTGGCATTTATTGTTCACATCTCTCCTCAGCTCTAATAAAGAACAATGTATAGAAAAAGATTAATGTGTGATTGGTGAGGACACGGTGCAGAAGTGGAGCTTGTACAATAGTGGGCGGTGAATCTATGGAAGGTTCAAGGGGTGTAGGCGGAGCCTGGGTGGAGGTGGAGATGGGGTGGAGTCTCAGGAGGCCCGAAAATGTTGCCAGTCAGGGGCCCCGAAATTCCTTGTGGTAGCCCTGTACAGAGGGGAGAGGGTTTTGAACTTGAAGACCAGTAGGTTGGCGGTTTGCAGCAGCTCCAGTGGTGATGAAATGGCAAGGGGTCATTGCAGGCTGTAAGTTTTTTTGAAGAGATGAGTTTACAAGTCTGTCTGAACGTATCAAATGTGACAAATAACAGACATGTTGGGACACAGTATTCCAGAGGACGGTGGATACTCATGAGAAGTTTTGGAGACAATTGAGTGAGGAACAAATAAGTGTGGAGGAGAGGTGTTAGGAACACCGGAGAATACATGTGGGAAGATATTGAGAATCCAATACCACATGACTATACAGTCATGGCCAAAGGTTTTGAGAATGACACCAAAATGATATTTTCACATGATCTGCTGCCCTCTGGTTTTTATTTGTGTTTGTCTGATGTTTATATCACATACAGAAATATAATTGCAATCATATTATGAGTACCAAAAGGTTATATTGACAGTTAGAATGAGTTAATGCAGCAAGTCAGTATTTGCAGTGTTGACCCTTCTTCAGGACCTCTGCAATTTTCCCTGGCATGCTCTCAATCAACTTCTGGACCAAATCCTGACTGATAGCAGTCCATTCTTGCATAATCAATGCTTCCATTTTGGCAGAATTTGTTTTTGTTTGTCCACCCGTCCCTTGATGATTGACCACAAGTTCTCAATGGGATTAAGATCTGGGGAGTTTCCAGGCCATGGACCCAAAATCTCTATGTTTTGTTCCCTGAGCCATTTAGTTATCACCTTTGCTTTATGGCAAGGTGCGCCATCATGCTGGAAAAGGCATTGTTGGGCGCCAAACTGCTCTTGGACGGTTGGGAGAAGTTGCTCTTGGAGGACATTCTGGTACCATTCTTTATTCATGGCTGTGTTTTTAGGCAAGACTGTGAGTGAGCCGATTCCCTTGGCTGAGAAGCAACCCCACACATGAATGGTTTCAGGATGCTTTACAGTTGGCATGAGACAAGACTGGTGGTAGCACTCACCTCTTCTTCTCCGAATAAGCTGTTTTCCAGATGTCCCAAACAATCGAAAAGGGGATTCATCAGAGAAAAGGACTTTACCCCAGTCCTCAGCAGTCCACTCGCTGTACCTTTTGCAGAATATAATTAGGTCCCTGATGTTTTTTCTGGAGAGAAGTGGCTTCTTTGCTGCCCTCCTTGAAACCAGGCCTTGCTCAAAGAGTCTCTGCCTCACAGTGCGTGCAGAAGCACTCACACCGGCCTGCTGCCATTCCTGTGCAAGCTCGGCACTGCTGGTAGACCGATCCAGCAGCTGAAACAGTTTTAAGATACGGTCCTGGCGCTTGCTGGTCTTTTTTGGGCACCTTGGAGCCTTTTTGAAAACAATGGAAGCTCTCTCCTTGAAGTTCTTGATGATGCGATAGATTGTTGACTGAGGTGCAATCTTTCTAGCTGCGATACTCTTCCCTGTTAGGCCATTTTTGTGCAGTGAAATGATGGCTGCACGTGTTTCTTTAGAGATAACCATGGTTAACTGAAGAGAAACAATGATACCAAGCACCAGCCTCCTTTTAAAGTGTCCAGTGGTGTCATTCTTACTTAATCATGACTGATTGATCGCCAGCCCTGTCCTCATCAACACCCACACCTGTGTTAATGGAACAATCACTAAAACGATGTTAGCTGCTCCTTTTAAGGCAGGACTGCAATGATGTTGAAATGTGTTTTGGGGGTTAAAGTTCATTTTCTAGGCAAATATTGACTTAGCAAGTAATTGCTGTTAAGCTGATCACTCTTTATGACATTCTGGAGTATATGCAAATTGCCATTAGAAAAACTGAAGCAGTAGACTTTGTTAAAATTAATATTTGTATCATTCTCAAAACTTTTGGTCATGACTGTAGAGCATAGAGGAGTCTGCGAGTGCAAGAATGTTATTTAAAGTCTTTGGGAAATAATTATAATTTATTTACTATAATAAATGAATAAAAAAGGAACTATCATTAATCACGTCATGCACAGACCACTATTAATAATAATCTTTATTTAGATAGCGCCAACATATGACTAGTATATTATACATGCAATGCATAGATAAGCCTTAAAGGGGTTGTTCGGTCGTAAACTGATAATTCTGCAGTCACACTGGGTAAAATCCTTCCTGCGCCCTCATTGTGGTCTGCGAGGATCCACTGTTTCTAAACCAGGAATGGACCACAATTATGCAATATGCATCTTCTCGACAAAACAGGACTAGTAGGCGTGACCTCGCTCAATAAAAGTGTATGGAGCGGTGGCGTCCGACTAGAGGGAGCAGCCTTGCTCCATATACCTGTATTAAGCGAGTATGCACCTACTTGTTGTGTTGTTGCCGGGAACATGCATACCACATAACTGCGGTTGGTTCCCAGCTTATAAAGTGACTCCTAGCAGCGCACAGTGCGGACGCAGGGAGTATTGATAATTCAGCAGTTGCACAGAGTGACCACGCCTATAAAGTAGATCTGTCACTACAGTTCTCTATATAAATTGCATTCATTATTAAATAGATCTCTTTGGAAATCCATCTGATTGACCTTGTATCCTTTTTTAAAAGTTTTTTTTGCCTAGTATCAAAATTGTATTTATCTGGACTCATGAAATGCTCGTGATATTATAAATGATACAGTCATTCAGCTCTGGATTTTAAATGTATGTCCACCAGCGTCTTCCATAAGATATATTGTATAATGTGTGCACTTTGCATTGTGAAATCAGGTGACGATCTGCTTTACTGAGGCGTTTTTTGCTGCTAATACTATTGATGTGAGTGATGTAGTTAGGTTAGATTTGGGATTTTATATTTGGAGTGTAACAGGCATTGTGGAAAATCTACGGAGCTGGTAGTAAATCTCCATTGTAATACAGTCCTGGAGTTATTACATTTTTAAACAGTACTGAGATGTCTAGGTAGCTATAGCAACAAAATTCCTAAGATTCCTTTCCTGGAGACATAATGGCCTAATTTTAAGAATAACTTATTTGAAACAAGGTCACAAGTCACATAGAAAATCCCTTCACTTAGAATCACGGCCTTACGACCAAGAAAATATTGTAAGACAAACTTCTATTAATATACAAAAGATTTACATATGATGAATAGATTTACTCTACTATAAGCAATAATTTGGTATAGTATAACCCTTTAATGTCATGGATTGCCTTAGGTCGGTTTCATGTATGTAACATTCGCAGGCTGAGTACAGACCCCGATGTCCGCTCCGGCCGCAGCTCTCCAGATCTGAAATCGACAGCCTCATAATTGCCTTTGAGGCCATTGAGTTGGGGTAGGAGACCTGTGGCCATAATTCACATCGTGGTCTGTACTTGGACTGTGAATCCAGCCTCATTAAGGCCATTTCATATACATTAGGTGTCTGTCGGAGGAATAATGGCTCATCCAATCATTCCGCCAGCAGTTATCTCCCTGGACTGTCCCATGTTCTGTGTTCTCTATGACAAAACGGCTGCCAGACATCTCTGACATCTTATCACTAGAGAAAAAAGAGATGGGCAGTCCGTAATTGGACATGCTTCCTCCTTAACTCCCCAATTATCTGGTAGGGTTCCCCATACACATTAGACTATCAACTGAACCAATTTGTCAACTGAACCAATTGATACTGGCTGGTCCGGCAATGTCAAGTCTAATGTGTATGAAGGTCTTTAGAGGTTCAGTGACAAATAGTTACATCAGAAGGATGGTTCGGGCAAAGCCTTATGCTCCTAAGATCAGCTGGAGACTGGCTGTGATTGACATGTTGAGGTTTCACGTAGCCTATTTAACCCCTTATTTACATCCACAACCTTGGCATCTGCTGGGTTTGATAGAAGTAGGGCACACAGAGTACGACCAAATACAGTCCTTATGCAGCAACATTAATATGAAAATAAAAAAAAGTTATGGCTTTATACGGTGATGAAGAAACGGATAAAAAAAGCCTGTGTCAGTGTTTGACTCCAAGTCCACCAGTTCTGATTTGTTACAATGTGACAGTATAAAGATAGGCCATCAGTGAAATGTACTTTCAGACACTCATCAGCATTGAATGCCATATATCCATGTTGAATACTGGTGAAATTACCGAGCCACTGTCGGAGCACAAAACTACATATGCCGGACAAAGCCTTTGCTGCTTTAGCCAGCAGGTAGTGGTTACTTTGTATGCTATAACCACATAATGAAGGCAGGTTTTATCAGTTATTTGCAAGGTTTTCCTTCTCTGCAACCGATAAACTATAAACCGAATGAAAAGGTGATGACTGATTTTAGCTTTTCAAACATTTACACAGTGAGATTCTGGCTGATGAAGACAGTGATACATTACAAAGCATCCCTTTTTTTTTCTACAACCATGTAAGGGTCTCATACTTAGTGATGTGTACTTTGTTCAGTAGACTTCATAGTAAAGGCCCAGTCTCACATAACGACGCATCAACGATCCCGATAACGAAAACGATGTGCAGAAATCGCTGGTGCGTCGTTTACACATCGCTGGTAAGATGTCAAACAGGCATCTTACCAGCGATGTGAAAAACGCCGCACTAACGATCCAGAATTATACCGAGGTCGTTGTGAATTTTCTCTCCATAGCGTAGCATTGAGATCGTTGCTCATTATCTTTGTCAAACACAATGATATAGCGTTCCAGCGGAGCACAACGACGCAAGGAATGACCCAGAGCAGTGTGTAACGATCAGCGATCTCACAGCAGGGGCCAAATCGTTGGTGCGTGTCACACAGAATGACATCGCTGTTGCGTCACGGATTTCGTGACACAACAGCGATTCTAATAGCGATCTCGTTAGCGATCTCTTTATGTGTGACAGGGCCTTAAGACTCTGGGATACAAATTACTGGAATCCAAAACTCTGGTCTGAACAAAATTTGTTACAAAAAGGAAACAAACTGAAGCGATAGAGCAGGGACTGACTGAAATGGGGCCGGCCTGGTTTCTATTTTGCATTAACATTTTCCAAATGAATTCTGTTTCTCCAAACTTAACTTAATTTGGAATAGAAGAAAGGACCTGAAAACATGGTGTGAACAGAGCTCTGTCCGCATATGGCATGTCTTCTTTCATGGCTATTGGTAGAAACATACGATTACGGTACCGTCACACTTGGCGATGCTCCAGCGATCCAGACAACGATACGACCTGGTTAGGATCGCTGGTGCGTTACTAGGTGGTCGCTGGTGAGATGTCAAACAGTCAGATGTCACCAGCGATGCAGCAACGATACGGCGGTCATTGGGACTCAGTCACTCTAGGGCGTTGTATTGACGTCGTTGGTCATTGTCCCGTCAAACACACACACTGCCCAGCGGGAGCGCAACGACCAAAAATGGTCCAGGCCATTCCGACTTGACCAGCGATCTCACAACAGGGGCCTGGTCACTTCTAAGTGTCAAACATAGGAAGGTCGCTGGCAAGGTCGTTGTTGCGTCACAAAACTTGTGACTCAGCAGCGATCTCTCTAGCAATCTCGCTTAGTGTGACGGGGGCTTTAGGGAAGCCATCATGGCCCTTTATCTTCCTGAGCTATTAGCAGGGCAGATATTATCTGTGACCGAAGTGCAGGGGATATTCATCCTTCTGGGATACATGAACAATGCCACAGAAAATAATACTGCACTATGTAACTATTTACATAGTATTAAGGTTGGAAGAAGAGTGAACACAACCACTACGATTGCCTTGATTGACTTTGTACCTCTTGTCCGTCTCAGCAGCCAGTGTTGTTAAAAAGACCACAGTGCATAAAGTATACGTAATAAATACCAACTAAATCATTACAAGTCTAGCGTATTTATTGCCTTCAATAAAGCAGTAATGATTGCTTTAAACTATGTAGTCTGTTATCATGACTGACTATTAGAATAGCAGATACAGACTATAAAAAGTGTCATTTCCTGGGGAACCAGAGGGGCACAGGCACTTTAACCACCCAACAAAGGCTAGAAACTTTTCTTACATGTTACCACCCATTAAAATAAAGGAAATCTTACCGACCCATGGAAGGTAAATATATTCTATAATGTGTATGACATGGTCAATGAGGGAAATTAGGTTATATTAATTGTTACAGGAAAGGTAGGGAATATTTAAGTTATAGTCCATGGTGCCAGAGGAAAGTAGAGGGCCAGACAAGTTTTATCTGTTATTCATAAGTGCAGATAGGTCCTCACACCACATAAAAGGTCATTGCTCAAGGCACGCCTCAAGATTCATTAAAAGTTGTCACTAGGTATTAGTGGTGATATTAAAACATTTTTAATGTTCACTTGGTAGGAATTAACCAGTACATAACATCTGTACTGTACATACAACATCTAGGTTCAGTTTGTAATCTCTGGTTGCTTAAGGCGTGCAACTGTAAAAGTCCCATGTGTGTACTTGGTCCCTTTTGGACTAGAACTGGGTCCCCAACCTGCAGGTGGGGAGATACATGTGGCCGTGGACCGGGATATGTGGCTCATGGGTGCCTGTCAGCTTAGTGCATTATCACCAGGTCTATCAAACACTATAATGTGCAGGTCTCCAGAGTGTGACATTTGTGAGTAGCCCACATCGAAGAGCAGACCGGAATGGATTTTGGAATACTAGTATGGGGTGATTTCTGTGTAAAAGTCTTGGCTGTCATTATAGCAGTAATAAGGACTCTAGATGTCACTAATGTGAAGTGGGAAATGTGGATCGGGACCCTCCCTCAACCCTGAATGTGGCTCAAGGTTACAAAGGTTGGAGACCTCTGGAATAGAACACTGCATGGTGCGAACTAAGGAAGGATATCCGGTGACTACACTATGTAATAAAAAAACCTTATGGGGCATATCCCTCTGTATAACTTTTGAATCGGATATGTTGCAGCCCTACTTAAGAGGAAGTGAGTGGCCAGCTGCACCTGACTCTTTTAATACTCAATTTGTCTGAATTGGGACAGTGAAGCCAGCGAGACTGAGCACTGGGCTTGCATGATGGAAAAACTTCACATGAGCCCCAGGAGTGCAGACACCTCTGGAATGGCACAGACATCGGAGGGGAAAACTTGTTATTTTAATGGGCAGAATAAAGGAAAATTAATGCGGTCAGATTGCGGCGCTAGGTACAGCAAGGGAGTAACAGTTTAAACTATTTTAACAAACCTTCTTATTCTAAAATAATGCGTTTCACCTTCATCAGGTGTCCACGTTAGTTTAATGGGGGCAGACATGGCGATGGAGAAAGGGTTTGCACATTTCCATGGCTTAATAAGATGGGGTAAACATTTTTATAAACCATAAGTATAGTGGGGAATTTATCAGAACTGTTGTCTTGTAAAGCAAGAGTTATCACTTATCCTCCCAGGCACCTAGTAACTACATGATTACACAGAAGGGTGCCAAGTAAAGTTTATAAAGGAGTATATAGTTTGTAAAGCCCTTTATTTGTAGGCCATTTATTCACATGTTGCATATTTGGTGAGTTTTTTTACATAAGTATTTCTATCCAAAACAGGAAATAGAAAAATCAGAGGAAAAAGTATAATAGAGACACGTGCACCACTTCTGGATTTTTTCACCCACTCCTGGTTTTGGCTACAAATACTCATGTGTGCACATGGCCGTAAGCCCGATGCTTATGCTGGCGTATTTCCTGCGTATTTGTACAGCATATTTGTGCAAATGTGCATGGATGTATTGGCCAGCCAGCAAAGTCAATGTGACTGAGCTTGTGTGCCCACTTTTAGTGCAGCATATTAGGATCAGATATTTACAGATCTTTGATCTTAACCTGCAGTATGTCAATTATTGTATTGGTTTTTCTGCCGAAAGTTACTATTCTGATTTGGCTCTGAGGGTACACGAATGGCATACCCAGCTGTGAAAACCAATGCATGTAGCTTTGCTGCCAGCGCCTGGAACCTGAAATCCAACACTATTGAGCCCTGCTGCCTAATAAAGGAGCTGGGCGTGCCTCATGTTTGTTCCATATGCTAGATTTGACAGCCTTCCACATGGTCTGTGTAGGGACGTATGCAGACAGAGTAGATTGCTGTCAATTCTAGAGGATAGAACGAAACTTGCGCCCATGGCTGGCATCCGAAATTGTACACATTCACAATTTCCTGCACTAATTACACTGTGAAAAAGCAATACGTTTTTGCTGTGTAATTCTGAAATGTCTGCATCACTTTGAGTGTGGGCACAAGACCATCGTCTTCCATGTCCCAATGCAGGAAGCAGCACATGTACGGCCACATGAACATGTTCAGTATTTTAACTCCATATTTGTAAGCCAAAACCAGGAGTGGAACAGTCAAGAGGAAAAGTGTAATATAAACACGTCACCACTTCTGGATTTATCACTCACTCCCTGTTTAAATACTCAATATGTGCACAGCCTTACTTTCTCAGTGTGAAGTATACATTTGGCTTGTGACACGGGAACAACCATAAGACACTGAGAGGATTTTGTTGCAAAATACAGTAGTTTCTCAGGATGGTATAATGTATTCCGGACCATATAAAGCACTCAAAATCATAGGATTGTTACAAGTACAACTTCTGAAGCTGCCAATATCACTTGGGGGGGGGGGGGGGGGGTTATCCCTTGAAATTTAGGACTACACTTTAATAATGAAGATAGCTTACTTAGTGAGATCCCCATCACTGATCCAATAGGACATATTGACCAGGATCATAGTCATAAAACACTCCCATTGACTAGTTTATTGAGTAGCTAAAACGGTTAAGACTACACAGGTAAAACAAAAATGTTTGAGATCTAATTAAAAACATTACAGATGGAAAATTGCTGCAAAGGGAATATAATTTTTGCTCTTATTGTATGATTGCTGCAAGTACTTTTTTTACTTTGACATAGTCCAGAGATTAGGGCTTTATGTAGTGCTTATTTTTATGGCCTTTACTATAGGAACGTGGTTCACAGGATTACATAGGGTCGGGTCTTTCTGCTGCTCTGCATTATTACCCTGCAAGCCAACCTTCCTTGTTGAAGACATTAAAAAGGTTAGCACAAAAAAAAAAAAAAAGACCCATATCTCTGGAACTGTTAATAAAATTAAATAAAAATACATACACACTGCAATTATAAACTTGGTACTGGCCATTTTTAAATGGGAGACTGGTCCTCTAAAAGAGCACTTGACACTGGGGTTTGGAGCTTTATAACGATACCCACATCCCACAACCAGCTGATTGAACCAACCACCACGATTTAACCACCTGTAAATCAGTGCAGCAGGTGATTGACGTGTGCAGCATGACATCACTATTGGGGTTTGTTTTATATTCCTCCCCAGAGGGTTTCTCTTTCTGCTGTAAGACAAACCCCCTCCTTTTTGTCCAGACTCACCCAGGGGGAGGGATGGTTGGCTTACAGCAGAGAGACAAGCCCACAAGGAAGAAAAAATAAACACACCCAAACAGTGATGTCATGCTGCACACATCAATCACCTGCTATACTGATTTACAGGTAAATGCTAACTAAAACAGACTGTATTGACATGGGTACAATTAAAAGCCAAACATCAGCTGTATAATGACATGATGGTGGTTCAATAGCCCCAAACCCGGTGATAGGAACAGTTTAATTCAAGAGTCTCAATAAGACAGTAAATTATGCCTAGACATTGATCATTTCTTTTGCCAAATCAGTATACATTCCCAAAAGACAGAACTATGAAGACTTAGTCTTAAGTTTTTGTTTTGGCATGACCAATGGAAATGTACTAGGGGTCCCCATTCACTGAAACCCACATAAACACAGCAAATCGTGGGACTGCCATTCAATCCTTTGATCCCTGACATTTTGATCTAATCTGTTAAATCTCATTGTACTGAATACATTTACTAATAAAAGGAAATGTCACATGTATAGCTGAACTGTTTGCACGTGTCTTTAATTATGTGGTAGTGATGTAATCTTGCAAATCCAACATGAGATTGCTGCAAGGTTTCCGTAAAAAAAAAGGAAAAAAATTATGCCACGCCAAGATGTTCTGAAATGAACAAGTCCAGATTTGTTTCTCCCATATATTTTCAATAAATAAATGTAGTGTCACAGATCAAGCACACACAGATTTACAGTTGATTAAAATAAAAAATAATTTATACAGTCTTCACAGCGCAGGGAAGAAAACCACTTTAATCAGCAGTTTTACCAACAGCTGCTACCTATACAATAATGTACAGGCACGAGTACCACAGGGTTAACACTGTAATGAGAATTTTCTGGCGAGTCCAGGGAGTTGGCCAAGGTATGGGAAGGGATAATTCTATTGAAAGCAGCCTTTTTATTTTAGTGGTCTTCGGACATCTCCACCGCACCATTCGGATTTCAACTCCACCTTTCATGTGCAATCAAGTCTTTGTGCAAATTTTCTCAGCCCTTCATCTCCAAGCCTCTGTGCCAGCTCAATCCCTGGGGGTGAGGCTACTGCGCTCAGGATCTTCACCCCCGGGCCCGGCGTTCTCTGCCAGTAAATGATAAAGAACGCTGGGGAATGTCCAAAATTTAATACAAGAGTCCATGTTTCATGCCCGTCATGCAGCCCTACATCAGGCAACAGCTCTTGGCCTTCTCTTTCTTGAAGGTGGAAGAAATTAATTCAGAACGGCTAGGCAGATTTAAGAGTCTCTTAGATAAACTCCGGACGGGGCTTCTACGGTTGGGGGGTGTAGGTTTAGACAGACACAAAGAGGATGCAGAGCGGAATATGCTGTGCACACTTTTTTCTGACGTGAAGGCTGAACACTCTAGATAGCTCTCAGCTCCTAGTTGCTTGGCGGCAGCACAACCCTGAAAATAAGAGAAAATATTAACAATTGTTGACTATTGTCAAACATTTGTCCATTACAATCATCTCTCTGAATTACATAATGCTACAAAGAAATACAAGGAAAACCGGTCACAACATAAGTGACATCTCGTAACTTGAAAGATATGAAGCCAACTTGGCATGAATACCGGCTGGCAGCAGACCAAGTACAGTGTGTGCATCACATAGAAAGGAACAGCATTAGGAATTACTACAAAATATACTGCAATAAGAACCATCAGATCAGCATTTTATGGTAAACTCAAACATGCAGTGAATTTCACATTGAATTGTGCACAAACCTGTTCATATGACACTGGAATCTGTTTCTGGTTGGACAGCTCCATAATTGTGCTGAGGTCAGTTCTTAAGTCTGTTTTGCAGCCTATCAGTAGTATTCTTGTGTTAGGGCAGTAGTCCACAATTTCGGTCTTCCACTAAAAGGATACAAAGTCAATATAATTTATGATCTTTAGCACATTTTTTTTCCCCAGTACAGATTTTGCCTATACGGATTGTAGTAATTCAATACTCACCTTCTTTAATGCACTATCAAGGCTTTCTGGTCGGCTGACATCAAAGCAGAGCAGTACGGCATCAGAGTCACTGTAGCAGAGGGGACGGACGTTATCGTAATAGGGGGAACCTGCCGGGGAAGAAGAGAAATGGTCATCAGGAGTGAAAGTTAGAGAAACATACTTGCTGCTCGTCACAGTGCACGCAGAATTAAGCTGTAAATATACTTTATTTGCATATTAAAAGAAACACACCATAATGTGATACTGTATTATGCACCTCCGACCAAGGTATTTCATCGTTAATTCCATGTTTAGTGGGAAAACGAATACATGACAGATGGCCCCTTCTACACATGCCATACAGGAATTTGGGTTATTTGGTTACAGCCAACTTTGGAAAATACACGTCTCCTTTAAATACTGGAAAGATATGCAAGTTATGCACAGACTAGACCATTTTTGTTTAACAAAAGTTATTGTATAATTTAGACAGTCATTTTCTGGATATTTTTGATATTCTATCTTTCACCCTTAAAATTATAGACTGTTGGGGTCTGTCAGTGGACAAACGTACAAAATCAGCAAGGGATCAAATACTTATTTCCCCCCGTATGGTCCCTAAATTCTCGGTCACCATCACAAGTTTTACAAAGTGGCAACTTCATTTTTAAAAAGTCACAGGTTTGTAAGATTGGGAAAGATTTGCCCTTCATTCTGCCATAACTACATTGTCTGAAAGCTTTTTGATCCGAACGGAGCTGGAGAACATCAGGGACAAGTTGGCTACTTAAGACCGTGAACATGTGTTGAGTACTGGAGCAATCCTTCCCCGAGGAGGCCATTATAAGTGACAACAGCCTCTCTGTGCTACAAGAGGTTTGGGAAACCACATCAGTTTAATGACTGCCTCAATAATGACTTTTCCAACAGAGCATGCCAACAGAGATCCACCATGTACAAGAGCCTTAAAGGGGCCAGAGACAATGGAAACAGAAATCCAGTGAGAGTTTGTGGGTACGATGCCTGGACTGCACCCCTTAGGCACACACACAGGGCACGAGAGCTGCAAGTCGTAGCTTTCCCCACTTCACCCTCCCGTTCAGGTTTCAGCTCAGCAGCTTCGTGCTTAGAATAGCAAATACCCCCTCCCTGACTAGGAGAACAGTTTCCATAGCAACAAGCCTAGACCAATCCTGTTAGGGGACAGGAGGCTGCAGACTATCAAGACATTCAATATAGAAATATGTACGATAAGGACGTAACTAGTATAGGTTCTCCTACTGAGCACCGCACTCCACTGGTTCTGTGCTAGGGTTCAGTAGTTGCATCAGTGCTGAGAGCTTCCAAATTACTGAAAGTCAAACTGAAAATCACTATTGCACCCAGCAAACGTCCCAAATGCACAGGATGAAACATCCCAACATACGACCTATGGTTAAATATTCATTAGGAGCAAAGTTCAAAATACGGACTATCAAACCTAAAGCAGTGCTCACACCTCCCATACAGTAGGGCGAGACAGTATTTAACTTCCTAATTAGTTGCAGCAAATAATTGAATCCTGTGTCCTGGCTGGAGACCTGGCATAGCCAGTGTACTGTGCAAGGACTGGCTGGTGCCTGCTGCATCCCTTCCCCTGGGGCTCTTCGGAAACTGCGTAGCTGAATGTACAATTCTGAGCCACACGCTGGCGAGAAGATTCCTGCCACTGATCTGCAGCATTGACTAGACTGGCTGTGCATAGCAAATAGCCAGCACTGCACCTCTGGAAAGGTAATCCAGAATCAATGGCACAAGGCCCTGTGTGTGAACGCTTAGAAGATGACAAGATTGAAGACTAAGGAGACATTTCCAGAGAACACGCAGGATGAGCAATATAGTGAAAAAGAAATTCTGTCTGGATAGGAGGGTACAATGTGATTACATACCCATCCATTTACTCTAACTCTCAAATTCATTCTGGAAAAGTGTTGCTGCACCCAATTGCAACCAGTCTCATTAAACTGGAAAAATTAACCAAAATGTTGCATATGGATTGTTTTAGTTGACAATCAAAGCCAGGTGTAATGGGACAATGGTTCTACAGGTAACCCAACGTCAGGCTTTTTCTTTTTCATATAACGGTACAGACAGTAGTAGTCTACATACACATCTACAGTATACACTTTGGGTCATGATTTTAGGATGAAAATTGATAAATTTTTTAAAAAACTGCAGAAAAAAAAAAATGAATATTTTGACCAGACTAATGGATGAAACCTAAAGAGCTACCAAGAACATGTTCCTATGTAAGATTGGTATTGAAGGGTAAAGGGGCAATTAAAAAAAGTTAATTAGGCAGGACCTCTTGGCAACTGTTGAATTGTTACTCTAATGTCTTTATTGTCTTGACATGTCTCCTCTAAATTATAAAATGTTGCAGAATAAGTTGTCACTATAGAACTAAAACTTTAGAATTATTACAAGGTAAGCAACATGATGCAAGGATCTGCATATGATAGTGCGGATTTCTGAATAGGCAGCCATGTTGTGTGAGAACCCATGGATAGACAAAGCAGTTTCAGATGCATGGGACTCTGTATACAAACTCTGCGGAATTCGTAATAAAATCACTTTCTTGTAAGGTTTATTGTAACGCTAATGGAAACAAAAACATCCCAATAACTGTAAAGCCATAAAACAGGAAATGAAGAAAGGGACATAATGAGAGCGGCGTTATTGGAGAAACATTCATCTGAATGAGCTGTGCCATCTAATTAGCAGTTACCATGTGGCTCTTAAGCATGGAAATGACCAAGAGGTGTTGGCCAGCACTGATTCTTAATTCACATTTCCCCAGGGCGGTTTCAGGCTTGAAAGACCAGCCAAAAAGCCCCAGCAGGCAGCACCATAAACCTTTCATTATGACCCTGTTACCACAATGGAGAAGGAATGTAGAGTTCATTCCACCTATAATTGTCCACTCCCTCCAACAATACTGGAAGGTTAACACATGACCAGGGCATATCAGAAGGCATACAGGAACATGTCTGGACCTAACACCTAGAGAGGGCACAACTAGAATCATTACTGCTTTCATAGAAAGCCTGAACACATGCTTTGAGGAATGTAGAGTAACATTTCTGAAGAGCGGCTTTTGGCCTTGTAGTGATAAATGCCTGACCTTGGGGTGAGTCCAACAGTAGACAACAAAGACTTTATTGTAGTGAAGTTTAGTATCCGATAATATGAACTGTAGGCAACCAGGATAAAGTACATAAAGATGGAGGGTCAGCACTAGCACCACCTGTCTGGATAGCCATTTGTCCACTGATAACACCAACAAGAGAATAAAGGCTTATACAAAAAGGTGTCAACCTAAACAAAGATGGCAGTAACAGCGCTTCTTCCTGTATCTGAGGAAGCAAACATATGCTGTAGCTGCAATAGGAGGTCAACAAAGGAAGATTGAGACCCTCCTAAAATTATTTTTTTAACACTTGCTCATGTATAAGGGTGCTATCACACTACGATTTTTGCATTTCGATGCTGTCCGAAAAAAAAAATCGGACAGCATCGGACGATTTTCGGATCCCATGCATCCTATGGGGATCGGACCGAATCGGATGTGCACTAAATGCCATCCGATTTGGTCCGATCGATTCTGTCCGATTTTATTATCGGTGCAAAAATCGGAGCCTGCACGATTTTTGCACCGATAATAAAATCTGACAGACTCGGATCGGACCAAATCGGATGGCATTTAGTGCACATCCGATCCGACCCGATCCCTATAACATGGGGCCTATGGGAAGGGTCCGAGGAAATATCTGATGTCTCCTCGGACCCTATTTTAGTGTATGAGCATGCTCAGTACACTAAAATAGCTCCTAAAAGTGAAACAAAGGGTTAAAAAAAAATCTATATACTCACTGTCCACGAGGCCCCCGGCGTCTCCAGGTGTCTTCCGGTATCTTGTTGTTCTGTATTCTGTGCTGCCAGGACCTGCCGTGATGTCACAATCACATGACTGCCTGCTATTGGTTACTGGCAGTCATGTGATTGTGACATCACGAGAGGTCCTAGCAGCACAGAATACAGAAAAGCAAGAGACCGGGAGACGCGCGGGACCGTGCAGGAGTCGTGGACAGGTGAGAAAAGATTGGAGAGGGGGGAGGACACATGGGGGGACCGGAGGACAAGAGGGGAGGACCGGGGGCAAGAGGGGAGGACCGGGGGCCAAGAGGGGAGGACGGGGGCCAAGAGGGAGGACCGGGGGCCAAGAGGGGAGGACCGGGGGCCAAGAGGGGAGGACGGGGGCCAAGAGGGAGAGGACCGGGGGCCAAGGGGAGAGGACCGGGGGCCAAGAGGAGAGGACCGGGGGCAAGAGGAGAGGACGGGGGCCAAGAGGAGAGGACCGGGGGCCAAGAGGAGAGGACCGGGGGAGAGACAGTGACAGCTAGGGAGCGATCTGACAGGAGGGCGTGCATCCTATTTTCTGTCGGAATCGGATGCCTATTTGGCATCAGATTCCAGGCATCAGAGGAATCTGATGCTGTATGATTTATATCGGACAGCATCGGATTTTAAAAAATCGTAATGTGAAAGTAGCCTAAGCCAGCATTTGACCCTAACCTAGCATACATTAAATATCCGGCACATGACACTGAAGGTTACAGGGCAAAGGTCAATTCGTAATTTATTTCCAAGACTAAAAGGTGACGCTTTATTGCAGATTGTGACAATCAAGACTAATAAAAAATAAATCTGGTTAAGCAGAAGTGCTGCAAGGTGACGATTCTCCAGATTAGTGTGAACCTAATTATTAAGAGATCTTGCACCATATTCCCACAAGTCATCATGTAGCCCTAAGCCTATATCAAGTCAATTTTTATGTATCGCTTATAATAAACTAATAATGCATCTATTATTAATCATACATTTAAAAAGTAAAAACCCTAACGTAGCCGTGCAATGCTATTGATATTGCCTGTCTGCAGCGTGTAGGTGTAGGTTGAGTGAAGCCTGTATAGAACCCCCTTATAATGGGATTGTAAAGAATGCTGTTGCTCCTTGCGGCATACATACCTGATGTGTCCCATAGGCTGAGCTCCACACGATTCTCCTCCGTCTCCAAGCTAGCTGTGTAGTTCTCAAACACTGTGGGTACATAGGTCTAGAAACGAGAGACACACATATATAGCTTACTGACAACACTGCAGCCAACAGAGATACTTCAGTGCAACAATGCCAGGACATCATTGTAGCCAACACAAGCACAGGGAGTTGACACCTACGCAACACAATGGAACTGCGGGCAACACAGCTCGCTGACACCACTGCAGCCAACGCAAGCACACGTGTCCTGATGGCACCACTGCAACATACACATTGATACGCAAGGCAAGTGCACCACACAATAAGACAATCCAGACAGGCAAGACAAAGGAGAAAAATCAGAGCTCAGCAAATAGGGACACATTCCTCAACACTTATCTCAACTGGGTAACAATTAGATAAGAAAATAGTGATGAAGGACAGCAGACCATGCATTGTTACAGGTAGAGGAGGCCATACACAATACCCAGAATCTGCATTCACACCACTAGACTGTTACCCTGGGGTGACACTGGTCCTCAAGGTGACAAAGTGACCTTTACTCCATTCTCCAATAATTTGTTAGCAGACACACTAATCAGAATATATATATATATATATATATTATATATATATATATATATATATATATATATAATATACACACACACACACCTCTCCATCTATATAGAATGGATCGCGCCCTATATTATCCAATAATTCACCCGCAGCCTTTATTATACTCCCACCAGTGCCCATCATGGGTGACCCCACAGATGGCATCATTCTCATTATCACCCCATTAACCAATTGCCCCATACACCATCACTAATTATCTAATGACAGTGTATTCATTATGGCTAGTGACCCATCAGACAACCAGGCCACATACGTGAGAATCTGCAGGATTCATATAATGGGGCTGAAGTGCCCATCAGAGAGGGCAATTGTATAATAAAGTGGTGTGTTGGCATCACATAGGCATTCCACCCAGCAGTGATCTCTGCCCCATAATAAGGGTCACTCAGTGCCAGGGATGTTGGCACCTCTGACCAGTGATCTGGGAATAACGAGGTCACAGTCCAGTGCTCCGGCATCTCAGCAATGTGACAGTCCATGGGAATGTGGGCCCTGGGGGGAGAGGTGACAGCACTCACCTCGGGGTAGCAGTCCTTCGCCAGCACCTGCAGCATGGCCGTCTTCCCGCAGTGCACGTCCCCCACCAGCACCAGCTTACACCGGACCACAGCGGGCTGAGGATTCCTTCTCTCCTTCATTATAATGTGGTGACGGATCAGGACACGGAGAAGCAGAATCCCAGATAATGACACAGATCTACACACACAATCCAGCGGAGAAGACACTGAGCCTTCTAGGCACATTCTGCTTTATATATAGGCGTCTGCGAGCCAATCACAAGGTGAGGACTAAGGGCCACGGACCAATCCGCGGTCAGCTGTGTGGGAGGCCCCGCCCCCGGAGTGTGAGAACCCGCAGTCCAGCTTTCTATGCGAGACATGTGATGAAATGTGGTGAAATTGGCCCGGCCGGTATAGAGTGCCCTGCATGGAGTGTGCGGCCGGTATAGAGTGCCCTGCATGGAGTGTGCGGCCGGGTATAGAGATGCCTGCTATGAGTGCTGCAGGCCGGTGTATAGAGTGCTCGGCATGGAGTGTGCGGCCGATGATGTATGATGGTATGAGTGCTCGGCATGGAGTGTGCGGCCAGTATAGAGTGCCCTGCATGGAGTGTGCGGCGGTATAGAGTGCTCGCATGGAGTGTGCGAGCCGGTATAGAGTGCCCTGCATGGAGTGTGCGGCCGGTATAGAGTGCCTGCATGGAGTGTGCGGCCGGTATAGAGTGCCCTGCATGGAGTGTGCGCGGTATAGAGTGCTCGGCATGGAGTGTGCGGCCGTATAGAGTGCCCTGCATGGAGTGTGCGGCCGGTATAGAGTGCCCTGCATGGAGTGTGCGGCCGGTATAGAGTGCCCTGCATGGAGTGTGCGGCCGGTATAGAGTGCTCGGCATGGAGTGTGCGGCCGGTATAGAGTGCTCGGCATGGAGTGTGCGGACGGTATAGAGTGCCCTGCATGGAGTGTGCGGCCGGTATAGAGTGCTCGGCATGGAGTGTGCGGCCGGTATGGAGTGTGCGGCCGGTATAGAGTGCCCTGCATTGAGTGTTCGGCCGGTATAGAGTGCCCTGAATGGAGTGCCCGGATGGTATAGAGTGCGTAGGATGGAGTGTACGGCCATTATAGAATGCAGAGGATTAAGTGAGCACCCGGCCAGTATAGAATGTGGTGGATGAAGTGTATGCCCGGCCAGTATAGAGTGTGGTGGATGGAATGTGCACCCCGATGGTATAGCGTGCGGTGGATGGAATGTGCACCCCGATGGTATAGCGAGCGGTGGATGGAATGTGCGCCCGGCCGGTATAGAGTGCAGTGGAGTGTCCGGCCAGTATAGAGTGCGGTTGATGGAGCGCGTGGCTGGTATAGAGTGCGGAGGTTTGAGTGTGTGCCTGGCCAGTATAGAGTGCGGTGAATGGAGTGTGGGCCCGGCCGGTAGAGTGCGGTGGATGGAGTGCCTGGCCGGTATAGAGTGCTGTGGACGGAGTGCGCGGCCAGTATAGAGTGCTGTGGATTGAGTGCCTGGCCCATATAGAGCGCGGTGGATGGAGTGTGCAGCCGGTATAGAGTGCGGTAGATGGAGTGCATGCCTGGCCAGTATAGAGCGCGGTGGATGGAGTGTGCAGTCGGTATAGAGTGCGGTAGATGGAGTACATGCCTGGTCGGTATAGAGTGCGATGGATGGAGTGTGCGCCTGGCCAGTATAGAGTGTAGTGTATAGAGTGCAGTGGATGGAGTGTGCAGCCGGTATAGAAAGCAGTGGATGGAGTGTGCGCCTGGCCAGTATAGAGTGCGGCCTATAGAGTGTGGTGGATGGAGTGTGCGCCCAGCCAGTATAGAGTGTGGTGGATGGAGTGTGTGCCCAGACGCTATAGAATGTGGTGGACGGAGTGTGTGGTTGGCCGCCATGGAGTGAGGTCGGCATGGTGTGTGGTTGACAGAGTATGCGCCGTGTTGGCATAGAGAGTGCGGTGGAGAGTTTGCCCTGCCGTTTGATATTGGAGTACTATTATTATAACAGTAGCAGTGTGCCAGACGGGAACACAAGCAGCCAGTGATTACAGGGGTCCCTCTCTGTCACCAGTCAGCTTTCCTAGAGTACTGGCTGCTGTGCTAATATAGAGGTGACTGCTCCATATTTCTCCATAGTAGCACCAGGGCTCTCGGGGGTTGGACCTGGCACAAATATGCCACCACTACAGTTGTGCTGGATGGAAGTGCGGCATCACAGCTAATAAAATGTTCCTACCCTAGTTCTATAGCAAGATGTAGGTCAGAGGAGCACAAGGAGCACATTGTCAGACTGAACCATTTCAAGAGCCTCAACTACTATGACTAGAGGTGCCACTCTACAGCCAGCCTTGCTTTGTGGTACGTTGCGATGCCAGTGTGGTAAATGAATCTATGTGTAAATCAGCCTAGATGTGCCCTGAAGGCGTGTCAGGGTGCTCCAGTGTCAGGGTGCTCCAGTGTCAGGGTGCTCCAGTGTCAGGGTGCTCCAGTGTCAGGGTGCTCCAGTGTCAGGGTGCTCCAGTGTCCGGGTGCTCCAGTGTCCGGGTGCTCCAGTGTCCGGGTGCTCCAGTGTCCGGGTGCTCCAGTGTCAGGGTGCTCCAGTGTCAGGGTGCTCCAGTGTCAGGTGCTCCAGTGTCAGGGTGCTCCAGTGTCAGGATGCTCCAGTGTCCGGGTGCTCCAGTGTCAGGGTGCTCCAGTGTCAGGATGCTCCAGTGTCAGGGTGCTCCAGTGTCAGGGTGCTCCAGTGTCAGGGTGCTCCAGTGTCGGCTGCCCCCAATGTCCTCTAAGGCCAATCTTCATAAGATGACCTGGACCTTGCCATAAATAGATCCCTCAAAAGACTCCAGCCTTTATATGACACAACAGCACATGGGCGTCATGGCCAATAATGTTCGGTCTCACACAATATAATGTGAACAATAAATAGAATAAAGATGGCGCTTTCCAATTGCATTTTCTACTTTATTGGCTTCATTCATTAAATTGAACTAAATTCTAGGCTGTGGGAATCCTTGTCTTCACCCGACACGATGACGGAAGATGAGGGTTCGGCCTGTCCGATTTCGGAGTGTTTCACGTTGATTTAAGCCGTCACCAGACAAGTCTGACAGCGGCTCTCTCATGAGGAGCACAGGGGCGCGAGCTCTACGACTGGAGGTGTCGGGTCAGCTAGTTGGCTGAAGAATAGCTAAACCATCAGCCGATAGTCATCTCTGCTTATGTCCTGTGGTCACATGACTATAGACAAAAGCCCACTTTGGTTTGCAGATGATGACTCAAGGCTAGTGGACAATCCCTTTAACATGCTTAACCTGATCAGATCTGTACAAACATAGGTTTCCCCTCTACACATTAAAGATGTTTCCAAGCTGCAGATTTACAACATGATTGCAAAAACATGAGAGTGGTTGTTTGCTTTCCCCATTCTGTAGACCCTGCTATAATGGCTTTTAATTTGACATCGGTGACCCCTCTTGACACCATTATGCATGAGCCCTATAGAGTGCGAGATCATTAATCTGAGATGTGAAAGTGTCCTCTATAAATTGTGTGTTAGACATTCTGATCAGTGACTTTATGATGAGGGCATTGTACAGTGACAGTAAACAGATCATTAACAGATGTCTCCTTTTTTTCTATCTTGTGTTATGAACCCAAAAGCAGCAAACCAGTCTCCATACAATCACACCTCTGCATTACAATTAGTTGTGGTTATTGTTGTCATTAGTGGCCCGATTATAACACTGATTACACTATATCACAAGAGACATTTTGAGAAACTGGGCATTTTGAGGATTCATGTAGAAGGACAATGTTGTCATTACCATATAAAGGGTTTCTGCAAACAATGTCTATATGGCCCAGACTATATTCATTGGAACAATGCAGCCTTAACCTGCAGACTTCAGTAGGGAGCACTATGGCACCAGAGTATGAAATATCAGGACATGATCCAGGGCAAGATTGTGACCACAGACAGGTCAATGATATATCAGAGACTGAACACAATAAACATCCAGTTTCCAACCATCTATTGTATGTAGGGGAATCACTAGGTTTCCGTAGAAAGAATGCCACATACCCAATCCTTTGTTCTTTCCAGAGATAAGCAGTCATGGGTGGCTGGTACCAACCTAGAGCCCCTTCACACCTTCGTTTTTTGCCTGTCTGTGTGGATCCTGGAATTTCAAGGATCACATGGACAGGCACGGATCTCTGCGTACATATACCACTGATGCCCTCGGATCCGATAATAGTGTCAATGATGTAGCTGTACGCATGCTCAGTACAGCAAACTGAATCAGTTTTCACGGATTCGTGTTTTTACGTGGATCCGAGCTCCATAGACCCCCATGTTATTTGAATCAGACACCGTCGTATCCGATTCTGTTTGATTGTGTCCGCTTTTTTGAAGGCAGCCCAAATCGGAGCAGTCTCTGATTCTGGGTACATGAAAAAAACAGACACAATCGGATCCCTGATAAAACTGGCACACCACGGATGGCCATTAAGGACCATTCCATGCCCATAGGGATACATGGGGGGCCATATCAGATCAGTGGCTATCAGTTTTAAAATGGATAGCCACAGATCCCCAAAAACGCAGTGTAGGTTAAGCAGGATTCACACTGACAATTATGAATGAGGGTTGGTAAAAATGCTCATTTCACAATTATCTTGCAGTGTAAACAGGCTGTGATAACCCGATGAACGAGCAAATCGCACGTTCATCAGGTAATGAATGAACGAGCAAATCGCATGCTCATCAGGTGATGAATGATATGAGCAATCGCATGCTCATCAGGTGATGAATGAATGCAGCAAATCGCATGCTCATCAGGTGATGAATGAATGAGCAAATCGCATGCTCATCAGGTGATGAATGAATGAGCAAATCGCATGCTCATCAGGTGATGAACGAATGAGCAAATCACATGCTCATCAGGTGATAAATGAATGAGCAAATCGCATGTCATCAGGTGGATGAACATGTAATGATGAATGAGCAAATCGCATGCTCATCAGGTGATGAATGAACGAGCAAATCGCATGCTCATCAGGTGATGTGTATGTGTTATGTAGCATAAGAAGGTCATCATTCCCGATGCAGCATAGAATAGTGGCAGCATATGTGCACTGAACGATCGAGTATGATCACTCAATGTGCATAGTTTCTATGCTCTGCTTGTGTGAACAGGCATTTAAATGACGCCAAAAGTTAAATGATCAGGGATGTATCATGCCGCCATGATTGTGAAAAGGATACAATAGTTGCAGTCCATCGATCTCGTGGGGCGCGTTCGTTTCAGACATCATTTTGACATCGTTGGTGAGATGTCACACGTGTCGCTTGAACGACTCCAAATCCTGACATTTAAGCGATATCGTTAACGATGTCATGCCGTGTAACGGGGCCTTAAATGGACCCAGACTTTCAGGGGCGGATTCAAATTTTAACAGGCTCCCTGTTTGTAAAATGAAAGATATCCAGCTCAAACAAAATGGCGGTTTATTGAAATCTCTTCAATGTATTAAAAGACAGATGATAAAATGAGTAGCGTTAGCAGTGCCTGTATCCGCGCTCTAAGCAAAGGTAAAGATTGGCTGAACGGTGAAGCTGGATTTCATTTACTCGCTCCGTGTTTGTGTTTGGAAACTCACCCATTTTAAAACCTTGTCCCTTTGGATGCCACATCCATTTTATTTTTAGCCACATATTTTCACCGACACTTTCCTCAATCACAATATATAAGTAACGTATATACTAAGTGTATAAGGACGTGTTAAGCCGACCCCTTACTTTTGCACCAATACGTCTGGAAAACCTAGTGATCTGTTAAGGCGAGGTGGACCCCAGCAAGTAACAGATCCCCCCGTGGTGTATAGCAGCTCACAGGGCTGTTGACTTTACAGCTGCCACGAGGTAATACAGAGCACCAGTAGAGTATAGCTCCCAGTGGTCAGTATAAGCACCATCCGAGTTGGTGATATAAAGTCATCCTCAGTTGGTGATACTCGCGATCCTGTGGTGTTAACAGCAACCCGACCCAGTGAATACAGCAGTACACAATGTGGATAAAGTACTCCTACCCTTGTATACCTTCCACTGTGGTTCATCGCCTCCTGTCGTAGTACAGCGCTCTGTTAGTCAAACAGAAGCACGTTCTTTGCTGGGTGTATTACTAAGACCCGTTCGGTGATACAGCAGTCTCTGTTTAGTTTTCCATTTTTCTCCCCCTTTAGTTCAGCAGTACTTTTTATAGTCTCCCACATAGTAGATGAGGAATTATCCTTTGTGGTAGTTTTACTTTTGAACTACAGCTTCAATATTTACCACATGTCTCCACCGTGTATATACAGCAGTCTCCCCCTGTGGTAGTATACAGCAGTCTCCCCCTGTGGTAGTGTACAGCAGCCTCCCCCTGTGGTAGTGTACAGCAGCCTCCCCCTGTGGTAGTATACAGCAGCCTCCCCCTGTGGTAGTATACAGCAGCCACAGAGGTATATACAGCAGCCCCTCCCCTGTGGTAGTATACAGCAGCCCCCCTGTGGGTATACAGCAGTGCCTCCCCCTGTGGTATATACAGCAGCCCTCCCCTGTGGGTATACAGCAGTCCCCCCCTGTGGTATATACAGCAGCCCCTCCCCTGTGGTAGTATACAGCAGTGCCTCCCCTGTGGTAGTATACAGCAGCCCCCCCGTAGTATATACAGCAGCCCCCCCCTGTGAGAATACAGCAGCCCCCCCGTGGTAGTATACAGCAGCCCCCCCGTAGTATATACAGCAGCCCCCCCGTGGTAGTATACAGCAGCCCCCCCGTAGTATATACAGCAGCCCCCCCGTGGTAGTATACAGCAGCCCCCCTGTGGGTATATAGAGCCCCCCCCCCCCGTTGCTGCCGCACACCTGTAAAAAGAAGATCTTTCATACTTATCCTCCTGCTGTCACCGCGCGCATCTCCGCTCTCCTTCTTGCTTGCACCCGGGCCCCGGCGTCCATCCATATGACCGCGCACAAATAATGACGTCATTATTTGTGCGCGGTCACGTGGATGGACGCCGGCTGCAAGCAAGAAGGAGAGCGGAGGATGCGCGCGGTGACAGCAGGAGGATAAGTATGAAAGATCTTCTTTTTACAGGTGTGCGGCAGCAACGGGGGGGGCTCTATATACCCACAGGGGGGCTGCTGTATACTACCACGGGGGGGCTGCTGTATATACTACGGGGGGGCTGCTGTATTCTCACAGGGGGGGGCTGCTGTATATACTACGGGGGGGCTGCTGTATACTACCACGGGGGGGCTGCTGTATACTACCACAGGGGGCGGGGAGAGCACTGACAGTGCTATGTAATATGCACGGCTCCCCCTGCCGCTGATGGACAGGGGGATGCAGTGCATATTGCATTGCACTAATGAGCGGCCCCACATGACCAGCCGCTCACTATACAGCCTCCCCCTGCCTCCTCCATCCCCGGACACCGGCCCCACACAGTCAGCCGTCACTGACTCGTGTATAAGCCGAGGGGGGCACTTTTCAGCACAATTTCTGTGCTGAAAAACTCGGCTTATACACGAGTATATCTCGGTAACAATATCTAAATGTAAAGGAACTTTAGCCCTCCTAGAGTACTTTTCACAATGCGTTCTAGCACCCTTTCAGTGGTCCTGTCAGGGCGTATGTTGGAACCTGCCCACAAAACAGGATCCGGGTGTATGCGCTGACAGGGCTGTTGACTTTAATGGTGCAGACGGAGTCAACAGTAGACAGTAAATGTATGCTCCCGAAAAGGGTGCACGATAGAGCACACATTGAGTTTGTGTGCACTATTAAAGTCAATGGCTCAGTTGGTGCATACGTCCGAATCCTGTTTTGCAGGGGGTTTGAACGCAAACCCTGACGGGACCACTGAATGCAGCAGAACACAATATGAAAAGTACCCTTACCCTTATACCTTCACTGATGGTCTCATCGTCTTCTGTCGAGTACCGGTTGTTCCAGTCAAACTGTCAGTCACTTCTTTGCTGGGTGTATTCTATTAACCCTTCGTGATGCAGCCAATTTCTGTTTTTATGTTTTCATTTTTTCCTCCCCCTTCTTGTCAGACCTGTAACTTTTTTATTTGTCTGTCCACATAAAGCACTGAGGAATTATTCTTTGTGGAATGAGTTTTACTTTTGAACTACAGCTTTCATTTTACCACATGGTATACCGTAAAACAGAGAATTTCACTTTACAAGACCCCTAACATTTTCATTTTTAGGTCGATGGAGCAGTGTGAGGGCATGTGGTCACGATCAGGCTTCCTTGCCTTCTGTACAAAGCGTAATTTCTCTTGTGGAGATGTTAGGGTTCTGTGCCGGAGAACACACTTGTCTGTGCCCACAATCAGGATCCTGGCATGGAGTATTTTCGCTGTGTTTCCAGCTCCGAATACTCGCTTCTCCTTAAGAATAAGGTGACATTCTGCCACTCAAGAAGCTGCACCGCATGTCAGTTTACGCTGTGTAAGAAAGAAACACAGCGGGCATGGAATTTTTATAAGTCCATCTACTTGTGCAGTACAATGCAGAGAGAACACACTGCATCAATAACGCTGATAACACTAATTATGGGTAGGGATGAGCGAGTATACTCGTAACTATTTGGTACCCGCTGAATAGTACGGCTATTCGGGCTACTCGCTACTCGCGAGTTTCCTTTCCATTTCTTCTTAGAAGTGAGTAGTACATTCACATTCGCACTGGGAAAGTGAAATAAAAGTTAATAAAAGGTGTTAAAAATAAAAAAAACAACATACTCACCTATCGACGGCTATCCCGGGACCTTACGTCTGATGGCCAATCAGATGCCGGTAGCGATCAGGTGGTGTGTGATGTCACACACCACCTGATCGCTACCGGCCATCTGATTGGCCATCAGATGTAAGGTCCTGGTAGACCAGCGGATTTGTTCTTTTCGGGTCTCGGGACAGCTGTTGAATAGGTGAGTATGTAAATTTTTTATTTTTAACACCTTTTATTAACTTTTATTTCACTTTTGCAGTGTATATAGATACACTGTGAAAGTACTCGCATTTCCCATTGACTTACATTGGACTCGTAACGAGTACCCGAGTATTGGGACCTACTCACTACGAGTATAGCGAGTCCGAATATTTCACTACTCACTCATCCCTAATCGTGGGTACTCACACCAATGGCTTATTTTTTTCAGGGCGAAACAACATTTTTATTGATATTGATTTTATTTTTATTGATACAATTTTGGGAGAGATATGCTTTTTGACAGCTTGTTACAGCATTTTTTGTGATATTGCAGCCACCAAAAAAATTGTAATTGTGGCATCTTCAAATTTTTTGTTTACTGACTGCTAATTATTTTTATGTTTTGATAAATTAGACTTTTCTAAATAAGGCAGTATTATGTATGTTTATTTTTAATTCTTTATTTTTAATGGAGCAAAAGGGGGCGTGATTTGAACTTAATTTTTTTTACTTCTTTTATATATTTTTAAACTTTTTTTTTTTTACTGTTTTTAATAGTCCCTTTAGGGGATTAGAACCTGCGGTTGGTCTGATCACTTGTGCCATATACAGCAATGCTATGTATATAGCAAAAATCACTGTCTTGTTGCATTTTTTGAGAAATTGCGGCAAGCAAAAATCCAAAATTCTGGCATTTTGATTTTTTCCTCTTTACAGATTTTATAGATTGGGTGAATTAATTTCAGATTTACATAGATCAGACTTTTCTGAACATGTTGATACCAAATATGTGTATTTGTTAAAATATATTTAGTGTAAACTGGCGAAAAGGAGAGGGGTGATTTGAATTTTTATATATTTGAATGTTGAATTTTATATATAGCCTGATGAAGAGCTATAGTGTTCCGAAAGCTTGCTTTGCTTTTTCTTACCATCTTTTCAGTTAGCCATTAAATGGTATCAACCAATGAGGACTCTCAGATTCTAATAATTTTCTACATATTTGAAAACGTTTTTCTTAACTTCATTAGTCCCCTTAGGGGACTTGAACCTGAGATTATATGAGGGCTTGTTGTTTTGCTCCCTCATCTGATCTTTTTACTGATAGCATTTTTGGGAACAAATTTTTTTGATTGACTCTTATTGCATTTACTTGCAATTTTGTGGTGGCCAAAAAACCCGTAAACCGACGTTTTGATTTTTTTTTCTTTTTCTCGTTACACCATTCACCAATTAGACAAATTTATTTTATTTTTTATACAGATCAGACATATAGATGCAGATATATACCATATGCACATGTTTTGTCTATTTTTAATGGGGCAAAAAGGAGGGATTTGAGCTTTTGTACATTTTTTTCATATGTACAAAAAAAAATTTCTCCTCATTTTCTTAATGTATTTCTTGACCTGCGTAGGTGACTTGAAGCTGCGATCATAGCAGCACTGATATGTATAGCAGAAACCATGGTGTCCCATGAACGCCAGCCATGGGCTGGCTTTCCAGGAAAAGCATAATGACAGCTTCATGGGTCATCAACAAATCCTCGGCTGTCATGGCAACCCATCGGCGCCCTGCAATCACGTCATGGTGTACATGGAATGATGCGCCCCCATGCTGGTGAGTGTCAAATATCACTGTCAGAGATGGACAGCAATATCTAACAGGTTAACAGCCGTGGGCATAGCTCAACCTGCTCCTGTTATAGGTGGATGATGACTGAATAACACATCCATCATCTGCTGGTAAGGTTAGGGATATGACACATGGGTGTAATTTATCCTCAGTATAACTAAGGCTGGTTTCACTTTACCGGTTATTTGAATTCAGGTGAATCTGGCTGAAACCGTATGCAGCCGCATTCGGTTTCTCCCCCATTAACGTTCAGTGGTGAGGAGAGGTGCGGCTGGAGGGGTGAGGAGAGGTGCGACTGGAGGGGTGAGGAGAGGTGCAGCTGGAGGGGTGAGGAGAGGTCCAGCTGTGGGGACACAGGCTCATGTGGCGGTATGCGGTTGCATATGCAGAATTCTGCATTTTTTTCCCCCAAAGACGAAAACAGCTGAGAAAAAAAATCACCGATAAGCACTGCCTTATGTAATAACATTGGGACGAGTGTGAGCTGTTTTTTTTATCACATTGCACTTGTTTTTAAACGCTGATGTGAGAAATCTCTAAGGCTGTGTGCCCACCCAAAAAAGTGATACGTTTGTGGTCAGGAAAGGTTTGCATGAAAACCTTATCAGGTTTTTTTTAAAAAAATTTTGTTTTATAAAGCAGCACAAACGTATTGCGTTTGTGCTGCATTTGTGCACATTACAAATGCAGCACAAATAAGGGGACACAGACAGACACAGACAGATACACAGACACACATACAGACACTTTCTCCCTCTCCTCGGTGATCCCACCAGTGATTTCTTCCTTCCGGGTACAGTACTTCCAGGACCTGTGCCCCATGTGACTTAGTCACATGGGTTGCAGGTCCTACTTCACACTGCTTTTGCCGATGCCCGGAAGGAAGAAAACAATGGTCACGGGGATTGTCTGGGAGGGCGATTATTGCAGTGTTTTTTCTCCAAAATCGAATCACTTATAGGACATGCTACTTCTTTTCCTGATTAGGTTTTTGCACCAAAACCCAATCAGAAAAAAATGCAGCTGTCGGCATAGCATTTCATAGACTTTGCTGGCCTGGCAAAAACTGAGCCATTTTTTGTGCAAAAACGCAGCACAAAAAAAAAACGGATCACAGACGCAGCGTGGGCACAAAGCCTAAGGCTGTATCCAGACACGGAGCTCTTGTATTATGATAAGCAAAGGGTTCAAAGGGTTAATGATTCAGTAATATAATGTACTATCATGTTAAAAACAGGTGAGACACGAAAATATCTCAAGTTGTGTTAAATGGCAAATTCAATTCCAAAACAGCTATGTATAGACATAAATGCCCTGTATATAGACACGCAGGTATGTGTAGGGCCAAGTATGCACACAAGACAGTAGTGGAAAAGCAGAAATTCCTCGTGACTTCAGGGCAGAGCTTTATTTCATGTAAACACTCACAGCTTTCCTGCATAACTTGGCACAGAGTCCTTGATCTTTGCTTCCGTAAGGGCGTGTGGAACATTCTGGGTATTTGGGACTTTCACAAGGGTGGAAATTAAAAGTGTTTGAAAAACATATCTGAGAGTTTCCCCTTCTGAGTTCCTGTAAAGGTAAGAGATGACAATATAATTGTTGTGAATCTTCCAGGAACACGTCTGAAATATTAACTCATTTGGTGTCTGATTCATCACATTTGCTAGAAGAGGAGATCTAACAATACAGAAGATGACGCACTTATCTCTACATTGTTTAGACTTCATTATGGATCCAACCTCACAGTCTAAAGTGGCGGCAGATTGGGTGTATGGCTTTTGTCCTAGCATAATAAGGCTATGTTCACACAGGGCATCAAAAAGTGCAGAAAAAAATGATGTTTTATTATGATATGATTCCTTGGTAGTTAATAAACTGTGTTTTTTGGTGTGTTTCTGCTGTGTTTTTGTCTCCTGTTCATGTTAATGGGATCACAAAATGTGATGTCTACGTTTTTGCACTTCCTTATTGAAAAAATGGTGCAAAAACGATGAAGGAATTGACATGCTGCTTCTTTCATAAACGCAGCAAAAGCTAAGCAGAGTCACATTTCAGTTAGGAATAAACAAATGTGCGTGAATGACTTATCCAGAACCATGTAGGTTTCGCTGGGAATTTAAAAAAAGCAGGTTTTTATTAGCAAGGATTTGCATTAAACCAAGGTAAAAACACAGCAAAAAGAAAACACATCAACAAGCGCCCTGTACATGTATGTATCTTAAAATATTAATATTCCTCAATACTTGGAACCTGACCTGGAATCTCACAGTCCAAAGTCACAAGAGATTCAAAAGGGGATGCAACAAGTCGCAGGATCAGGCAGTTGGGGTAGTTTACCCATAGGATTGAGCATCAGTCTATAACTTATGATTATATAATAGGTTGGCACTATAAAAATAAAGATTATTATTATGTATTCAATGCAGGAGAATATGCCTCACCGTGACTCATTCAAATCCACGTCCAGCCTTCTCCTGGATCTCCAACCACAAGCCATGACTTCTGCCTGACATCAATTAGAAAAGGAGTCTTAATGAATAAGGGCGTGAGAACTGTACTATACCAGTCATTATGGATTTTAATATTTTTCAATAAATCTGAAGATTTTTAATCTACATGGGACTCACCTCCTTTTCCATATTCCATTATGGTTGATGATGATCCAGTACATTAATTTGTGGTGAGATACAAAGACGTTATGAATAAAAATGGCGCAGATTTATCAATGTAATTGTAAAATAATAACTTTAGGGGCGTCATGGATGAGTTGCAGCTGGTGTGCACTTTAGTTTTCAAACATGACAGCTTTATCACAAAGAATTAATGATCGTTGTAGGAGATACGAGCTGCCTGATTTATCAATCTGCCAACAAAATGTATCTATCTGCAGATATTGGCTTTATTAGCGTTATGACAAAGGCCCAAAAAGCATTTAGGCCCCTTTCACATTAGCGTTCTTGCTGAATTGCGGCAGATTTACCACATCTGCTATGTAACGGCTGCACTTGAGGCACACTTGCGGTGAGCCCCATTCATTCTCTATGGGACTTGCGGTCAGGTGCGGCAAGTCCGGCACTTGGATCCGGCACTTGCGGCGGGCCAAAAAAACGCAGCCAGCAGTGTTTTTTTTCTGTGCCGGATCTGCTGAACCATTATGCTGCTGATGTGGTAAATCTGCCGGATCTGCCGCAATTCAGCAGAAACTCTGAAGTGAAAGGGGTCTTACATATCCTACTAACCCAAAAAGCACCATACATGATAACAACTGTTGTGCGAGAGGTTTTAATGACTACAATATGATCCAGCACTTACTGATGTCTCAGTTTTGTAGTTGAATCACATCAGCTAATCCTACCTGAACTAGTGCAGTGCTTCAATTGTAAGAACTAGGCTTGGACCCTATAACTACTGCATTTTTTGCGGACTGGAAGATGCACCCCAAATTACGGAAGGAAAATTGGGACAAAAAATTTAATGTGAAAATGGGCGTCCATCTTATAATATAAATTTATCTGGTTAGCACTGCAGTCTTGTGGCTCTGGGGTCCTGGGTTTAAATTCCAGCAAGGACAACATTTGCAAGGAGTTTGTATGTCCTCCCCGTGTTTGTGTGGGTTTTCCCCAGGTACTCTGGTTTCCTTCCACACATGAAAGTGTAACACCCCACCGGTCCGGACGCCACGAGGGGTAACGCGCCCAAGCCAGGGTGTGGTCCTCTAGTAGTCAGAAGGTGGGGGATGGTAAGGAGGAGTCTTCAACACTGCACAAACACATACACTTAAGACCCAGGGGACCCTGCACAAAAATCCAGGGGGAGGGCCCAGTGGAACAACAAGGGTATACTTCAGAAGTGTGGGTGGAACAACAGCAACAGAAGAGAGTAAGTAGTTAGAGTTAGTGCGTGGAAGTAACAACAAGATAACAACTGGTGTGCAGAGATGGGAGAAGTCAAGGCCAGAGAGCCTAACCCTAGAGGTACCAGCGGAGCTGAATTGGTCTGTGCACCCGAATCCACGCCTGATACCACCAGACGGAGGGGTTGTGGTCAGAAACAGGGACTAGACCTGAACGCAGCACGGGAGTCTATCACCGAACCGCTGAACCAGAGGGTACGAGCTTCATAGGACCTGTAGCTCACACTCCTGGCGTATACCTAGAGATAGCAGCCAGACAAGGGTCTGGGGACAAGGTACCAGTCACCCATTCATACCTGTGGCTGCAGGATCAGGGCTCTGTGCGCAAAGGAGCTTACAACAGTGCTGAGAGAGTGACAGGACCAGTGAGAGGCAGAAGGACAGGCACACCACCACGGATGTCATACCTGCCATCCCTGTTCTACTAAAGACTGCACAGGCTGGAGCTTATCCAAGAGTGTGTAAGATCGATGACCTGTTGTACTTGGAGCTTGCTGTGAGTACAACTGGGAACAGAAGTGCAGAACGGTGTGAGACTGTGTTATTCCTGCGGCAACAGCCTGTGAAGGCCACTGAACAAGGTAATGAGGCCTAAAATTATCCCTGCCTGCCAGAGACTATTACTCACTACACCTGCTGCCCTGGGGACCCACTCTGCCCGTGGGGAGCCACTACATCCCAGCTGCCCATCCATCATTCCCAGAAGTTCTGCAGCAGTGGCGGCTACCCATAGCCGCAAACCACGGGTGGTGCCACAAATACCCTTCCCTTTTCATCATCATTTTCCCTATACAAGCCAAGAACTGCTTTAACAACTGAACCCAGGGTCATGGAAGCCAAGTTTTGACCTCTGACTCCCCAGAGGTGTTAAACAGCCTAGTTCCAAGTATCCCATGGCCCTGGGGCGTGACAAATGAGATACTGATAGGGAATTTAGATTGTGAGCCATAATAGGGACAGTGTTGCTTAAGTATGTAAAGAGCGGTGGAATTAATAGCTCTATACAAGTGAATCAATATTATTATATTACCAGGGAAAGGGGAGGAGAGGTGGTGCAAGGAGCGGGGTCACAGGAGACAGGAGTCATGAGATGCCTGTACTGGGAACAGGGGGTATCTAACTGGTGAGGAGCAGGAACTATTGATCTCCTGGAAATGGCTTCAGGAAAATGGCTCCATGGGGTGGTGCATGTGCAGATTGAGAACTCGGCTCGCCTCTCGCGCTATTTCTCTGAATCTGACTGTCAGTGATGTGAGGCAGGAGCCATTGGACTCCCAGAATTTGGACTTTACAAAATCTGCACCGGAGGTGGTGCATGTGTAGATTGGGATTTTCGCTCATCATTGAGCTGGGATCTCACTCTACCCATGCACCACCTCTGACGCCATTTCACTGAAGTCCATTGCTAGGCGATCAATAGCTTCTGCGTTGTACCACCAGGACACCGTTTCTCCCAGCCCAGGGCATGCAGCATCACCCCACTTCTACTAGCGGCTTCCTGTAGCAGCAACCCTGCTCCTGTGACCCCGATCGACAGCCACAACCCCAGTAAGTTACTTTCAGACTATAAGATGCACCCCCATTTTCCTCCCAAAATTTGGGGGGAAAAAAGTGCGTCTTATAGTCTGAAAAAATATGGTAGTACTCTGGATAAGTCCTCACATCAGTATTTTTATGACTAAACCAAAAGTGTCTCCAAAACACAGAACAAGTGTCAATCTTTCCATTATAGTTTTTCTCTTTACGTTTCATTCCTGACTTTGGCTTCCAAACAGTGTTACTAAAATTCTGTCATATAAATGAGGCCTAAAGCTGTATTATTAGGAGTGTGTGAGGAAACCTATCAAACAGGGGAAAAAATATACTCTCCTTGCAGATGTCATCCTTGTTGGGTTTCAAATCCAGGACTCCAACGCTGCAAAGCAACAGTGCTAACCACTAAGCCACCTAACATAATTCCAGTTCAATAACAAAAAAATAGGACCCGAGACTTGCAATATTGGTTGGTAGTTACAAAACCCCAAATTATTTTGTGTAATGAGGGGGATAGGTAGTGTAATTGCTGCTTAACTCAAAGATTAAATAAACAAAAACAAATGTTTGGTGTGGTCTTAGGGTACCTTTACACGCGGCTACATTTCTAGGGTGGCTACAGGTAACTTACTGGTTGCAGTGAAATCATGGAGAGATTATTCCATTTGTACACAGCAACAAGATAGAACCTTGTCTCCATGATTTCACTGCAACCAGTAAGTTACCTGTAGCCACCCTAGAAATGTAGCCGCGTGTAAAGGTACCCTTAGGGCTTGCGGAGACATTAGGACTGTGGCCTGACCCCACTAAAATCAACAGGATTAGCCAATAAAAAGTAGAGGGTTTATAAAACTGTAACGAGGATCCAGCATGCCACTGATTGGATTCCAATATGGAACTCGAATGTATGGGACCTGCTACATTTGGGTTTGCTGGCAGTAGCTGTGACTCCGCATTCAGATATTGAATCGCACAGCTGTTAAGATGCTTATTCCTACTGGCCATAGCTGCAACTCTCATGATTGTAGTTTCCCATAGAAAGGTGTTAGAAAGGGGATGGTTTTCTCACACAGCACCTGGCTCCCACAGAGACTTGTCTGGCCCACACATTAGCTATCCCATAAGGCTGTTGACACAGCCTGTTTATGCCACTCTCTCTGTTGGACTCAATACCCCCTCTGGCTTCAACAAACAGTGTAATGAGCCCTGCTTTTCCACTACCTGATACTGCTCAGGGGTCTGGATAGGTAATTGGAAAGACAGGGGGTACTGATAAAATAGAATGCTAGATTTTAAGCAATTTGCTGATGTATAACCTTATACAAATATACAAAAGTTTTCACCACTGTTTTCAGCCACATTGATACTATTGATAAAGCCCTTATTAAATGGAGCAAAAATAATGTGGAAAATCACCATATCATTACAAACAGTGACATTCACAGTGTGTAATAGCTGCTAGTGATCGTAATATTTGATTCTCACAAAACCAGATTTTTCCACTTGTTTAAAAATTATCACTAGTCGGCATAAAATGTAACCATGTAATAAGTCGTTAAAAGGTATAATACAGGCTTCATGAACAACTTTTCATCAACCACAACAGCAGTTAACATTTGCTTGTGTAGTAAAGTAATACCGATAACAATCTGCTCATCAATCGTTATCATTAAATTTGTATCCTGTCTAATAGGGCCTTAAGTGACTGCTGAGAGTTTAATCTGTGCTTGATGAATGATAGCAAAAGTTTACAGTGTAAAGCCCCTGTCACACTAAGCGAGATTGCTAGCGAGATCACTGCTAAATCACAAGTTTGATGACGCAACAGCGACCTCGTCAGTGATCTCGCTATGTTTGACACTTAGCAGCGACCAGGCCCCTGCTGTAAGATCGCTGGTCGTGTCAGAGTCGCCTGGACCATTTTTTGATCATTGGGGTCCCTCTGGGCAGCATGCATCGCTGTGTTTGACAGGGACAACGACCAATGACCTCAATACTACAGGTCTGAGAAACAGGGTCCCAACGACCTCCGTATATTTCCGGATCGTTGTTGCGTTGCTGGTGAGATCTGACTGTTTGACATGTCACCAGCGATCCCTACCATGTCGTATTGATGTCGGGATTGCTGGTGCGTCGCCAAGTGTGACGGTACCCTAAGGCCCCCTTCACACCACAATTATCAAGAATCCGGGACTGTCCACTGTGACTATGCACGATTTCTCCCCTCTGGAAATCCTTTCATTGGCTCATAATTCCTTAATGTATCCAGTTCAAACTACTAAAACTGACCTGTTAAGATGTCCATAATCTATTTCTTATATATATCTCTGAACTAATATCCTGAGGAGGAGTAGTGAGGGGAAAGGTGGATTAGTCGGGCAGCAGAGTTAGGGCCCGGTTACGCGTAGCGACTCACCAACAATCCGACCTGGCCAGGATCGCTGGTGCGTCGCTATGTGGTCGCTCGTGAGATGCTAGACAGGCAGACTTACCAGCGATGACCCAGTGATCCGTCGACACCCGACTGTCATTGGGATCTGTCAGGTTCTCGGCCGCAGAATGGGGATCGCTGGCCGTTGCCCCTGTCACACACCACAATGCAGCGTGCCCAGCGGGAGATCGATGATCGAAAAATGGTCCAGTCCATTCGTTAACGATCAGTGATCTCACAGCAGGGGGGGGGGGGCGCTCGCTGGTGTGTGTAACACACAGCAATATCGCTGGCAAGGTCGCTGCTATAACACAAACCCTGTGATGTTGCAACGATATCGCTATCAATATTGCTGTGTGTGAAGTACCCCTTATAGATGGATTGGAGAGGTGCAAAGGTGTTGGCAGGGAAGCACAGAGAAGGATGTTGCAGTAGTCAACGCGGGAGATGAGGACATGCAGCATGTTACTCCGAGGCAGCAGACTTCTTGTACAGGGGAAAACATAATGTAATTTTTTGTGATAGCTACATCAGTAGGGGAGTTAGGTGAGATGGAAAAGAGTACACATGTATCCCTGTGAGACAATTTTTTCAGTTGCTCACAGATATTGGAGTACGCCTTTGTGAAATAAGTTAACTATTACAGGGTCTGCCAGAGGGTTATCTGTTACCTGCTGCTACAGTAACATTGATACCGTATGTGGGTTTTACCCAGCGTATTCTGTTGCATCTCTCATGCCAGGAAGCGGATTATCTCACCCATTTTACTGAAAATGCAAAACTATTAAAGTTAATGACGGAACCAGGAATAACAACCCAATGTGTATTATTATTTTTAGTAAATTGGACACCACATCTACAAAGTAGACAATATATTTGGGTATGGATAACAAACTGGGCATAGATGTCCTGTCTAATTAGCTAATTAGGGCTTAGCATGCTATTAAGCTGCAGACATGAATATGTAAATTCAGTGGTGTCCAAAACATGCTCCATCTTTATAAAAACAGACAATCCCTTGAGTACACTGCAATAGTGTATACAGAAATTCCTCCATTCACAAAGTTATAATGCCCTAGTAGCATTTCAGCATCCACAATTATGTGAATTTTAGTCAGTCATTCTGTGTTCTACCAACACAAGCAAAGTTGGCAACTGAGGTAAGAAGATGAAAATCAATAACCAATATGGTCATTAAAAACTACAACTGGTAATAATTAAAGTCAGCTACAAGTCATATTTAATAACAATAGTTAGAAATGTCAAGGCTTTCTTCTTGGCAGTATTAGCATCCTCCCCAAAATATTCCAGAATGTAAAAACCTTTTATTAGGATGAAATGTTATTACGTAATCCAAATTGGGAACCTGTATTTTCCCAATCCACTCAGATGCAATAAATGTGAGAAGTTGTGAAACCTGAAGCACGATGCCAGTAAGTAGCAATACTCCTTTAACATCAAAGAATACAGAATTAATCCAAGCAGCACAACTCCGAAAGAATGTAGCTCTACACAATAGTGTCAAGTGTTCAGGTAAGGGACCACTTCCCAATAACATGACAAATCATCGGGTTAGTTCTATATATACCAGCACTAACTTTTGGTCACAATTTTATATATTGATTTATCAGTAAAGACTCACACGGTAGATAGCTATCGGCTGACTGATGGCTTGTCTAACAGTTATGGCCGCTTTACACGGCACAATATAGTTGTCCAACAACGATAAAAAGTCACGTGGTTTGTGCGTTGGTGCCGATATTGTTCGTGCGTTGTGTGGTGTAAATGAGCAATGCGATGCAAGAACAATGCCAAAACAATATCGTTGTATAATTGTGCAGGCTCTCCAACTGTCCGATTTTGGATGGACGATCTGGCAGGATCGTGCTGTGTGACGGCCCAACACCGACTTGGAGAGCAACTTTCCCTGTTCACTCCCATGTTAAATGGTCGTTCCCTGGGTCGCTCGTACACAGCGCAAAGGAGGGGGCGTAGACATCGCAGTTGAGTAGCCTGCCGATATCTCCCTGTGTAACATCTCCTATGCGATCTTGGACTAGTGCCAAAAACGTGCGCGCTCCCGTGCCATTGCATCCAATATCGGAACGATATTGGGACGTGTAAAGCGGCCATTATTTCTTCCAACTCCCTAGAACACATGAGAGTTCATGTAAATGTAGAATGGAAAAAAAAACCTGAATAAAATAAGAATTAGGTACGTACACGTACGGCGTAAATTGGAAGCGGATGTATGGAGTAGGCTCATCCCATACTCAGCAGGCGATAGCTGTGTATTACAGCCATGACCTGCCACTAAGGGTATGTGCACACAATCCCGAGGCACTACGCCCTGTACGCAGTGTCTTCAGACCTGAGGGAAGCCGCAGGTGGATGCAGAGTGAACGCAGCCGCCTTGTGTCCACAATCTGAATTTGGGGCAGGGTGGCTTTTCCCTGCATTTACCCACTGAAGATCACTTGTGACTCCACAGCAATAAATGAACCTGCTGCGGTGAAGCGTAAGTACAGACACCCACATCGCAGGTGAAATAACACTGCGGAGGTGAGAGGCACAGTGAGCATGGGATTTCTAGAAATCCCATCCACTGTGCTTGTAATGTACAACACAGCGTTTTGGACGCAGCAGTAATAAGATGCGTCCAAAATGCTGCTATTCCTGATCGTGTGCATGCAGACTAACAATCGTTGGAGGATTGAAACTGTTAAATCCTACTGTCAAACTCTGACAGTGGGATTTACCACGCACCGACTTGGGGGAGTGTGATTCAACATGATCACGGGTCGCCAATGGTTTACTATGACAGTAGGGGGTCTGCTGAAGACCTCAAAGCTTGTCATTGCTGTGAAGCCCTATCTGTGGCTGAGCTTCAAAGGGACTGTGAGTTTATTCTATATGTAGTAATACTATAACATTGCTGTTTATAGCAAAACTTCTTAGTGAGACTTTTAAGAACAGTAAAAATAAATATAAAAGTTCAAATCACTCTCCTTTTGCCCCACTTAAAAATAAAGATAAAAAAAATCCTATGTGGTATCGCTATGTTCAGAAAAGACTGATCTATCAAAATATAAAGATAATTAACCCAATCAGTAAATATAAACAAATAAATTCAAGAACGCTAAAATTAAGTTTTTTTTGGTTGCTGCAGTACCACAAAAAATGCTGTAATAAGCCATCAAAACATCGTGTCTATTCCAAAATGGTATCAATAAAAACATTTACTCACCCCACAAAAAATAAACCATAACATAGCTCCATAGACAGAAATGTGAAAACGTTACGGGCTTGAAAAACCGTGACAATTTTATTTTTTGCAAACTTCTGTTTTTTTTTCACCTCTAGAATAATAAAAAACTGGACATGTAATTGTACTGATAAGGAAAATCATATTGCGAGGTCATTTTTACCACAAACTTTACACCATAAAAACAATTCCCAAAAAACAAAAAACATCTCAGAATTGTGTTTTTTTTTCCACAATTTCTCCCATTTAAATTTTTTTAGCCCTTTTACCATTACACTATCTGATAAAATGAATGGTGTCAGTACAACTCATCCAGCAAAAACAAGCCCTCATATGTCTGTGAGAACAGAAAAGTAAAAATAAAAGTCATGGCTCTGGGAAGAAGAGGGAGAAAACTATCCAAAACACAAAAATGGAAACGGAGCCAGTCGAAGGGTTAAAATTTAAAGTGTCCTGTCTTTATGTCTTCTGACATCTGTCAGCATAGAATTGGCATGTCCCGTACACAATAGACTAGTGGATGATCCACCAGATATCGGTGGGTATGACTGACGTTTGTATAACACATACAGTATACAAGCCTTAACTGTAATTTGAACAAACTTTGCATATATCAAAGTCAATTTAGAAACCTTATCATACATCTTATTAGAGAATTCTCCACTTATCAGCCACATTCCTTTCCTTTTCACTCTTGCTCAGACAAGATGGACTGACGGCAAGTGACATGTGGCCACTACATGTGTGGCATCATCAGGGACTTGGCATCTAGCTCCTGATGAAGCCACATATGTAGTGGCAATACGCCTTGGGTGTGCCTCTATTCCCTAATGGTACCTTTACACGCCGCCACAGAGGGTAGCAACAGGCAGGCATCGCACGTGCACGCGTGCGTTTTTACCTGTTGCTAACGATTCCCGATGCCGCATATAGACGCCGCCACAAAGTGCTCCACAGAAGGTATTTGCGTTCCCCGGAAGTGCCAACGGGTGCCGCGGGTTACCTTCTGTGGAGTACCTTCCCTGATTTACACGCCGCTGCCACAACGGAATATGGGCGTACATCTTAGGCACCGCAAGTACATAGGCGTGACAGAGTTGTGTATTACGTGACGCTCATACGGTGATTGGACAATGCAATAGCATCATGATTGGCCAGCCTGCGCAGGAAGGCAGGCTAATACATGACGCTATTGCAAATGTGTAGTGTGACTGGTCAGCTCGTTAAATATGGCGCCCTGTGCAGGGACAGCCAATGGTTACAAAGTAGCCCCCACCAATGATAGCTGATGGGGCGTGGTATACATGACATTGTGGCACGCCCCAGGGAATTCACTAGGGCACGCAAATACCTTGCCTGTGCCCCGATTACACGCCGCCACCATAGGGATTATGCCTTCTTGTTTTTGAGCACGGCTCAGACACAGGTATCCGAAGACACAGGAAGGAAAGTCCTGATTTACACGCCGCCACTTCGTGGTCTTTTCATGGCAACAGGCACAATTGTGTCCGATGCCTGGCGGTTTCTACCCTCCTGTGGCGGCGTGTAAAGGTACCATTACTGCTATTTCATGCAGGTTCTTCATGTCTCTATCACTGACTTTTTTCCTCTATCTTGCTGTGCTGATATTATGGTCTTTATAATTTGCATTGTTATTTAATTACAGTATATGGTCATTTGATCACAAACCCATATAGGGCTCATATATTGATTCTTACTCTCTATTGGTGTTCATTGTACACATTTATTGCACCTTATTCTATTTAATCTCACTCTATTTTGCATATTTTTTTTTATAACATGAGGTACTCTGCTCAGGTAGTTTTGGAAGCCTTAAGGTGTAAATGTCATTTCATTGACAAAAAAATACAAATAATGCAATAGTTGATAATGATGAGTCACATAGCAGTTAAGATAATAATTTTTTTCAGCCATATGACTTATTTCTCACATTTTTTCTGTGTGCTTTTAAAAACTGCTTTTTATGGGTGTGTGTTCATGGCCAGTGTTTACCAGCACTGTGTGTGTATTTCCATACCTTCAGGTTGATAGGGAGCAGTGTGACAGCAAAGAAGGGGTTAACAGAGATCTGATCTGTGTGGAGCCAGATGACAGATCAAAGAAGCTTGTGCCTAAGAAAGGGCAGAGGAATTTGCATTGATCCTGACACTCTGACATTGCTTAGCAACTGTGCTGTAATCTCAAGTAACCTGATACATTGTTTCCTCACCAGCTGCCGTCAGCAGTGTAGGCCGCACCACCTTTAGTCTATATGGTTACATGCCCCGTATTCAGCGTGAAGACGGATCTGATTGATAATGAACATATGTCTGCTTTTCCACACAGTGCAGTGGGGACATATTGTGGAAGGTTTATGAATGGTTTTCAAACAGATTTCATTAATAAAGTATATTTGAAAGTTTATTATAATTACTTGCTCTACATTCTTATTAAATAAACATTTAAATGGCAGTTACACTTTATGTTTTATTATAAACTTTAGTCCTGTATATATGTTGTTATGGCTGTTTAGCCTTTTTAAATGTTTTTAATCGTCTGCTTGGCATATTGGTTAAATAAATCATTGTATTGTTATTTATGGTGTGATGCTCTGATATCTGTATGCTTGTTTTCTTTTTTTTTTCATTGCTCTCTTTTGACAAACACAGGGTTAATCTCTTCAATATTTAATGGTGCCTCTATTTTGTCATCTATTATCTTAGCATAGCTGTGAAAAATGGTCATGAAAATACCAAAAGTCGCAAAACTTTTCAGCAACTCCGAATGGTGCCCATACTTTGGAACTTTCGAATGTGACTTATACCAGATTTCTGCAAAATATTTCTTCCCATGATGTGACTTCTGTTTGCCAAATTTCTTTTGAAATATTAGGTGCTATCTACATACATAAAGATGGGAGTGGCTGCCCGGGAAAGTCCACAATGAGCACATTTTGAGCCTGCTATTTCTTCCACTGTGTGCTCAGGGTAACATGACATTTTTTGGAAATTCTACCTTCACGTGAGTTTTGCAAACCAGGTTCATTGGGATATGAACTTTGAGCAGACAGATTATCAGATGCAAACATCATTTAGGACCAAAATCAAGCAAACAGGGCATGGTGTTAAGAGGACATAGAAGATGAACAAATTATTAAAAGATCCTGGCTAGGAAGCAGCAGAACATACATGTACATAGCATATGTGAAAATACAATGAGCAAACTATAACTTTTAATTTTAGTTTAATTCCATGGTGCTGTATGTGTGAAAAGGGTTACATACATAACTTAATATACAGACAGGTATAGAGAGAGAACCCTGCCCTCTCAGGCTTAGGGATCATGCAGACAGTCGTATAAATCGTACGTGTGCAATCTGATTTCTTATTGGATAGTATAATGACCCTTGTTATTCAATGAGGCAGTACAGATGATCGATTTTTTTCACTCACACAATCTGGCTGTGTAAAAGTCTCAGCAAGCTGTGATTTTACTCTGAAACCGGATGAGGCTCACCCACTGATGTCTATAGGTGTGAGAAAAAAATCAGATGTAACAGTATAGCATCCAATGTTTACCAATATATTACAAGTCTGTAGCATAGGAAACTGTAAATGGTTTTGTAAATGATTAATAGCTGCTGAGAAAGAAAACGGACAGCACACAGGTGACAAGTGAGAAAAAAGTCTTCCCACTTTTCCGGATGAAAGTTGAAAATTGGATCGATTGTTTTTATTCTTCCTTGTAAACTCACCCTTACAGCTGTGATCCTGTATACATCTGTGAGGAGACTTTTGTAAACAGGAGACCGTACATCTGTGGGACTGGTTATTTTTAGGGTATAACATTTTGCCGGACCAAGGCGGTTTCTTTTTTTGTTGGAAATGGTATGGACTTTAATAAAACTTAATGTTTGATACAAGAGCCTTGTATCTGTCTGAATGCTACACAGACGCCTAAAAGCAAGTGAATCCCTACACAGTATACAACTATGAAATGGATACAATGAACCGATGTTGGCACAATGCTATTGCATCAGGTGGGTGGTGACATCACGATGGGGGTGAGTTCTGTGGCACTGGGAGAGGCGGCAGTCTCTCCTCCCATGCGCTCTCCCCTGTCTGCTCTCTCTCCCCCCTGTGCGGTCTTCTTCCCTCTGTGCTCTCTCCTTTCACCTGCCTCCACCTGTGCACTGTCTTTCTTCTCCCAGTGCACTCCCCCCTGTGTGCTGTCTTCCTCCCTCATGTGCTCTCTCATTTGAGCTGTGTTCCCCTGTGCACTTACTCCTCACTATTTGCTCTCTTTTACCTTGTGCACTCTCTTCACCCTGTGTGCTCTCTCCCACTGTGCACTCTCTCACCTCTGTGCACTCTTGTCATGCGCTCTCTATTTCGTGCGCTCTGTCATTACCCTGTGTGCTCTCTTCCCCCATATGCTGTCTCTTCCTGTGTGCTCTCCCTCATGTGCTGTCTCTGCCCCGTGCGCTGTCTCCTTCCCGCAAGTGCTGTCTCTCTTTCCCCTTGTGCTGTCTCTCTGCCCCCCTTCCCCTTGCACTGTATCTGGCCCCCATGCAGCATGCATTCCATTGTGAAACGCATGGTATTACGCTGTCTCCCGCACCTGAAATCCGCTGCCTCGGAGTAACTCTCGACTCTGCCCTGTGCTTTAAAAAGCACATCCAAACTCTCGCCACCTCCTTTCACCTCCAGCTCAAAAATATTTCCAGAATTATTATTATTATTTATTTATATAGCGCCATTAGGTTCCATGGCGCTTTACATGAGGATGAGGGAGACAAGAACAAGTACACTAAATCTAGGAGATCAGGACGTACAGGTACAGGAGGGGCAGGGACCCTATCCACAAGGGCTCACAGTCTATGAGATCCATCCTTTCCTCAGCCCTCAGTCTACTAAAACTCTTGTACATGCTCTTATCATCTCCCATCTTGATTGCTGCAACATACTCCTCTGTGGCCTCCCTGCTAACACTCTTGCACCTCTCCAGCTCTGCTGCCCAACTAATCCACCTCTCTCCACGCTACTCCCCTGTTTCACCCCTCTGCAAATCTCTCCACTGGCTCCCAATTCCCCAACGAATCCAGTTCAAGCTACTAACACTGACCTACAAAGCCATCCATAAACTGTCTCCTAGCTATATCTCCGCACTAATCTCCCAATATCTTCCCTCATGTAATCTTCGATCCTCCCAAGACTTCCTCCTCTCTTCCACACTTATTGGTTTCTCACCCAATCGCCTACAAGATTTCTCCTGAATATCCCCCATCCTCTGGAATTCTGCGCCCCAACATATCCGATTATCCACCACGCTCGGATCCTTCAGACAGAACTTGAAATGCCATCTTTTCAGGAAAGCTTACAGCCTGCAATGACCGCGCTGCCGACTCACCATCATCGGAGCTGCCGACTCATCACCACTGGATCTGCTGCACCCCGATCTACTGTCTCCTTCCCATTATCCTGTAGAATGTAAGTCCGTGAGGGCAGGGCCCTCTCCCCTATGTACAAATCTGTTATTGTTAATTTGCTTACTGTAAACTTTGTCTATAATTTTGTATGTAACCCCTTCTCATGTACAGCACCATGGAATTAATGGTGCTATATAAAATAAAATAATAATAATAATAATAATAATAGAGGAGGAACAGTTCCTCCTCTATGCGTTCCACAATGGAACACAAATTTGAGGAAGTAGTGAAGGCCGCAGTGAGGTCAGGATGGGGGCAGGCTTATTCAATACGGATGTGGGTGCCATGTTTGGACACCCGGTCATGCACAGTAGCGGTGCGAGTCTTCAAATGGCGGCCGCATGCACATTGAGTGCCGTGGCCTCTGAGGCTGTGCGGTGATGGAGGAGGAGGCAGCGACAGTAGACTGAGGACCCGGAGGACAGCAGCAACATGTGGCCGGCATATTGGCACATCACTTGTGTGGGTCGCTTTTAACTCACCTTAACTCACCTTCCGCCACTGGCTTTGTTGCTCCCAGCTCCTCGATGTCTCTTCCTGTGTCTGTGCCCAATCCTATTATGTGATTGGCACAGCACAGTGATGACATCACTGTGTGCCCCGATCACATGATCGGATTGGACACAGACATAGGAAGAGATACCGAAGAGCTGGGAGCGACGGAATCAGTGGCGGAAGGTGAGTTAAAAGCGTTTGTTATTTTACTCTATGCGTGTCAGCAGGGAGGTATATAGAGTGATGCAAGGGATCATATAAGATAGCACAGGGGGGCTATGTGTGCCAGCACAGGGGGGGGCTATGCGTGTCAGCACAGGGGGGGGCTATGCGTGTCAGCACAGGGGAGGGGATTATATGTGCCAGCACAAGAGGGGGCATGTATGTGAGCACATGTGGGGCATATGTGTCAGCATGGGGGGGCATGTGTGTCAGCACAGGGGGGCTAAATGTGCCAGCACTAGGGGGCCATATCCAGGATGGGGGACTATGGGGGACTATGTACCAGGATGGGGGTTATATATATACCAGGTTGACGGACATATGTATGATTTGTAAGACGGACACTGGCATTATAAGACGGACCCCATTTAATATAAACAATCATCTTTTTCATTTTTCCTTCACCAAATTTTGGGTGTGACTTATAATCAGGTGCATCTTATAAAGCGAAAAATATGGTATATATATATGTATATATATCCAGAAATAGTGAGGCAGCACTCCAAATCTCAAAAAAGTTTTATTTTATTGGTCGAGACTTTACCACAACGTTTCAGTCCACTGACCTTTTTCAAGTGATGTCACCTCACTATTCTTGGATATATTACTGCAAGACTGAAGGATTGCAATTGTGGATTTTGCACCCAGAGACTGTAGCTCATGTGCTGCTCTTTTTGAGTTTTCTATTATGTGCATATATATATATATATATATATATATATATATATATATATATATATATATATATATATATAGATAGATAGATAGATAGATAGATAGATAGATAGAGATGATTAATGTCTGTATCATTTTTTACTTACTCCCTCAACCCAGGAGATGGTCAGACCATGTCCACGTGCAGACACATTATTATTATTATTATTATTTATTTATAGAGCATCATTGATTCCATGGTGCTGTACATGAGAAAGAGTTACATACAAACAAGTTAAAAATACAATGAGCTAACTAACAGTGTCAGACTGATAAAGAAGGGTGAGAGGACCCTGCCCTTGCTGGCTTACATTCTACAGGACAGTGGGGAGAGAGACAGTTGGTTGGGTCTGCTCTGGTGGTGGTGAAGCACTGGGTCCGATGGTGGTGGAGCACCGGGTCCAGTGGTGGTGAGGTGGCACAATGGTCATTGAGATGGGTTTTCAGGTTCCGCTTAAAGGTTCCGGGTGTGGGGGACAGTCGGACGTTTTGGGGTGCAGAATTTCAGAGGATGGGGGATGCTCAAGTGAAGTCTTGCAGCAGTTATATGAGAAATGTACAAGTGTGGAGGAAAGAAGGAGGTCTTGGGAGGATCGAAGATTACGAGTTGGATGATATCCGGAGATTAGTTCAGAGATATATGAGGGGGCAGCAGAGTTAAGGACAGAATGGAGAGGTGGAAGATTGTTAGCAGGGAGGCCACAGAGGAGGAGGTTGCAGTAGTCGAGACGGGAGATTATGAGGGAATGCACTAGTAGTTTAGTAGATTGAGGGTTGAGGAAGGGACGGATTCTGGAAATATTTTTGAGTTGGATGCAGCAGGAGGTGGCAAGGGCTTGGATGTGTGGTGTGAAGGACAGGGCAGAGTCAAGGGTTACTCCGAGGCAACGGACTTCAGGTTTCAGGGCAAAGTGTGATGTCATTTATTGTGATAGATAGATCTGGTAAGGAAGGTGTGTGAGATAGAGGAAAGATGATGAGTTCGGTTTTGTCTGCATTGAGTTTTAGGAAGCGAGAGGAGAAGGAGGATATGGCTGATAGACACTCCGGGATTCTGGACAGGAGAGAGGTGACATCTGGGCCAGAGAGATAGATCTAAGTGTCATCAGCGTACAGGTGATACTGGAAGCCATGGGACTTTATGAGTTGTCCTAGACCAAGGTTATAGATTGAAAAGAGGAGGGGCCCCAGGATAAAGACTTGAGGGACCCCAACAGAGAGAAGATGGGGCGAGGAGGTCTTGTGGGAGTGGGAGATGCTAAATGTGTGGTTGGAAAGGTAGGAAGAGATCCAGGATAGGGAAAATCAGTGATGCCAATGGAATAGAGGATCTACAATAGGAGACAGTTGTCGACTGTGTCGAATGCAGAGGACAGGTCTAGAAGGAGGAGGACGGAGAACTATCTGTTTGTATCGATTACACAGTACATAGCAGGGACAAATATATATGATTATCTCAGCACAGGAGATGTGGTATGATCAGACCATGTCCCTGTATGGTCAGACATGGCCATTACACAGTATACAGCATTAACACATATAGAAGATTATCTCAGCAAAGGAGTTGTGGCATGGTCAGACCATGTTCCTGTACGGTCAGACACAGCCATTACACAGTACATAGCAGGGACACATATATAAGATTATCTCAGCCCAGGAGGTGTGGTAAGATCAGACCCTGTCCCTGTACAGTCAGGCACATCCATTACACAATGCAAAAAGGAGAGAATGCTGGGGACTGGTGAAGTCAAGGGAATAGTCGCGTCACTCCTGTGACTTATCTTAGTACAGTTACCCCAAAAGGTGTTGCACGCCAATTCGTATCAGTAGTCCAGCATTTAAATCAAGAAAAAATAGCGGCACTCACCAGGGTTGAATCTTCATACTTTAATTCCAGAAAATTACTTCATGGATACATCAATAAGGGAGGGGGTGTGTGCAGAGACGCCGTCTCTGCACACCCTCCCTCCCCCATTGATGTATCCATGAAGAAATTTTCTGGAACTATTAAAGTATGAAGATTCAACCCTGGTGAGTGCCGCTATTTTTTCTTGATTTAAATACATCCATTACACAGTACACAGCAGGATCACATATATAAGATTATCTAAGCATAACAACATTTAAAAAAAAAATATCCAATTGTAAAGTGCTGTGAAATATGTTTGGCGCTATATAATATAAAATTCTTATAATTCTGAAGCTTATTATTATCACAAGATCTATTGATTCTAATCAACTTTTTTTCACGGGAAATCCCCATTAATCTTTAGTAAGATACACTTGTCATTCCTTACACTTCTAAAATATGTTGAGAAATAGGAAAAATCTGTGAACAAATCTGTGAACAAAAGGATTACCAAATATTTTCAGATTATTTAAATGTGATGACATTTTTAAACACTTCTTCCTGGAGGAAAGATGACTCACACCCACTGAAACTAAATCCTTATTAACGTATATTGTAACTATAATCACTTTTCTAATATACTTCTAATTAAATCTCCTTACTGCTCCCTGTGTTTTGTTTTTTTGCTTTTATTCTTGAGACATTTTGTTTGGGAATCTCCAGTGCATGCTGGGATACTCAAACAGAATGTCATCCAGTGACCGGGGCTGCGGTAGGTTCTTTCCCCACCAAGAATAAAAGCGTCCTTAATAAAGTTATAACTACACTAATACACCAGGACCAATCTGGGTTCATGCCCAATAAATCCACAGTGACCAATCTGAGACAGCTGTTTCTAAACATGCAAGCCAGAGCAGATAATGCAGGGCAGAGGGTGGTAGTCTCATTGGACACCGCTAAGGCGTTTGACAGCATTGAGTGGAAGTTCTTGTGGGCTGTAATGAGGACAATGGGCTTTGGTGAGATATTTATAAGATGGGTACAGCTGCTATATGTATCTCCAAAGGCTAAGGTGCGGGTGAACGACCATTCGTCGGAACGATTCTCACTGTTTAGGGCAGGGGTGGGGAACCTCAGGCCACATGCGGCCCTCGATGACCTTTTCTGCGGCCCTCGGGTAGATTCCTGCAGACCGCAGTGCTCAGGCTGGCAGACACGTTTTGCCAACTGCCAGCCTGTGAAATCCAGCTCCTCATTGATTTCTATCCTCCAGCCTCAGTCTATCTAGTGAAGTATATGCTCCCAGCCTCTCCTGTGATGTCTATAGCCCTAGCAAACTTGGAAAAGCAGAGAAGCAACATGAGCAATATCACCTGTTATCACAGCCACGCCAAAGAGAAGCCGCCTCAGCAACCACAGAAGGGGGGAGTTGACTGTTTAACCAAATATAGCCCAGTAATTTTAAGTTGATCATTTTGTGCGGCCCCTGAAGCATTGTATAAATTTCCAAATGGCCCCCGGCAGAAAAAGGTTCACCACCCCTGGTTTGGGGGAACGAGAAAGGGTTGCCCTTTGACACCCCTGTTATTTGCTATTGCCCCAGGCAGCAGCAATATGGGGGTACAAAGATATACGGGATATAAGTACGGGAGTCATGAGGAGAAGGTTGCCCTGTATGCGGACAATGTGTTGCTGTTCCTGGAAGATGCACGGGGATCTCTGATGGCGGCCATGGATACCATTAAAAAATTTGGGGCTATCTCAGGGTTGTCCATTAATTGGGATAAGTCTGTGTTGCTCCCCTTGGACACAGCGGCTTCCCTGGTGGTAGATCCTGAGCTCCCTTTGTGGGTGTTACAAAGTTTAAATATTTGGGCATTGTGATCTCGGCCAGGATAGGGGACTATGAGCGGCTCAATTTATCTCTTTTATTTGGTAGGTTTCAGCAAAAAATTCGGGCCTGGAAGAAGCTATTCCTGTCAGTGGCTGGTAGAGTAAACTTGATCAAAATGATACTCAAGCCTCAACTTCTCTATGTGCTCCACAATGCTCCAGTGTGACTCGCGCAAAACAAATTTTACAGGGAGTTGATTTGGAAGGGTGAATGGGCACGTATCAAAATGGAACACTTGCAGAGACCAAAGATTGAGGGAGGTCTAGCGGTTCCTAACCCTTGGGTCTATTATATAGCATCACAATACCAGCATATGGTCGGCTAGGGAGAAACAAAACAAAGCACGTCAGCGGGGATACTTTTGGAATTCATGATTGGGAAAGGTCCATTATTGGCCAGCTTAAAGGCAGGTAGATTTCATCTGCACCCCAAGAAATCTGGAAGAAAATTAAACAGTGGAGGGGTGTGACTGATTTTACATGTTACACGTCGATCTGGTCTAACCCTAGAATAGCGGAGCTGATACGATTGAGGGGGTTTGGCCAGTGGATGCGCATTGTCATTTGGTTCATGTCGCAGCTGCTTGATGGTGTCATCATTAAAACGTTTGAGATGCTCAGGAAGGAGATTCATTTGAGTACCAATCAATTTGATCAATATCTGCAGCTGCGGCATGCTCTAGCTAAGCGACTTGGTGTGACGTGAGTAGTCATACAATTTGATAGTATACTGAATCTCATGGAACCAGAAAGGAAAATGAGGATATACATTACGCTGATGTACAGGAGGCTGCTGGAGACACTCCTACAAAGACAGCCGTTGGTGAGGGAAAAGTGGGTGGTAGATCTTCGTCCAATTTCGGATCCTCTATGGGAGGTTATATCACACTATATCCAAAAGGTCTCTATGAGTGAGGCTAGAAAAGTGTCACAGTTAGATCTGATATATAGGGTGTATAGGACTCCTGTTAGGATGACTAAAATATGTCTGAAAAGGGACTCAAAGTGGCCACGATGCGCCAATGAAGGAGCTGACCTTCTGCATACGATGTGGCCGTGCTCTCGTCTTCAAGCTTTTTGGGTGATGGTGCTCAACTTAATACAGGAGGTGGTAGGAGTGGATTGGTCTGCGTACTTGGGTGTATAGAGGACGTTGGTATTGATGAGTGGGGGAGACTGGGTATTGCCAGACTTTTGTATGCAACTAGGAAACTTGTTGCAGCACATTGGCTAGATGAAAATCCGCCAGACAAACAAGAATTTGTGAATAAAATAAACTTTATTGTACTTATGGTAAGAAATATTTACACTAAGAGGGGCCGACATACTTAATTTGAAAATGTGTGGGGTGGATGGCTAGATCATCCGGGTATGGCTTCAGCTGAACTTTTGCAGCATAGGTTAACTGCCGTCTAACTGTCATATGAATGTACTGCCAAAAAACAAAGAGAGGTTAAATACTTTGGCGTATATTGGGGCTAAGTTGTATTATGTTTAGTAAGTTTATTGGGGATAGGTTAGGGTGGGGGCTGGGTGGATTGGGAGGGTAGCAGGAATCTGGTTAAACTGAACATTGACTATGGCCCACCCAAGGTTCTATGGGGACTCGGTGTCCGGGCGTTTACTGTAGGGGGATGTCATTCGTGGCCTTCCCGTACCCGAACCTTGGGGTCACTTGGATAAAGGGGTAAAATAATAAAAGTATCGTGATGACACCTGCAGTTTCTGGTGTCAGACCGCCGGGGATGGTGGTATTCCCGCCAGTTGATAACGCTCTCTGCAGGCGGAGCAGGATCGCCGGGGTAGTGCTGCTTCTGAGCTGGTTGTCGTTGTAGCAGCTGCTTCTTTACTTATCGGAATAAGACACCGGAGGCTTGCTGACTCTGTACGGGTACTTTACTGGCAGCAGTTCTCAGCAGTTCAGGTACACAGTTACACAGTCTTTAGCAGGTAGCTGGCCGGGTAATCACTGGGGAGAATAAAGTCTCTTTGAGGCTTCCAGAGTGTTCCTTCAGTTACTTTCACTGTCCCTTGCTCCTGCGCCTCCTTACTTTCCTTGCGCTGTCCTGCACAACCCACTTGTCTACCAGACCCATTGGGTGCTATGAGGTAACCCTTCTTCTCTAAGGGGCTCAACCTCCTGGTGGGGCTGCACAGTCTGGATGAGGTTGGGGCTGCCTGGCAAACCTTGCGACCCACCGGTATTGACGGCTCTGGGTTAAACTCGCCTGCACCGTGACTCGGAGCCAGTACCCCATTGGGGTCCAGGATTCCCTCGGACCGTGGACAAGGTCCGGCACTGGGTTTCCTCCTTCCGTCTGGGTCACCACACCTTTTCGGGCGCCCTCCCTGTGGTGTCCCTCTAGGACGTGTTCCTTACTTCGTCCCTCAGACTAGACTCCTCAGGCTTAACTGCTTCTGTCTGTTAGTTCCCGCTTCTTCTACCCCAACGCTCCTCCCACCGGGATCGTTTACCCTGGTAACGGGTGGCCAATTGGTTCCCTATGTTAGGTGTAGGGATGCTGGGAGGAGAGCCTCAGGTTGACTTTACACTCCCCATTTACAGGAATACCGCACACTCAGTTATGGGTGCAGTACCCCTACTGTGGCACGCCGATCAGTGGGGTGCCACAACTGGAAAGGAAGAATTGTTAAATTTGCATGGTATTACTATGTTCGAAGTATTATTCATATGTTTATATTTTGACTTGGATTCTTCAATAAAAATCACATGATTTGAAAAAGAATTGAAGTGTTATTAGTGATGTCTATTTCAGGAGCTGGGCTAGTCCCTGCTTGCTTGACCATATCTCCCTGCTCACAGTCCAATATTCCTTTGAATGCGAAGCAATAGTGAATGTGTAATGTCTATCCGAGGCCACAGACTTAAAAAAGCTATCACATGAAGACATGGCACAAACCACTCTGTTTGGCTAGGGTCACACTTGCCAAATTCTAAGTCCCCTGCGTTGTTTGCAGAGAACTTAGAATTTTTTTCTCCCTCCGCAGCCTTCACGCAGGCTGCATAGCGGAGAACGTGGCCCCTAGCAATCATGGATACCAGCTACACAGCGGGCTGCGGGGAGTGTGATTTTCACCACGCACAGGGAAACGCAGCATGATGGACTTAGAATTTGGCAAGTGTGACCCTAGCCTTTGGCAGAATCCAGAGAAACCCTGACACCTTTTAACTCCTATACAGGGATCTGGATTTACAATAGGTCCAGTGGATTGCATCCCACAGAAAGGCTACTGTCCAGAGGTATGAACCAGAGAAAGGAACGTTCACCAGGCAGGGTCTAAGCCAGGGTCACGTAAAGGACAAAATTAAGATCAATAAGAACAGTCAAAAACATAAGCTGAGGTCAAAATAAGGATCAAAGATAACAAGAGTCAAAACAGACAGGACTGATTCAGGGATACAATAGACTGTATATGGCAGCTTCCAGCAGTAAACTGGAAGCTTTAGTAGGATGTGGAGCTTTCCAGTAAGCTGAAGCAAGGAGCTGATGGCTTCAACTTGACATCACTCACACCCATATTGCTATACTGGAGAGTACAGCAGGTCCCAGCCACTCTTACCTTGGTGGATGGACAGGACCTGCGTTGTCCAGACCTTCGGTTCTGACATCTCCCCTATGTTGAGCACAGCTCACAGAGTGAATATGGCAGCACCTGACGACAGAAGCAGATGATGCGCAAGCATTTCTTTCTGTGCAATGAAAAGGAGAGAACATGGGAAGCAGGGAGAACAGAAACCAGTCCAGCACCCAAAACATATACTGACGACACTTCTCCCCACTCCCCCTCACTCATCTAGAATGACAGGTCTCTCCCTACTCAGACATCTGTCAGTGGTTGGTGGATCAGTATTTCATAGTGAAAAATAAATGCAATTATGCAATAAAACAGCCAGTGTTAGATTCATCCTTCCTGCAGTTCAGGCATAAAGAATCAATCTCCTGTCATGTTCTCTTTAAACTGATTCAGGCATGTATTGTGCTGAGTCTGTCATGTGGTTTTATTATCATAGTCATTTTCTTTAACTTGTCTAGTCAAAAAAAATGGTTAACTTTCATATATGGCGTTTATCGACTTCTAATGCTGTGCTAACACAGCACTAAAAACCTGACTACTAGAAAAACATTAACTTTATTCTTCCCGCCAGCATACGGCTTTCAGTCATAGATGCGCGGCGGGGGTCAACGTCAGGTTACAGCTACCTCTTGCTAGATACTGAGCAGTGAATGAAGCCACGCCACTATGACTGAAAGCTGGAAGGAGGCTGCTGGGAGGAAAAAGTTAATTTTTCCTTAATAGCCAGGCTTTCAGTGAAGTGGACACAGAGGTTTGGAGTGCTATTAACAGATGAACCCCATATCTGCAAGTAAATAGCTTTTAGTGATATTACAGGTTCACTTTAAGGGGCAGCAAATGTCTGATACAAACTTGGCTTCTACTTAAAATTCACATGGAGATACAAGTGCATCTCAATAAATTAGAATATCACCAAAAAGTTCATTGATTTCAGGAATTTAATACATAAAGTGAAATGCATATAATATATATAATATATATATATATAGTCATTACAAACAGAGTGATCGATTTCAGGTGTTTATTTCTGTTAATTTCTTCTAGATCCATTACAGTCTGGTTTCCGCCCCTACATTCTACAGAAACTGCCCTCAAAGTGACCAATGACCTTCTGATGGCAAAACGTAATGGTGACCACTCTCTGCTTATTCTTCTTGATCTCTCTGCAGCCTTTGACACTGTTGACCACCATCTCCTACTCTCTATGCTGCACTCCATCGGCATAAGGGTGCGTTCACACACTGTGTATTTGCTGCGTATTTTTACGCGAGTGTGTGGCACCCTGCCATTAAAGGTAGCAACAGAATCACCTAAAACATGGAAGGATTTCCACAGTAGGTACCCTTGCACACACAACACATTCCACCCCAGGCGTGTAGGGGGAGCTCCACTTGCTGCCTTTAAGCAAGATCCCCTAGAAATACTGGTATTGGGGGCAGAGCTAGCTAGTTCAGTACGGAGCAGTACTGAGGAAGATGTCCTGGTGTGTCGGAGCCGTGCTAGGCCCGAGTCAGTAGACTAGTCTAGCCAGTGTGAGGGCCTGAGAGTGAGGTTGAAGGCAAGGCATGAGAAAGACAAAGTAAAAAAGCAGACTGGGGACAGAGGAGCCATACCGGTTCACCCCAGCAAGCAACCCAAACACCGAGTCTGCAGGAGAGCATTAAGCCCAGCAGAAAACACGGGTTAACTGAGGAGACTCTAGTCTCCCGGACACCCGTAACGCAACCAACAGGGGAGCCAGGGGCTGCAGAAGAAGTTATAGCGGTAGCCCACACAAAGGTTCTCGAAACTATGACACAGGTGAGAGAGAGAGACACAGAGGAAGTCAGGCCTAGTTCCACACAGGTCAGGGGACTTCACCGAGGGAAAAGAGACAAGGAGGCCTTATCCAACACTCACTGTGGAAATCCATAAGTGCCTTTCCGACCACCTGGAGTGTACCCTAGACAGTGACTGCCGTAACACCAGTAAAGGTACAGAAACGATTCCCAGTGTGTGTGTCAGTTCTTCCATCCCTGAATCTGTCCAACCTAGAGACTTTAGCAGCAGCCCGGCTGCCTAACCGCCCCCCTGTGCAAATCCCCGTCACCTCATCACTGCCCCGGGGACCCCTCTCCGCCTGTGGAAGGCTGTACTACCCAAGCTGCCCAACCATCACCCCCGGAGGTCTGCAGCAGCGCTGGTGCCTTCACCAAATTCCACAAGTAGCGTCACAAAAACATAATTCTTTATTTTATTATTTTCCCCTTTTTACCCAGTGACCCCCAGGGTACAGGCCCGGGCACAGGCCACCGAGACATCACCCCCAGCACTAACGCCCGGGTACCGAGTTCCCAAAGACCCCTGGGCAGGTCAAGTGCTGTTGCAGTTTTTGTAGCCAAAACCAGGAGTGGAACCATTAGAGGAAAAGTCTAATAGAAACAATTGGTCCACTTCTGTATTTAATCACCCACAACTGGTTTTAATCAGCCACTCCTGGTTTTGGTTACAAAAACTGCAAGCGCACTCGCGTAAAAATACGCAGCAAATACATAGTAAGTGAAGGCACCCTTAAGGTCCTGGTTCTTTTCCTATCTTTCTGACCGTTCTTTCAGTGTATCATTCGCTGGCTCCACTTCCTCCCCTCTTCTTCTCACTATTGGGGTCCCTCTGGGTTTAGTTCTTGGGCCTCTTCACTACTCTCTCTACACGGCCCCGATTGGACACACCATCAGTAGATTTGGCTTCCAGTACCATCTCTATGCGGATGACACACAATTATATACTTCAGCCCCTGACCTTACCCCTGCTGTATTACAGAACACCAATGACTGTCTAGCTGCAGATTCCAACATCATGTCTGCTCTCTATCTGAAACTCAACCTTTCCAAAACTGAGCTTCTTCTGCTCCCCCCATCTACTAACCTCCCTAAATCTGAAATCTCTCTCTTAGTGTGTGGCACCATGATAACGCCGCAGGCTCGCTGTCTGGGTGTTATGTTTGACACTGATCTCTCCACCTCCTATATACAATCTCTCGTCCTCCCTTGTCGCTTGCACCTGAAGAACATTTCTAGAGTCCGCCCCTTTCTCACAATGGAAACAACAAAAACCATCACCGTGGCCCTAATCCATTCCCACCTTGACTACTGCAATTCTCTATTAATCAGCCTCCACCTCTCTAAACTTTCCCCTCTCCAGTCCATCCTTAATGCAGCAGCCAGGATCACCTACCTGGCAAATTATTACTCAGATGCCTCAGCTCTGTGCCAGTCATTGCACTGGCTGCCTATACACGACAGGATCCATTTCAAACTGCTTATTCTCACCCACAAAGCTCTTCACAGTGCAGCATCTCCCTACATCTCTTCCCTCATCTCTGTTTATCACCATACCCGCTCCCTACGTTCTACAAATGACTTTCAACTAACATCTGCACTACTCCGATCCTCCCACTCCCGTTTCTAAGGGCCCAGTCACACCAAGCGACGCTCCAGCGATCCCGACAGTGATAGTGACCTGGCCGAGATCGCTGGAGTGTCGCTACTTGGTCGCTGGGGAGATGTCAAACAGGCAGATCTCCTCAGCGACCAGGGAGCCACCTCCAAATCGCTGGAAGCGTGAGGACGCTGGTAACTATGATAAACAATGGGTAACTAAGCAGCTCGCACTGCCTAGATACCCGCTGGTCATCATAGTTACCAGTGTCCTCCTGCTTACAGGCTGCGCTAAGCAGGGAGGACGCTGGTAACTATGAAAAACACCCGGTATCTAGGCAGTGTGTGCTGCTTAGTTACCCGCTGTTCACCATGGTTACCAGCCTGTGAGGTCGCTGACCGCTGATCTCTCGCTGTCACACGCAGCGATGCGTGCTGACCAGCGGGAGACCAAGGACCAAAAAATGGTCCTGAACCATGTGCAACGATCAGCGACCTCAAAGTAGAGGCCTGATCTCTGCTACATGTCACACATAGCAACATGCTGGGGAGGTCGCTGTTACGTCACAAAACCTGTGATGGATCAGTGATCTCGCTAGCGATCTCGCTATGTGTGACGGGGTTTAAGACTTCTCCAGCTGCACCAATTCTCATGAAATCAGGACTATCCACAACTTACATAGCTTTAGATGCTCCCTAAAAACACATCTTTTTAAGGCGGCCTATCATGCTCCCTAATAAAAGTCCTCTGTACTGTATATAGCACATTCACTATCTGTCTGGTCTGCTCTATACAGATTGGCTGATGACTATTCATTTAACTTTATTTCTATCCCCCACTTCCTCAAGATGCCTGGACCATCACTGTAATAAGCCCCTGCACTTTGAGTAACCCCTCGTTGTAGATTGTAAGCTCTTTTGAGCAGGGTCACCTTTATTTTTGCTTTAATTATTGTATTGTACTTTTTACATTGATTCTCTGCTTATTGTATTGTATCTAATTACTATACTGTATTTTTTACATTGTTTCTCTGCTTTATTTATTGTACTTTTTACATTGATTCTCTGGTTAGTGTATTGGATTTTTTTTATTATGATTCACTACTTTAATTACTTACTGTATTGTATATTTTTCGTTACCTATGACCGTTTGTATATCACTGTATTGTAAAGCGCTGCGGAATATGTTGGCATTATATAAATAAACATTATTATGATTATGGCTTACAGCCAATGAAAAAACAAAATTAATCTCAGAAAATCAAAATAACACAAAACATCTGCAAAGGCTTACTAAGCTTTTAAAATGGTCTCTTAAGGTACCTTTACACGCCGCGACGGCAGGCTGGATACATCCTGCTACTTCACGTGCACGAGCACGCTCAAACGGTTACAAACGGTCAACGCACCCTCTTTACACGCCGCCACAAGGTGCGCTACGCCACGCTACATCTATAGCTAGCTACATCGCCGGGTGTCTCAAGTAGCCAGCTGTAGCTCATTTACACACTGCTATAACCAGCTACTATGGGCATACCTGGTGCAGCAGGGCCAGCACATAGGCGTGCCACAATTGTGGATTACGAGCTGTCCGTACGCTGATAGGACGAAGCAATAACATCCTGATTGGGCAGGCAACGCAGGAGGCTGAGTAATACAGCACGCTCGAGCGATTGTGTAGTGTGACATTACTAGTGATGAGCGAGTTAAGAAATATTCACACTCGCTATACTCGTAACAAGTAGTTTTTAATACTCACATATTCATCCAAATAGCGAGTCCAATGTTAGTCAGTTAGTGATAGGCTCCACCCGGCTATAAAACGAGTCTTTCCAGGACAGGCAGGAGGGCAACCTTTTTTGCACCATCACTGCATAAAACACCTTGCTGTGCTACTCAGAGAGACTTTAACATTCAAGAGGCTCTTAGGGCCCCTTTCCACGCTGAGACTTTCCAGCGATCCCACCAGCTATCTGACCTGGCCGGAATCGCTGGAAAGTCTCTATGCAGTCGCTGGTGAGCTGTCAAATAGGCAGACTCACCAGCGACCAGTCAGCAGAGAGATCGCTGGTAACCAGGGTAAATATGGGGTTGCTAATCAGCGCGCTCTGCTCAGTTACCCATTGTTTACCCTGGTTACCAGCGTCCTCCCGCTTACAGGCTGGGCTAAGCGGGAGGATGCTGGTAACCTGGGTAAACAGGTAACTAAGCAGAACTCTCTGCTTAGCTACCCGATATTTATCCTGGTTACTAGTGCCCAGCATCTAATGTGCGGTGCTGGCTATTGGCTGGGAGGTCGCTGATTGTTGGTCTCTATCATACACGCCGATGACCAGCGGGAGACTAAGGACCAAAAAATGGTCCTGGATGATTTGTAGCGATCAGTGACCTCACAGCAGGGGCCAGGTCACTGATGCGTGTCACACACTGCAACATCACTGGAGAGGTCGCTGTTACATCACAAAACCTGTGACGTTTGAGTGATATCGCTAGCGATGTTGCAGTGTGTGAAGTACCCTTTACTGAGGTGTTTACTCCAATTGTTTACTGATGGGAGCTTTCAATTTGTGTCAGATAGGTAACGATACAGGACATGGGCTACAACTGTCGCATTTCTTGTGTCAAGCCACTCATAACCAATAGACAACGCAAGAAGCATCTTACCTGGGCCAAGGAGAAAAAGAGCTGGAGCTTTCCTCAGTGGTCCAAGGTGTTGTTTTCAGATGAAAGTAAATTTTTCATTTCATTTGGAAATCAAGGTCCCAGAGTCTGGAGGAAGAGTGGAGAGGCCACAATCCAAGCTGCTGGAGGTATAATGTGAGGTCTCCACAATTAGCGATGGTTTGGGGAGCCATGTCATCTGCTGGTGAAGGTCCAGTGTGTCTTATCAAGACCAAAATTAGCGCAGCCGTCTACCAGGAAATTTTATAGTACGTCATGCTTCTCTCTGCCCACAAGCTTTTTGGAGATGGAGATTTCATTTTCCAGCAGGATTTGGCACCTGTCCACACTGCGAAAAGAACCGATACCTGGTTTAATAACCACAGTATCACTGTGCTTGACTGGCCATCAATCTCACCTGACCTAAACCCCATAGATAATCTATGGGGTACTGTCAAGAGGAAAATGAGAGACACCAGACCCAACAATGCAGACAAGTGTCGAGCCCACGGGGACGAGGGTACTCGGTACCAGACCGGGTCTCTACTGGGGAAGTCACGGGTGGTCCTGGTCCGGTCCGTGTCCCGGGCCCTGGCAATTAAAGGAGGGATATTTACAGGGGATTGTCACTCGTGACGCCACCCACTTGATGCGGCCAGTGATGGGGGCCGCCGCTGCTGCAGAACCTCCCGGGGTGATGTGATGGCAGCGGAGATGGTGTAGTTCCAGTGGGAAGAACTGTATCCCCCGGGGCAGTAAGGGTTAAGTCTATGGTGAAGTTGTAGCACACTTACTTGCAGACGCTGCAGGGATCTCTCCTCAGCATTGGGGCTGACAGGCTGTATCCTGTATGGAGGGAATAGCTTGCACGCAGAGGCACAAGGGAAGCAGTTCCAGGGTTTTCCAAAGCTTTACTCAAAGTTCTTCCAGTTACTTTACAAGTCATTTGCAGTTCTTACAAGTTACAGTACACGGGCACATTCTCCCTTTCCGGGTTCCCTTTGCTCTGCAGCCAGGCCTCTCTCTCTGTGACCCCTCACACAGTCTGTAGTGTCCTTTCCGGGCTATTACATTCTCTTTGCTGCGTGTTGTGCGACACTGGACAGTATGGCGGTGACTCGGGCTTTTGTGAGTCCTACGTGTGTCACTGAGCTGCCTGTCCTTTAGGTAGGGATCTCAATCTGAAACTCAGACCCCTCGTCGTGCTGTTTGGGGATACCGGGTAAACTAAGGTCCCCTCTAGAGCCGACACTCTACTTCAGCCCAGCCTCCAGCAGTCCTCCAGCACGAGGCTCTAACAGGCTCCTTCTCTCTGTTCCTCTCTGTATATAGGAGGGCTACTCCGCCTGCAGTCAGTTGCTTTAGCTGTGTGTCTAGGGCCCCGGGTACACCGTCCCTCTCGGCTCTCTCACACTCCTGGGGATCTGACTCTGGATGGGCTTTCTCTCTCCTCTGGCTCGCACTGGCTCAGTACAGATTCTGCGCTCCGTCTGTCTTCACTCTTCCAGGCAGTGTGGCTCTCTACTGCTCAGCTTCAGCTCAACTTGCTGCTGTTCTCTGGCCTGCTCTTGATCTTTACAGCTCAGCCTACTGTGGCCTACTCAACTCATTCACTCCTCCCCCTTCCTATATACTCTCAAGTCACCTGACTTCTGGTGTGCCCAACCCACTCCTCTGAATCCACCACCCCTCAATCTCATAGAGTTCTAATCTCAGGGCTGGATGTTACCTCCTCTGACACGTGGATTGTGTGGGCTGTGAGGGTGTTGGTGTGCAACAATGTCCTACCTGCCTGGCTGCAGTTCCCTTTGTGGCCTCCTGGACGCAGGGGTGCCACACAAGCTGAAGGTGGCTATCAAAGCAACCTGGGGTAACATACGGCTAGATTCACACTGTGCTTTTTTGGTGTGTTTTTGCTCATCAGTTTTTGTAGCCAAAAACGGGAGTGGAACAATCAGAGAAAAAGTATACCGTATATACTCGTGTATAAGCCGAGTTTTTCAGCACAAAAAATGTGCTGAAAAGTCCCCCCTCGACTTATACACGAGTATATACGGTAGCCCCAGCTGTATACAGCCCCCCCGTGGTATCCAGGGCCCCCCTTGCTGCTGCACACCTGTAAAGTAAGATGTCAGTATACTTATCGCTGCCGCCACTGCCGCTGCTCGGTCACCGCGCCGGAGAAGGAAGCATGAAGACCCAGAGGAGCGCGGTGACCGAGCAGCGGCAGCGGCGGCAGTGATAAGTATACTGACATCTTACTTTACAGGTGTGCAGCAGCAAGGGGGGCCCTGGATACCACGGGGGGGCTGTATACAGCTGGGGCTGCTGTATACAGCCTGGGGCCCTGTATACTACTGATGGGGGGGAGGGCAGTATACAGCTGGGGCTGCTGTATACAGCTGGGGCTGCTGTATATACTGCTGGGGCCTGTATATACCACTGGGGAGGCTGCTGTATATTACCACTGGGGAGGCCTGTGCACCACTGGGGGGGCCTGTATACCACACTGCTGGGGGCTGTATACCTGTGCTGGGGTCCACCTTCGGCTTATACACGAGTCAATAGGTTTTCCCAGGTTTTGGGGGCAAAAGTAGGGGGGTCAGCTTATACACGGGTCGGCTTATACACGAGTATATACGGTAATACAAATAGGGGCAACACTTTTGTATTTAACACCCACTCCTGGTTTTGACAACAAAAACTAATGAGCAAAAACAGACCAAAAATGAACAGTGTGAATATAGCCTAACACCTCAGCAGTGCCAAATGCTGATCGCCTCCATGCCACTCCGCATTGATGAAGTAATTTATGGAAAAGGAGCCCCGACCAAGTATTGAGTGCCTTCCTGTACATACTTTTCAGTAGGCCAACATTTAGGAGTTAAAAATCATTGTTTCAGTTGGTGTTCTATAATATTCTAATTTTCTGAGATTATGAATTTTAGATGATCATTTTCTGTAAGCCATAATCATCAACATTAACAGAAATAAACACTTGAAAAAGATCACTCTGTTTGTAATGACTCTATGTAATATATGCGTTTCACTTGATGCATTGAATTACTGAAATAAATTAACTTTTTGATGATATTCTACTTTACTGAGATGCACTTGCATATAGAGAGTCATACACTCGTACCACCTCTCAATTCGCTGCTTCAATTGGACCCACAATCTATAAACATGTCATTTAGATATGCCATAAATTGCTAGTTCTTTAAAGTGTTACCATTGATAGAATTTTACCAATTTTGGCCCCAAAGTCTACAAGAATTGATACATTTCTCCTCAAAGCATTTAATCATTATTTGTATCCCTGGAATGCATAGAAAAGCAATTAAACCATTTTTATTTTCTTTGGTCAATTCCAGTTACCATTCACTATAGGTAATTGCTTACTCTACTGTTTAGATTGTTATGTAGTATTATATATATATGTATGTATATGTCATGTGCCTTGTGGAAGTATGCACCAGTAGGCTTTACCTAATTTGGGTCCAAAGCCAATCTTTCAAACCACCGCATTTTTCTCATCCCTGGGTCTACCACTTAGTTTCTACTGCTGCTCCCCATGTCTGACATACAGTATAAACATCCCAGCAGCCTGTCACCGAGCTCAGAGACTCTGTCCATGTGGTAAGAACACCCCACTCAGAGCTGTTGATCTCACCAACTGACTGCAGCATTGTCGACAACACTTCAGCTATGGACCCACAGAATGTGGAGTAAGGCTGGAGTCACACTGGAGATTTTCTTGCTCTGCACTCAAGCCCTTGTTAGACAATCAGGCAGCTCAGACCTGCGAGTTTTTAGTCAGCTCTATACAGGCTGGGGAAAAAAATCACAGCATGGTGTAATTGTCTGCAAGTCTCGGATCACTTGCACCCATACATGTATATGGTTGTGAATGAAACATCACACTGCACTCACATGAACTCAGCAGACATGTGATTGCATCGCCATATACACAGATGCCAACAGTGGAGGAGATGGGGAGATTATCTCCATCTCCTTCGTAGCTGCGATCCGATCACAGAATCAGATGACAGTTGCATGACACTCGGCTCACAATAGAGTCTGAGCCAAGGATTATTAGCATATCGCTTCCTATGCTCATGCATCAGATGCTATACGCTAGTCTGACCCCAGTTCAAAGAGCAGTTTGTTTTTTATAATAAACAGCACCCAGAGACAGAGATATTCTGAGAATGGACAACTCCTTTATCCCCTAAATGACCGCCGATAGGTGTAAAAACAGCAGTCACTAAAGAGCCTTATTCCCTCATAACCATTTTAAAATATCAATTGAAAATAAGTAAATTACGCCCTCCATGGATGAAATTTCCACAGATTACAACTGTATATGACAGCTGACAAACGCAGTCATCAACCCAGACCAGATTTTGAAACGATCGGGGCCGATTAACCCTGTAAACACTGCTGTCAATCATGACAGTTGCATCTAAGGGTACCTTTACACATCGCAACATTGCATGCAATTTCACTTGCAACTTACTGGTTGCAGTGAAATCATGGACACATTGTTCCATTTTGCTGCTGTGTACAAATGGAACAATGTGTTCATGATTTCACTGCAACCAGTAAGTTGCAAGTGAAATTGCACGCAATGTTGCGATGTGTAAAGGTACCCTGAGAGATTAAAAGATGGTTAAAAGACCCCCTTTGGCAGGATCGGCAACCCAAGATTATTGTCACAGATGCTGAATGATTGCTATGGTACCCTGGGGTAATCTGTAAGAAAAAAAATGTATAGATAAAAATGGCAAACCGTCTTGCAAAAAGACAAGCCCTAATATGGCGGCTCATTCGGAAAAAAGTTAGAAAGTTATAGGTCTCAGAATATGGCAATTCAAAACAAATTAATTTTGTTTTTAGTGTGTAAAAGTAGTACAGCATAAAACAAGAGGACATAAGTCTGGTATCTCTGTAACCATACTGATCCGAAGAATAAAATTGGTCTTATAAATTTTTTCCACAGGGTGAACCGCACAAAGTACCGTAAATAAAAGTAAAAACAATAACTGAATTGCTGGTTTATGTTTATTTTGCATCTGAAAAATTGAGAAGAAAAAACGATCAAAAAACATTGCATACCCCAAAATGATGAAAAAAATCAGTTCTTTGCTTATATAAAAAAGATGGATACAGCTGGAACATACACCAAAAGGCGTCCAAAGTATCTCCATCTACCTCATCATTGTGACTGGTTCCACCGCGGGTTTCTTCTGAATCACATTTTTTGGGGATTTACAACTCAAACCCCAACAGAAGTGCTCAATATCGGACACAAGAACGTGACTCTGGCCTTATACTGAACGTGATCAAAAAATGTTCTGCACCACAAAATCTTACCAATAAAACCCCTAAAATATCCCACGCAAGCCCAGACCCCACTCACGTCAATCATCTGTCATTGTAAATGTAGGGGTTTCCAACATTACTGGTAGAACAAAGACTGAAAAAGTGATGGCTCCCACCTCTCAAATAAAGTCCAGTGAAATCTGCGCTCCCAAATCCAAATGCCTCCCTCTTTCTGAACCCCAGTGAACCTAAACCGCCGTAAGTGACTACATGTTTGGCATCAATGAAATGGAGAGAACACACTTAATTTATGGCGTGAGGTCTCCAGAAGCAGAAGCTGGGCAAAATGTATTATTATTATTATTATTAATTTATATAGCGCCATTATATTCCATGGCGCTTTACATGTTAAAAAGGGCAGACTAGGACAAGTAACATAGTAGCAATACAAGTAACAATAAATGTTGACAATTCAGTTGTACAAAAACAAGAAGGGAGAAATCCTGTCCACAAAGGCTCACAGTCTACGAGGGGCAGGTGGGGATACAGTAGGAGGGGGAAATTCCAGTCATGAGGCGGTGTGGTGGACCGGGTCTTATTACAGGTGGTAGGCTTGGCGGAACAGGTGGGTCTTCAGGCTTCTTTTGAAGGTTCCCAGGGTAGGAGAATGTCTGATGTGTTGGGGCAGTGAGTTCCAGAGTCTGGGTGAAGCACGGGAGAAATCCTGTATGCGGTTGTGCGAAGAGGAGATGAGGGGGGAGTAGAGGAGAAGCTCTTGGGAGGATCGCAGGTTGCATGAGGGTAGGTAATGGGAGACCATGTCAGAGATGTATGGAGGGGACAGGTTGTGAATGGCTTTGTATGTCATGGTTAATATTTTAAACCGGGATCTCTGGGAAGCAGGGAGCCAATGAAGGGCTTGGCAGAGGGGGGAGACAGGGGAGTAGCGGGGAGACAGATGGATTAGGCGGGCAGCGGAGTTCAAGATAGATTGGAGAGGTGCAAGGGACGTATTAGGGAGGCCGGTGAGCAGGAGGTTGCAGTAATCGAGGCGGGAGATGATGAGAGCATGAATAAGGGTTTTAGCAGTGTCGTGGTCAAGGAAAGTGCGAATCCTATAGATGTTTTTGAGCTGGAGTCGGCAGGAGGTGGCGAGGGCCTGGATGTGGGGCTTGAAGGAGAGGGAAGAGTCAAGGATAACCCCGAGGCACTTGGCATGGGGGACTGGAGAGAGAGAGCAGTCGTTGACGACGATGGATAGGTCAGGTAGTGAGGGGGAGCGTCTTGGGGGGAAGACTATGAACTCGGTTTTGTCCATGTTCAGCTTAAGGAAGCGAGCAGAGAAGAAGGATGAGATGGCGGACAGGCAGTGTGGAATTTTGGATAGAAGGGAGGCGATGTCAGGACCAGACAGGTAGATTTGGGTGTCGTCGGCGTAGAGGTGATATTGGAGGCCATGGGACTCAATGAGTTGCCCTAGACCGAGAGTGTAGATTGAGAACAGTAATGGTCCAAGAACCGAGCCCTGAGGGACCCCGACAGATAGAGGGTAGGGCGAGGAGGATGTGTGGGAGTGGGTGACGCTGAAGGTGCGGTCCGTTAAGTATGAGGAGATCCAAGAGAGGGCATGGTCCGTGATGCCAAGAGATTCCAGCATCTGTAGTAGAAGGGAGTGGTCAACAGTGTCGAAGGCGGCTGACAGGTCGAGGAGGAGGAGAACAGAGTAGTGGCGCTTGCTTTTGGCAGTCAGTAGGTCATTTGTGACTTTGGTCAGGGCTGTTTCAGTGGAGTGGAGGGGTCGGAAGCCAGATTGCAGGCGGTCAAAGAGGGAGCAGGAGGAGAGGTGAGAGGACAGCTCAGAGTGGACATGCTGTTCAAGTAGTTTAGAGGCGAAAGGGAGGAGAGATATAGGGCGGTAGTTGGAGACAGTTGTGGGATCGAGGGAGGGTTTTTTGAGGATGGGTGTGATCAAGGCATGTTTGAAGGCTGAGGGGAAGGTGCCAGTGGTAAGTGATAGGTTGAAAAGATGAGTTAGGGCTGGGATGATAACGGAGATGAGGTTGGGAATGAGGTGGGATGGGAGCGGGTCGTGGGCACTGGTGGTGAGGTGCGATTTTGACAGGAGGGTGGAGAGCTGGTCTTCAGTTATAGTGGGGAAGCAGTTGATGGAAGTAGAGGGCAGTATAGGTGAAAGGGGAGGCTGTGGGGACAGTGGATCAAAGCTGTCTCTGATTCTGTCAATCTTTTCTTTGAAGAAGGAGGCAAAGTCTTCTGCAGAAATAAGGGGAGAGGGAGGGGGAGCAGGCGGGCGGAGTAAGGAATTGAAGGTTTTGAAAAGTTGCTTGGGATTATGGGACAGGGAGGTAATTAGGGATAAGAAGAAGGTTTGTTTGGCGGTGGCAAGTGCAGTCTTGAAGGTGATGAGGGACTGTTTGAACAGTGCAAAATGCTCAGTGGAAGGTGATTTTTTCCATCGCCTCTCGGCGACCCTGGATGCCCGTCTCAGGTCTTTAGTGAGGGTGGTGTGCCAGGGTTGCCTATTAGTGCGTGGAGCGTGGTGTGTGAGGGGGGCTGCTAGGTCGAGTGCCTTGGTTAATGTGGTGTTGTAGAGGGTGGTGGCAGTGTCTGTGTCACGTATAGATGTTATGTTGGCGAGAGGGAGAAGGGATTCTGAGAGTGAGTGTAGATCAATGTGTTTTAGGTTTCTGCGGGGATGATCAAGTTTGCGGAGAGGAGGTGATGTAGTAGGGGAGGAGAGGGCGGAGAAGGTCAGCAGATTGTGGTCAGACAGGGTGAGGGTTGAGTTTGTGAGTTTAGTAAGGGAGCAAAGACGGGTAAAGATGAGATCCAGCGTGTGGCCATCTTTGTGGGTGGCAGAGGAGGACCATTGGGAGAGCCCAAAGGAGGAGGTCAGGGAAAGAAGTTGAGAGGCGGTTTGGTGGGCAGTGTCAATGGGGATATTGAAGTCGCCCATAATGATGGTGGGGATGTCAGTAGAGAGGAAATGAAGTAGCCAGGTGGTAAAGTGGTCAAGGAAGGTGGGGATGGATCCGGGGGGCGGTAGATGACGGCTAGCTGGAGGTTACAGGGGGAGAAGATGCGGACAGAGTGGGCTTCGAAAGATGGGAGAGTAACAGAGGGGGGTAATGGAATAGGGGCGAAAGAGCAGGTGTCGGATAGGAGTATGCCGACACCTCCGCCATGTTTGTCAGAGGGGCGGGGTGTGTGGGAAAGATTGAATCCGCCGTAGGATAGTGCAGCAGGGGAGGCCGTGTCGGAGGGGGTGAGCTAGGTCTCTGTGATGCCAAGGAATGAGAGTTTATTAGAAATAAAGAGTTCATGGATGTCTGTGAGCTTATTACAGACTGAGCGGGCATTCCAGAGTGCACCTGGCAGGGAGATTAGAGGAGCAGGGGCTGGGGGGATGGGCCTAAGGTTGGTCAGGTTGCGAGGGTGGGTGATGGTGGGGTTATGAGAGTTGGTGATGGGACGTGGGGATGAGGTATAGGTGACTGTGGGGATGTGGCAGGGGGGGACGGGATTAGGGGAAATGTCGCCAGCGAGCAGGAGGAGCAGGGAGAGGGTTAGCAGGTGGGAGCATGAGGGTTTACGTGGTGGCCGTGCCTGATTGGAGATGAAGGATTGAAAGTGCATGAATAGTTCAGAGGAGTGGGTGAGGTGGTTAGGTAGGATGGAGGGTGAGAGAAGTACTTTGTTGCTGGGTGGAGGGATGAGCGGGGGGCGGTAGATGACGGCTAGCTGGAGGTTACAGGGGGAGAAGATGCGGACAGAGTGGGCTTCGAAAGATGGGAGAGTAACAGAGGGGGGTAATGGAATAGGGGCGAAAGAGCAGGTGTCGGATAGGAGTATGCCGACACCTCCGCCATGTTTGTCAGAGGGGCGGGGCGTGTGGGAAAGATTGAATCCGCCGTAGGATAGTGCAGCAGGGGAGGCCGTGTCGGAGGGGGTGAGCTAGGTCTCTGTGATGCCAAGGAATGAGAGTTTATTAGAAATAAAGAGTTCATGGATGTCTGTGAGCTTATTACAGACTGAACGGGCATTCCAGAGTGCACCTGGCAGGGAGATTAGAGGAGAAGGGGCTGGGGGGATGGGCCTAAGGTTGGTCAGGTTGCGAGGGTGGGTGATGGTGGGGTTATGAGAGTTGGTGATGGGACGTGGGGATGAGGTATAGGTGACTGTGGGGATGTGGCAGGGGGGGACGGGATTAGGGGAAATGTCGCCAGCGAGCAGGAGGAGCAGGGAGAGGGTTAGCAGGTGGGAGCATGAGAGTTTACGTGGTGGCCGTGCCTGATTGGAGATGAAGGATTGAAAGTGCATGAATAGTTCAGAGGAGTGGGTGAGGTGGTTAGGTAGGATGGAGGGTGAGAGAAGTACTTTGTTGCTGGGTGGAGGGATGAGCGGGGGTAGCAGGAAGTGGAGAAGGATGGGAGTGAGAGTGCAAAGGAGGGGATACATTGTGGATGGTGAGCAGGGGATGGGAGTAGCATGGGTCAGATGCAGCGGGAAGGAGAGCTGTAGTGGTGAGTGAGAGGTCAGTAGTGATGAGTAATCTGGGGTTTACATAGTGAATACATAATTGCAGTACAAGTGAACAAATTGCATATCTGTTTGTTTGTCTTGCATGACTTACCGTTTCCTGCCCCGTTTAACTGCACTTCTACAGTTGGCACTTATGCTGTTGGCATGATTGCAAGACCCCGCATGATTGCACCCCTTAAGGTGGCTCTACATATATAGTGAGTTTCTACTTAGATCTGGGTCTATTACACTTGTTAATCAATCAAAGAAACTCAGCACAGCAGAAGGTAATAAATGCAAGACATATAAACAAGAGTTTCTGGCCATCCTGGGTCATAAACACTTTGAAACCAAAGATGACCTCTGAACATCCCACATCACACACAGTAAGATGGTTTCAGTATATTACATTATTAAAAGACAAGTATATTGTTGATTGAAGTGATAGATTCATATACCCCTCATGTGAAGAGAGCCAGGCAGGAAAGATGAGTGAATTGAAGTGATAGATTCATATACCCCTCATGTGAAGAGAGCCAGGCAGGAAAGATGAGTGAATTGAAGTGATAGATTCATATACCCCTCATGTGAAGAGAGCCAGGCAGGAAAGATGAGTGAATTGAAGTGATAGATTCATATACCCCTCATGTGAAGAGAGCCAGGCAGGAAAGATGAGTGAATTGAAGTGATAGATTCATATACCCCTCATGTGAAGAGAGCCAGGCAGGAAAGATGAGTGAATTGAAGTGATAGATTCATATACCCCTCATGTGAAGAGAGCCAGGCAGGAAAGATGAGTGAATTGAAGTGATAGATTCATATACCTGTATGGAGAGAGAAGAGATGACCATTAGATTCTTGCCCGGTGTAACTGCACTTCTACAGTTGGCACTTATGCTGTTGGCATGATTGCAAGACCCCGCATGATCATGTAAATGTATGGGCAATGGTTGGCATATTTGCAATTCTCAAGACAAAAAGGCATTGCATGGATGTTACAAAATAGTCCCTGCAGTTGTAGATTAATTCAGTGAGAGCGGCAATTTGTACAGTGGGGAAACTTTTGGGGTTTTCTGCTTTATTGGCACGTTAAGGGCCTTGTAAATGCAGCATGGTGTACTAATTTGTGGTCCAAAATAGCACATTTTGCATTTAGAGTTTTGAATATGCCCAAACATTAGATTTTGACCACATATGGGTATCTCTGTATTCGGAAGAAAATACAAAACAAATTAAGAGGTCAATTTTCTCCTATTAACTCTAGTGGAAATCATAATTTTGGTGCTAAAAGTGTAAAAAAGATATATTTTTTTCACATTTAAATGTTATAAAGTTTTTCTAAATCACCTGTAGGATATAAATGTTCTGTACACCCCTAGATGAATTCCTTGAAGGTTTAGTTTCCAAATTGGGGTCACTTGGGGGGGGGGGGGGGAGTTACTACTGTTTTGGCATGTCAGGTGCTCTTCAAATACGACATGGCATTAACAATCTATTCCATGCAAATTTACGCTCCAGTAGTCAAAATAGCGCTTTTTTCTTTCAAGCCCTGATGTGTGCCCAAACAGCAATTTTTGACCACATATAGGGTATCATCACATTTGGTAGAAATTGACTAACAAATTATGGGGTCAATTTTCTCCTATTATCCATTGTGACAATTACCAACTTGGGGCTAAAACAACATTTTAGCAGAAAAAAAATGTAATTTTTGTTTTTACATCCATATTTTAAAAAGTTCTGTGAAGGACCTATGGGTTTAAAATACTGATGGCTCCCCTAGGTTAAGTCCTTGATTCATGTAGTTTTCAAAATAAGATCACTTGTGGGGAGCTTCTGTTGTTTTAGAACCTCAGAGGCCCTGCAAATGTGACATGGTGCATGAAATCTATTTCAGCCATATTTGTGTTCCAAAACGAAAATGGTGCTCCTTCCTTTCAAGCCCCCCTGGTCACCCAAACAGAGGTTACTGAACAGATGTGCGGTGTCAGCGAGTTCAGAATAAATTCAGTAACAAATTGTTGAGTCCACTTTTCATTCTAAGGCTGGCTTCACACCACGGTGTGATCCGGTCCGGGGCTGTCCGGGATGACCCTCACAGCCCCGGACCGGATCAGCACACAGAAACGGAGGGTCAAATGTGCCCTCCAGTTCTGTGTGCAGCCGGATGGCTGTAATTGCCCAGACTCCCGGAGAATCCGGGAGAATCTGGGATCCGGCAAATTGGGGAGATTTTTCTCCCCGGACAAAAAAATTATGCAAGCATCATTTTTGTGTCCGGAGAGAATAATCCGTATTCTCCCGGATTGTCCCGGAGTGATGAAACTGGATGGCAGAGAGCTGTCATCCGGCTCCATCCGGCCCCATAGGCTACTATGGGTCCAAAAACCGGTCCTGGGCTGTCTGGTTTACACCGGACAGCCCTGGACCGGATCACACCGTGGTGTGAAGCCAGCTTAACCCTTATGAAAGTAAGAAAAATCATATGCAGCACCAGAGGGGTTAAAAAAGTTCCTGACAGCAGTTTTAAAGTATTTGAATGGTATAATAAAAATGGTATCACTTTTGGGGAGTTTCCAATATATAGGCCACTTAAATTCCATGTAAATCGGAACAGGTACTTAAAGAAACAAGTTTTGTATTTTTCTTCAAAAAATTACAAAATTGCTGCTAAACTTTTAACCTTCCTAACATCGTAACAAAATAAAATGATGTTTGTAATATGATACAGATGTAAAGCAGACACATGGGAAATGTTATTAATTATTTTGTACATCATGACCAAATGGTTTAGGGATATAAAAACTGATATTTTGAAAATTTTGAAAATTTCAAAATTTTTGCCAAAACTCTGATATTTTCACAAATAAAACCAAAAAAACATCGACCTAGATTAACCACTAACATGAAGTACAATGTGTCACAAAAAAATGCTAACTCAGAATCCCTGGGATCCGTTGAAGTATTCCAGAGTTATTACCGCATAAAGTGACAATGGTCAGAATTGTAAAAAATAGTCTGGTCATTAAGGTGTTAAATTTTAGTTAATGTCATAGACTGAAACTAGCAACATGTAGTGAGGTCACAACAAGCTTACTCCTGTTTCTCTTATGTCATGGTAACCATAAATTGAACTACCGGTACTTATTTTTTTCTCTAGTAATTCTTATTTATTGAACCCCAAGTCAGCCAGTTGCAATGCAAGCAGCAGCCTAGGACAACTTCTCAAAGTTTTTAATTCATAGCCTCCTTATTCAGGAGTGCCTCATGACCCTGATATCTTCAGAGTTGGCTATCACCAGTGGTGCAGGTTTTTGGAAATGTAAGCTATAGCAAGACCAGGAGCCGATACAAACAGAACGGAGCTTCTTTGCAAGAACAGTATATGGGCCATATTTAGTCCAAAAGCTCATCATAATACACAATTACATCTGCCTCTAAGGGGGAAATGGACCTCACCACCTCTTGGGCCCCTGTACAGCTGCACGAATGGTATGTCTGCTCCTGTATCCTACCTAAGGCTAGGGTCAGACAGATGTATACTCATACATCCACGAGAATTGTGAAGATGAAGAAAAAAATGGTCCATCTTTTCCATTGTTCTGTTAAAGATAAGATTCTAAAATGTGCTGAAAAACATTATGAAACTCTGATGCATATTGTACCAAATATCTTTACTTATATTCTGCTATATATTATGAAACCTGTATATATATGTTATATTAGTTATCATTTACAGTTGTGGCCAAAAGTATTGACATCCCTGCAATTCTGTCAGATAACATTCAGTTTCTTCCTGAAAATGATTGCAATCACAAATTCTTTGGTATTATTATCTTCATTTATTTTGTCTAAGGCTGCTTTCACATCAGCGTTTTACGCTTATCGCAGCAGTTGCGGTGAAAAAACCGCAACTGCCGCGATTACCGCATAACGACCGTTCACTTGCGGTTCACTTGCGGCAAGCCCCATACAATGTCCTATGGGGCTTGCGGCAGGCGCAGCAAGTGCAGTTTCGGCACTTGCGGCAGGTGCGGCCGAGAAAAAACCACGGCATACCGCGGTTTTTTCGCTGCCACACCTGCCGCAAGTGCCGAAACCGCACTTGCCGCACACTTACCGCAAGCCCCATAGACATTGTACGGGGCTTGCCGCAAGTGTGTCGTGATCGCGGCCGTTATGCGGTAATCGCGGCAGTTGTGTTTTTATCACCGCAACTGCCGCGATCAGCGCAAAACGCTGAAGTGAGAGGGGCCTTAAATGAAAATACACAAAAGAGAATGTAGCAAAAAGCAAAACATTGATCATTTCACACAAAACTCCAAAAATGAGCCAGACAAAAGTATTGGCACCCTCAGCCTAATACTTGGTTGCACAAACTTTAGCCAAAATAACTGTGATCAACCGCTTCCGGTAACCATCAATGAGTTTCTTACAATGCTTTGCTGGAATTGTAGACCATTCTTCTTTGGCAAACTGCTCCAGGTCCCTGATATTTGAAGGGTGCCTTCTCCAAACTGCCATTTTTAGATCTCTCCACAGGTGTTCTATGGGATTCAGGTCTGGACTCATTGCTGGCCACCTTAGAAGTCTCCAGTGCTTTCTCTCAAACCATTTTCTAGTGCTTTTTTTTTTTAAGTGTGTTTTGGGTCATTGTCCTGCTGGAAGACCCATGATCTCTGGGGGAGACCCAGCTTTCTCACACTGGGCCCTACATTATGCTGCAAAATTTGTTGGTAGTCTTCAGACTTCGTAATGCCATGCACACAGTCAAGCAGTCAAGTGCCAGAGGCAGCAAAGCAACCCCAAAACATCAGGGAACCTCCACCATGTTTGACTGTAGGGACCGTGTTCTTTTCTTTGAATGCCTCTTTTTTCCTCCTGTAAACTCTATGTTGATGCCTTTGCCCATAAAGCTCTACTTTTGTCTCATCTGACCAGAGAACATTCATCCAATACGTTTTAGGCTTTCTCAGGTAAGTTTTGGCAAACTCCAGCCTTGCTTTTTTATGTCTTGGGGTAAGAAGTGGGGTCTTCCTGGGTCTCCTACCATATAGTCTCTTTTCATTCAGATACAGACGGATAGTACGAGTTGACACTGCTGTACCCTCGGACTGCAGGGCAGCTTGAACTTGTTTGGATATTAGTCAAGGTTCTTTATCCACCATCCGCACAATCTTGCGTTGAAATCTCTCGTCAATTTTTCTTTTCCGTCCACATCGAGGGAGGTTAGCCACAGTGCCATGGGCTTTAAACTTCTTGATGACACTGCGCACGGTAGACACAGGAACATTCAGGTCTTTGGAGATGGACTTGTAGCCTTGAGATTGCTCATGCTTCCTCACAATTTGGTTTCTCAAGTCCTTAGACAGTTCTTTGGTCTTCTTTCTTTTCTCCATGCTCAATGTGGTACACACAAGGACACAGGACAGAGGTTGAGTCAACTTTAATCCATGTCAACTGGCTGCAAATGTGATTTAGTTATTGCCAACACCTGTTAGGTGCCACAGGTAAGTTACAGGTGCTGTTAATTACACAAATTAGAGAAGCATCACATGATTTTTCTAACAGTGCCAATACTTTTGTCCACCCCCTTTTTTATGTTTGGTGTGGAATTAGATCCAATTTGGCTTTAGGACAATTCTTTTTGTGTTTTTTTCATTGAAGACAAATTAAATGAAGATAAAAATACCAAAGAATTTGTCATTGCAATAATTTTCAGAAAGAAACTGAGTATTATCTGACAGAATTGCAGGGGTGTCAATACTTTTGGCCACAACTGTAGTTATTTATACCCACACTTTGATACATATTATGAAAACCTTGATATACACATTATAAGATATTTGCACTCATGTGTTACTTCATATCTTGAGTGAATCAGCTGGAACCAGCTACACAAGTGAACAAAGGGTGCAACATGGCACCTCCCAGAAAAATACCCTGGCGAATGAGGAGAATACCAGAGCTAGAACACATAACCATATAGGACAGCATTAATTAGGACTCTTATCTATGCCTGGACTCTGGACATTGCTGATTGTTTGAATCCTATAGAAACTATGCCTTGATACCTCCCTCCTTTGTGCTGTGTAAAGCTGATGTTGAAAAATAAACACACTCTTACGCCCTTTCTCTTCAAGAGAAGTTCCATATATCTGACTTTGCACTTGATTAAGTTAATTTGACAAGGGATAAGCAAATAGACAGGGTCCTTAGAATCCCACCCTAAGGGCCCTGTTACATGTAGCGACACACCAGCGATCCCGACAACGATCTGACCTGGCTGGGATCACTAGTGCGTCGCTACGTGGTCGCAGGTGAGATGCCAGACAGGCAGACTTACCAGCGATCCCCATTCTGCGGCCGACACCCGACGGTAATTGGGATCAGTCAGGTTCTCGGCCACAGAATGGGGAACGCTGGTCGTTGCCCCTGTCACACAAAGCGATCCAGCATGCCCAGCGAGAGATCGCTGATCAAAAAATGGTCCAGGCCATTCGTTAACGATCTCACAGCTGGGGCCTGATCGCTGCTACGTGTCACACACAGCGATATCGGTGGCGAGGTCGCTGCTACGTCACAAATCCTGTGATGTTGCAGCGATATCGCTAGCGATATCGCGGTGTGTGAAGTACCCCTAACAGTTCCAGTCCATGAAAATCAGCCTGTGCTCAAATGTCACCCAAGTGAAGTTCGATGTTTTCAATAGACTCATTTGACTTGAATTGTAGAGTGTGATCTGAGAATTTGATCCAACTCGGATATTTGCTTGGCCCTTAGAATAACATTGAACGGAGTGTAATCCGATGTTTTGTCGGATTGGACTGATAATATGGCAGTTTGAGCAAGCCTTAAAGATAAGCCTATGTTTTCAGCTGCGGGCGTCAAGCAGGAAAAGCATATTAAAACTGCCAGGAACTATCCTTTATTTAATTCATGTTAGAATTCCCTCTCTGTCGATCGAAGGCTACAAGGTCATCATAGCCTGTGGATCAGTGACCAGTACCCTCAGTTTATATTACCTCCACCTTCTGCACTTAGATCAGATGCTTTATCTTTGCGATATTTTGTTTCATTAGTCTTCTTTGCTTCTATCAGCACATTTCTTTTTCATAGTAATGTATCACAGACTTTAGTTTCATGCACAGCATTATCGGGAATCCTGTGATTTATGGTCTGTAGTGTGTCTTATGCTGGAAACATTGTCATACTATTGATTTCTAATGTTTGCAAACTGCTCTTCCATATGAGTAAGGGAAATTCTGCCTGAAATTAAATTCTGATCCGATATCTATACTGAAAAGTTTCAATAAATTACTATCCCTTTTAGCAGTAATTCGTCCCTTCATCTGCTGACCTTATCTTAAAGGAGTTGCTCAAGCTAAGAAAAGAAAACATTTCCATGCACCAGAGATAGTTTTATGCCGATTTCACACATAGATGTTTCAAATTTGAAGTGGGGACCACAATATATGGATCAGCTGTTGATCTCCTTATCCCGATAGGCATGTATGAAAACATATATGAGACTGCTTAGTTCATGTTGGAAGACCAGTGTCTGAACATACATCATAGTCTGTACTTGGAGATTAAAACATGGATGAGTGAAATCATTTAAAACATATAAAAGAGATACTCACAGGTTCTAACCACTGTGGATCCAGTGCACACTGCTCCTTTAGCGCAGTGGTGACTGGAACAGAAAAACATCTAAGCCCCAGTGTTGTAACTTGAAGCTCATGGGCCCCAAAGCAAAAGCTCCAATGGTGCCCTCAATTAGTGCAAATCTTTAATAGCATTAATCTTTTTCTGTAGGCCAAAAGGACTTTTGGGGCTCCCTAGGCTCCAGGTACGATTGCAATCCTGCACCTATTGTAGTTACGCCCTTGCCAGGCCCCATCCGATAGGGACCCAAGAATAGAACATCATAGCTGCAGCTCGCAAACTACTAGAGTGGCCTGTGCTGGATCTACAAGAATTAGAACCTGGAAATATGCCTCATTTTATCATTGTGAAACCATTGCTGTTACTTGTAGCTTTTTCTATATGTCTGAAAACCCCTTTTAAAACACATGACCAAGGACATTAGATGAAAAGTCTGCAAAAATAATCAATTGCAGTATTTTTGAAAGATGATTCACTATCAGCAGTTCCCAAGCATGCACAACAGTGATAGAGAAGAATTTGGAAAAATATGAATGACCATTTATGTTCCTACAGAAAGGCTATCAATATATTCATCCAGAGAGTTATTTAATCTTACCTTAAAAGGTGTATTTCTACAATCACAATCAAGTACTTTATTATTAGGCCAGAGTCACACAGCTGCGCTGGCAGCTTTTAGCGGGACTCCGCTAAATACTTAGATTTTCTCAGTGAAGCGGAGATCCGTCATCCCTGCCGCTTCCTGGTGACGCAGCCCCTGGTTACCCGATGTTGATCGTGGTAACCATATACACATCAGGCTGCCTGACGTCCCCAGCGTTTCCCTGTCCGCTCAGCTTACGCCAAGCAGCCTGATGTGTATATGGTTACCATGATCAACATCGGGTAACCAGGGGCTGCGTTACCAGGAAGCGGCGGGGATGACAGATCTCCGCTTCACTGAGAAAATCTAAGTATTTAGCGGGAGTCCCGCTAAAAGCTGCCAACGCAGCTGTGTGACCCTGGCCTTATTATTATTATTATTATTATTATTATTTAAATGAATGACTTTAGTGTTCTCCAACTCCAGGTCTCAAGAGACACTAACATTGCTTGCTTTCAGGTTTTCCTTAAGGGCCTGTCACACGCGTCAATATCGCCTGCACGATCTCGGCTGCACGTGACGTTGCAGCGATATTGACGCGTGTGACATACTGACTCAACCAGCGATAAATCGCTGGTTGATGATCGCCAGGTTTCAGAATCAGTCCTAAAACCTGGCGATTGTCGCCCGGTGTACACGCAGCATCGCTGCGTGTGACACCGGGAGTAGCGATATTCCAGCTCCCAGCGCATCTCACAAGCGCTGGGAGCTGGTCTCCAAGGTACACTGCGGGTATCTAGGCAGCGCGCGCTGCCTAGATACCCGACGTGTACCTTAGTTACCAGCAGTGGCGTACCATCCGCGGTCGCAGGGGTCGCAAGTGAGACCGGGCCGGGGGTACAGGGGGGCCCGGAACCCACCGACCGCTGTGACAGCTTTACATGGATGTGCATCCATGTCACTGCGCAGCGCTCTCCCCGGCCGGTCCCCAGGCGGCTGATCACGGCCGCCGGAGGACTGGTAGACACTGCCGCTTTAAATCTCCCCCGGCCGCCGCCGCTGCTGCACTGTGATGAGGTCTTGTGACCTCATCACACACAGAACGGAGCTGCCGGCGCGAACACAAATGCAGAAGAGCTGCAGGCTGCAGCTCTTGGAGAGAGGGAAGATCGTTTCAGGAGGTGAGCGGGGCCCTGGGGGCCAGAGACTGATCACAGCTCGGGGTCAACTCCAACACATACCCCAGTGTCAGGAGGTGAGCGGGGCCCTGGGGGCCACAGTGACTGATCACAGCTGGTGGTCGGTACAGGAGGTGTCACTGTGTGTGTGACCGTGTGTGCGTGTGTGTGTGACCGTGTGTGTGTGACCGTGTGTGTGACACCGTGTGTGTGACCGTGTGTGTGACACCGTGTGTGTGTGACCGTGTGTGTGTGACCGTGTGTGACCGTGTGTGTGTGACCGTGTGTGTGTGTGACCGTGTGTGTGTGTGACCGTGTGTGTGTGTGACTGTGTGTGTGTGTGTGACAGTGTGTGTGTGTGACCGTGTGTGTGACCGTGTGTGTGTGTGTGTGACCGTGTGTGTGTGACCGTGTGTGTGTGTGTGTGACACCGTGTGTGTGTGAGTGTGTGTGACCGTGTGTGTGTGACCGTGTGTGTGTGTGTGGACCGTGTGTGTGTGACCGTGTGTGTGTGACCGTGTGTGTGTGTGTAACCGTGTGTGTGTGACCGTGTGTGTGACCGTCTGTGTGACCGTGTGTGTGACACCGTGTGTGTGTGACCGTGTGTGTGTGACCGTGTGTGTGTGTGTGTGACCGTGTGTGTGTGACCGTGTGTGTGTGTGTGACCGGTGTGTGTGTGACCGTGTGTGTGTCACCGTGTGTGTGTGACCGTGTGTGTGTGACCGTTGTGTGTGTGTGTGACCGGTGTGTGTGTGACCGTGTGTGTGACCGTGTGTGTGTGGGGTGTGACCGTGTGTGTGTGACCGTGTGTTTGACCGTGTGTGTGTGTGACCGTGTGGTGTGTTGTGACCGTGTGTGTGTGTGTGACCATGTGTGTGACCGTGTGTGTGTGTGACCGTGTGTGTGACCGTGTGTGTGTGACCGTGTGTGTGTGTGACCGTGTGTGTGTGTGACCGTGTGTGTGTGTAACCGTGTGTGTGTGTGTGTGTGTGACCGTGTGTGTGTGTGACACCGTGTGTGTGTGCGTGACTGTGTGTTTGACTGTGTGTGTGTGGGGGCTGTACAGGGGACAGTGTGTGTGTGTGTGCGGGGGCTGTACAGTGGGCTGTGTCTGTGGGGGGGGAGGGCTGTACAGAGGGCAGTGTAACTGGGTGAGTGGGGCAGGTTGTACAGTGGGAAGTGTGTGTGTGTGGGGAAGATGTATGCTATATGGAGGGCTATGAGGCTAAATTATTGTGTTATACTATATGAAGGGCTGTGACGCTGCATGACATTATCTGGAGGGCTGTGACGCTGCATGACATTATCTGGAGGGCTGTGACGCTGCATGACATTATCTGGAGGGCTGTGACGCTGCATGACATTATCTGGAGGGCTGTGACGCTGCATGACATTATCTGGAGGGCTGTGACACTGCATTACATTATCTGGAGAGCTGTGATGCTGCATTACATTATATGAAGGGCTGTGACGCTGCATTACATTATATGAAGGGCTGTGACGCTGCATTACATTACATGAATCGCTGTGACGCTGCATTACATTACATGAATCGCTGTGACGCTGCATTACATTATCTGGAGGGCTGTGACACTGCATTACATTATATGAATCGCTGTGACACTGCATTACATTATCTGGAGGGCTGTGACGCTGCATTCATTATCTGGAGGGCTGTGACGCTGCATTACATTATATGAAGGGCTGTGATGCTGCATTACATTATATGAAGGGCTGTGACGCTGCATTACATTATATGAATCGCTGTGACGCTGTATTACATTATCTGGAGGGCTGTGACGCTGCATTACATTATCTGGGGGGATGTGACGCTGCATTATATTCTCTGTAGGGCTGTGACGCTGCATAATATTATATGAAGGGATGTGATGCTACAGTATATATGGAGGGCTGTGAGGCTGCATTATATTGTCTGGGGGTCTAGGAGTCTGTATTATATTATATGACGGGTTATGAGGCTGCATTATATTATATGAAGGGCTATGAGGCTGCGTTATACTATAATGGAGGACTATATATACCAGGATAAGGGCATATTCCAGGAGGAGGACCATATATTGTAGGATGAGGGACAGTAACACATAATGAAGGGAGAGAAGGTCAATTCGTGAGTCTTTATAGGATTTAGACCATTACATGGGGCCAGTAGCGTGGCGGGAGGCGGTCTGCCCCAGGCGGCACGTGTGTGGGGGCAGCAGCAGAGACGGGGATTTGAAGTTCCTGCCCGGCAGCACATCTGTCGGCGGCGGTGGCTCAGGCAGCGCTGCGCCGGGTAAGTGTGTGAGGAGCAGGCGGCAGGGCGGGTACAGCTTCAATGCCGGTGTCAGTACACTGTGCATCGATTCACGCTGTGATCTAGTAGCTGGGAACAGCCGAAGATGGGGCACAGGGGTGCAGGGATGGGGCACAGGGGTGCAGGGATGGGGCATAGGGGTGCAGGGATGGGGCACAGCACAGGAATATGGATGGGGCACAGGGGTGCAGGGATGGGGCACAGGGGTGCTGGGATATGGATGGGGTGCAGGGATGAGGCACAGGGATGCAGGGATGGGGCACAGGGGTTCTGGGATATGGATGGGACACAGGAGTGCTGGGATATGGATGGGGCATAGGGTTGGGGCACAGGGCTGCTGGGATATGGATGGGGCACAGGGGTGCTGGGATATGGATGGGGAACAGGAGAGCTGGGATATGGATGGGGCACATGGGTGCTGGCATATGGATGGGGCACATGGGTGCTGGCATATGGATGGGGCACAGGGGGGGCAGGGATATGGATGGGACAGGGGTGCAGGAATATGAATGGGACAGGGGTGCAAGGACATGGATGTATACAGGGGTGGTCCGGGTGCCTGGTGCTGGTGCCGAGTGCAGGCGAGCTGGAGACCAGGAGCCGCAGAGGAAGAAGTTGCTGGATGAGGGATCTGGAATCAGGAGCGTGGAGTCAGGTAAGGCGCTGTTACAGCCAAAGATAGCAGCCTGGGGGGGGACAGAATGGGATAGATGGATAGATGGGGCGGCCTGGAAGAGGGGCAGAATGGATGGATGGGGCAGCCTGGAAAAGGGGGCCGAATGGGATGGATTAATGAATGGACGAGGCGGCTTGGAAAAGGGGGCAGAAGATGGATGGATGGGTGGATGGGGGAGAAGGTACATGGAACGTAGGGGAGAAGCTACATGGATGAAGGAGAGGCTGCGTGGAACATGGGAGGGGTATGGGGGGGGAGTATGAACTGCATGGAACATATGGATGGAGAATGAGATGCATGGGACATATGGGGGGTGACCAGTATGGGATAATGTATTGACTGGTTTTGGTGATTATTACTGTATTGACAATGGTTCTGGCAATATACTGACAGGGGTTCTAGTAATGTGTTATTGTATTGTCGGTGGTTCTGGTGATGTAGTCATGTGGATGTTGTAATCTTTAACTTATCAGACTTGATCCTAAAACATTATAGACATTGCTTCCGGATTATCAACGACCAAAGGGGCGGCAGTTGAGGCAAATTTTTCGACCGCCCCGGGCGCCACAAACAGTTGCTACGCCACTGCATGGGGCCTATACATCTGATCAATGTAGGCGCGCGGGAAAAGGTGGGGGGGGGCCCAGGTCCAAATTTCGCATCGGGGCCCTTCGGACTCTAGTTACGCCACTGGTTACCAGCCTCCTCCGCTCACCGGGTGGTATCTAAGGTACACAGCGGGTAACTAGGGTCCCTAGTTACCCGCTGTGTACCACCTCGGATGACCCTCATACACTGTTAATATGTGCCCCTGCAGCCTAGTAACCCATTTGCAGCACTGCTTTTGTGTGAAAAGTGGCTGCAGTAGAAGTGAGATAATGATTTTATACACTTACATGCCTGCGTACTTCTGGGCGTCTCCCTGTGTGTGCTGGGACTTGTGGGCTGTGCTCATCATGCCTGCTCTCCCCCTCCCTTATGCACGCCCCCTCTCAGCCTGCTATAGTGATGTGAGGCTGAACTCGTCATAAAGGGGCGGGGCTAAATCGCGGCATCCCGGTAGCCCCACCCCCTTTATGACGCAATCAGCCTCACACAGTATAGCAGACTGAGAGGGGGCGTGCATAAGGGAGGGGGAGAGCAGGCATGATGAGCACAGCCCACAAGTCCCAGCACACACAGGGAGACGCCCAGAAGTACACAGGCATGTAAGTGTATAAAATCATTATCTCACTTCTACTGCAGCCACTTTTCACACAAAAGCAGTGCTGCAAATGGGTTACTAGGCTGCAGGGGCACATATTAACAGTGTATGAGGGTCATCCGAGGTGGTACACAGCGGGTAACTAGGGTCCCTAGTTACCCGCTGTGTACCTTAGATACCAGCCGGTGAGCGGAGGAGGCTGGTAACTAAGGTACACGTCGGGTATCTAGGCAGCGCGCGCTGCCTAGATACCCGCAGTTTACCTTGGAGACCAGCCTGCTCCCGCTTCCAGAAGGCTGGCAGCGGGAGCAAGACATCGTGGAAACGATATTTAAATCGTTTCCACGATGTTTCTGGTCAGTTGATCGCTGGTGAGTCTGTCTGTGTGATAGCTCACCAGCGATCAGCCGTCAATGTCGTCAGCGATCATCTCACTGACGACATTGACGCGTGTGACAGGCCCTTTACTATTGCACAGTTGATAGGATATGTCCTGTGTAGATAATTTACTTATCACCTGTGCAATACTAAGGAAATCCTAAAAACCTGCACTGTTGGTGTCTCTTGAGTTGAGTACTGGAGTTGGGAAACACAGAGGTAAATCAAAAAGAAGACAAAAGTAAAATACGTACAATGATACCAACTCCCAAATACCTCATCTAATTGGCTTGGTTTTATTTGGTTGCATTCTCTAGTTTTATGCATTTTTTTTTAGATTGTGCATGTGCCATTATTCTAAGTTTTATGGAGTCTATCCAGTCCAGTTCAAGCATTGTCAATTTTACCTAATAGCAAAGATGAGAGCAGGATGGATTTTTAAAAAGGGAAAGTGGTGGTCACATAGATATCATTGCTGTATTGGTGCACAGATAAAGGTCCACCAAGTAAAAGCAATAAAGAAAGTGGACAGCAGGTTAAAGATGTCAATCCCTGAGAAAATGTTCAGCAAGCCCTGCAGATTGCTGAATCCTAATGATGTGTAATGTGCAAAGTGTTAGGGCCGCTTTACACACACCAACTTCTGTGACCAACTTCTGAACAGATCTCTGGTTGCAGTGACATCATGGACACTTTGCTCCATTTTGTGGCTGTGTACAAATGTAACAATGTGTCCATGATTTCACTGCAACCAGAGATCTGTTCAGAAGTTGGTCACAGAAGTTGGCGTGTGTAAAGCGGCCCTTGGGATTTCAAGATTTGGCTCCACTTGCCGGTTTCAGTGGTTGTCACTTGACTGAAAATATGTAATCTATACAATTGTGGTCACATGCCAACTCCAGTCTCAACCATTTCTCAATAGTATTTATCAAGCAAAGCAGCTTAGACGCTAGTCAGCTAATGACCAGAAGTATAGAAATCGCCACAGGGTTACTGTTAGAATCGACTAATGCAGCTGAATCCTAGTGGTACACCTAGATAGGATTAGGCAAGCTGTAGGGCCAGAAATCTCCCTTGGGGTGGACAAACCTTTTAACATCAGCTAGAGAGTTCAAAATGAGTAATGAACTTAAAAGAGGCTTTCAATGACTTTGATAGCCTATTTGTTTTTAGAAAAGCCATCAATACGGTCATGCATGCAATTGAAAAGCTGAATTGAAGAGTTGTGGTACTCTGGCATGTGCTGAGTGCTCTTCATTTTTCTTTCATAGGGACAGCTCCATACACTTTTCAGTGTCTGTGCTTGGAATTGCAGCTGTTTCATTCTCTAGAACTGAGAAACAATGAGTTGCAGCACCAGGCACAACTACTGCTCGGTATATACAGCTGTTACTAGTAATCAAAAAATAAAGAGAATGTAGTGTCCTTTTCAATCTGCTGATTATAAGGCTATGTCCACATGATCCGGTCGCAGTGTCTCCTCTACTGCGGGGAAGCCGGTGATCTCTGCGGGTGAACCATGTCAGTGTTCGAGGCACAGCAACTTTTCCCTGCATTCCCTGGCTGAGATCGCCTCCAACTCCACAGCAATAAATTGACATGCTGTAACTCAGGAAGCCGCCCTGCATGTCAGTTTAAGCTGCGGAGAAAATGAGCACAGTGAGCAGAATATTTTTGTAGCTCTCATCCACTGTGCTTGTACTGTACAATGCAGCATTTTGGACATAGTGATAAAATGCTATGTCTAAAACGCTACAATCACTGATCGGGGGATTGGGCCCTTAGTGGTAATGGGAGTCAAGCCCCACCAATCTGAAAACTATATCCTTTCCTAAAGATAAGTGTGGCACCCCAGGGGTTAAGTGCCACAGAAACTACAACAAGGGTTAACTCCCCACACAACACCTGACACTGCACTAGCACCTCTAGGCCAGAAGGGGGAGCTAAAGCAGCTCCCTTATATATTTTCTGGTGTCAAGAGGAAGTAGTTAGTTCAGTTTCTGGGAGAACTGAGGAAGAGAGACTGTAGTGTAAAGGGGCTGCATTAGGATTCTCTACAGTCTGATACTCGATTTCAGGCCTAGCCAGGATCTGAGGGAAGGAGTAAGAGAAACAGCAGAACACACCTAGGAGATTGAGTTACCTCATAACTCGCCCCGGAGGAGCGCAGAGACCGGATCCAAATCTGTGACTGAAACACTCAGCACAGAAAACACCGGGATAGTGGAGGTTGTAGATCTACACTGTACCTCAGCGAAGCAACACGGCAGGGTTAGAAGCACACGGAAAGACTCAAGTTGCCTAGCAAAGGGGGTACCTGTGAGGAGAGACAGGGCCAGCAGCTCAGCTAAAGCAGCAGCAGGGCCACACACAAGGCGCAGGAGTAGGAAGCTGAGGACCCGGACAGGGTGGGAGCAACCCAGCCCCTATACAGACTCCGTGGACAGTACTTGCTGAACAACAACTCCAGTAAAGCCGTTGAAAACTTCAAAACCGTGAGTGTGTGTGATCCTTGTGCTCAAACCCTGCGTGCCCTCACAAACTACCATCATCTCTAATACTACCCCTATCCTACAACATCCATAGCACTATCTATAGACTATTACTACCACTGCCCCGGGAATCAAGCTCTAACCGCGGAGGGCCAATACATCTCCAGCTGCCAAACATCATCCCCGGAGGTTCTGCAGCAGCGGTGGTCACCCTGACCACAACCCGTGGGTGGCGTCACGACAAACTCCCCTGTAAATATCCCCCCATTTATTGCGGAACCCGGGACACAGTCCGGACCCAGACCGCCGTGATATCCCCAGCAGTACCCCGGTCCGGTACTGAGTACCCCTTTCTCAGTGGGCTCCACATAAGGACATAAAAAGTGGTCTTCCACAGCCACTCACACAAACGGACATACATTAGACCTCATCTTCACCCACCTCTGTTCCCTATCTAATCTTACAACCTCCCCTCTCCCCCTATCTGACCACCATCTACTCACCTTATCATCCTTGTCCTCACCTGCCCCCAAAGTCCAACCACTTCCACATCCTCGCAGAAACCTTGCACAATTAGACATTCACCGACTCTCAGACTCACCCTCACATCAGACATAGTCAGTCGCCCCTCTCGTTCATCGCAAGGTGTGACGAATCAATAGGCAACCCTGGTACAACAATCCCACCAAAAAACCTTGACAAGTGTCCAGGGCTTGCGGAGCAGCGTTAGAAGAAAACGCACCTGCCAGACGACTTCACTTCTTTCAAACAAGCTACACTCGCCTTCAAATCAGCCCTCACCTCTGCTAAACAGATCTATTTCACAAACCTTTTATCTTCCTTATCCTACAACCCCAAACAACTGTTCAGCACTTTTAACTCTCTCCTCCACCCATCACTACCCCCTCCACCCTCCTTCATCTCTGCTGAGGACTTTGCCACATACCTTAAAATTAAGATCGACAAAACAAGGCAAACGTTTATTGTTCAACCACCCCAACCACTCCATATACCAGACCTCTGCCCTTCCCTCAATACCTGCCTCTCCAACATCACTGAAGGAGAGCTTACTCGTCTCCTATCCAAATCACACCTCACCACCTGGGCACTTGACCCCATTTCTTCCCACCTCCTCCCCAACCTCACTAACACACTCATCCGAGCCCTAACCCACCTCCTCAATCTATCGCTATCTTCCGGTACCTTCCCCTCAGCTTTCAAACATGTCACCATCACGCCCATCCTCAAAAAGCCAAACCGTGACCTGACTGCTATGACGAGCTACCGCCCCATATCACTGCTCCCATTTGCTTCCAAACTCCTTGAGCAACATGTTCATGCTCAACTTTCTTCCCACCTCTCATCTGACTCCCTGCTTGATAACCTCCAATCTGGCCCCATCACTCCACCGAAACTGCCCTTACCAAAATTACTAACGACTCACTCATAACCAAAGCTAAAACATTATTACTCGTGTTGTGTAGAGTTGATGAGCGGGGTGGGTGCTAGTGGGAGCTGTGGGACTTGCCTTGAGGTGCCTCCCGTGGCCTCAGCTTCATCGCCGTTAAGAGGAGAGGAGGGGCGGGCACAGCTGCAGGAAGTGAGGCCTCACTCACTTCCCGTCCTCCCTCCTCTCCTCAGGCACACGTGATCGCGGTCGCGGCTGGAAGCACGCCCCCCCCCTGGGGGGGCGGGCCCGGCCTCAACCGTGACTGCTGCGACCGCGGTAGTTACGCCACTGATCCTGAATAGAACCTGTGCACAATATATACACTATGGGAATAAACATGCTAGAAATAGGAGGAAACCACTATGGCTAAATAAGGCTGTAAGGGGCGCAATAAGTGACAAAAAGAAAGCATTTAAGGAATTAAAGCAAGTAGGTAGTGATGAGGCATTAAATAAATACAGAAAATTAAATAACATCTGTAAAAAGCAAATCAAGGCAGCAAAGGTTGAGACAGAGAGACTCATTGCCAGAAAAAGTAAAAAAAATCCCAAAATATATTTTAACTACATAAATAGTAAAAAACCAAAACATTATTGTGTTGGCCCTTAAAAATAGTCTGGGTGAAATGGTGGATGAGGATGAGGAAAAAGCCAATATGCCAAATGACTTTTTTTCAACAGTATTTACACAAGAGAATCCCATAACAGACAACATGACCAGTGATAACAAAAATTCTCCATTAAATGTCACCAGCTTAACCCAGCAGGAAGCACAGTACCACCTAAAAATCACATAGATTGACAAATCCCCGGGCCTGGATGGGATATACTCCAGAGTACTGCAGGAATTAAGTATCGTCATAGATAGACCATTATTTTTAATATTTAAATATCCCATAATAACAAAGTCTGTACCACAGGACTGGGGTATAGCAAATGTGGTGCCATTATTCAAAAAGGGGACAAAAACTGAACTTGGAAATTATAAGCCAGTAAGCTTAACCTCTACTGTGGGTAAAATCCTAGAGGTTTTTCGAAGAGATGCTATATACTGGAGTATCTGAAGAAAAATAACTTAATGACGCAATATCAACATGGGATTACGAAGGACCATTCCTGTCAAACTAATCAGATAAGCTTCTATGAAGAGGTAAGTTCTGAACTGGACCAAAGAAATGCAGTGGACGTGGTGTATATGGACTTTTCAAAAGCTTTTGATACGGTGCCACACAAAAGGTTGATACATAAAATGAGAGCAATGGGGATAGGGGAAAATATGTGTAAGTGGGTTAAGAACTGGCTTAGTGATAGGAAACAAAGGGTGGTTATTGATGGAACACACTCAGAATGGGTCATAGCTAACATTGGGGTACCACAGGGATCAGTATTGGGCCTACTTCTTTTTAACATATTTATTAATGACCTTGTAGGGGGCATACAGAGTAGAATCTCAATATTTGCAGATGACACTAAACTCTGCAGGGTAATCAATACAGAGGAGGACAATTTTATATTACAGGAGCATTTATGTAAACTAGAATCTTGGGCTGATAAATGGCAAATGAGCTTTAGGCTGGCTTCACACTGCGGCAGCGTCCGGTCCGGGGCTGTCAGGGGTGACAGCCTGGACCGGAGTTTTGCTGCATAGAATACTATCGGGCTGCACGGAGCTGGATCGCGCCGGGTGGAATTATCTGCCATCCGGCTGCTAGCTCGCCGGATGAATCCTGCAGAAGTGGGGATTTGTCTGCCGACTCCAAAAACGTTGCATGCACCGTTTTTGGAGTCGGCAGACAATTCCCCACTACTCCAGGATTCATCCGGCGAGCTAGCAGCCGGATGGCAGATAATTGCCACCCGGCGCGATCCAGCTCCGTGCAGCCCGATAGTATTCTATGCAGCAAAACTCCGGTCCAGGCTGTCACCCCTGACAGCCCCGGACTGGACGCTGCCGCAGTGTGAAGCCAGCCTTAATGGGGATAAATGTAAGGTAATGCACTTGGGCAGAGGAAACAAAAGGTATAATTATGTGCTTAATTGTAAAACACTGGGTTAAAACTATCACTGAAAAAGACCTGGGTGTATGGGTAGATGACAAACTCACATTTAGTGGCCAGTGTCAGGCAGCTGCTGCAAAGGCAAATAAAATAATGGGATGCATTAAAAGAGGCATAGATGCTCATGAGGAGAACATAATTTTACCTCTATACAAGTCACTAGTGTGACCACACTTAGAATACTGTGTGCAATTCTGGTATTCTGTGTATAAGAAAGACATATCTGAACTAGAGCAGGTGCAGTGAAGAGCGACCAAGGTTATTAGAGGACTGAGGGGTCTGCAATACCAATACAGGTTATTAAACTTGGGGTTTGGGGTTAATCTTATAATAATGTATAAATATATGAGGGGACAGTATTGAGACCTTTTTAATGTTCTCTTTACTCTTAGGCCTGAGACGGCGACAAGGGGGCATTCTCTACGTCTGGAGGAAAGAAGGTTTAATCATAATCACAGACGCGGATTCTTTACTGTAAGAGCAGTGAGACTATGGAACTCTCTGCCACATGATGTTGTAATGAGTGACTCACAACTAACATTTAAGAAGGGCCTGGATGCCTTTCTTGAAAACTATAATATTACCAGTTATATATACTAGATTCTTTGATAGGACGTTGATCCAGGGAACTAGTCTGATTGCCGTATGTGGAGTCAGGAAGGAATTTTTTCCCCCAATGTGGAGCTTAGTGTTGCCAAATGAGTTTTTTTGCCTTCCTCTGGATCAACATGTTAGGGTATGGGTTGAACTAGATGGACTTAAAGTCTTCTTTCAACTTTAAAAACTATGTTATTATGTTACTATGTCACATAGCGGTTGTGGCCGGTGTTTTATGTTTGTGTCATAAAAACTCTGATTGTGTCAGAACTGCTGCAACCAGTAAACTAAGTGATATGTAGCTGGAATCAGGGTCTCTTTTCCTACAGTATACTGCTCTCAGATGAGGTAGCAAAAACATGCTGACAGATGCTGACAGATCACAGGACCTCTGCTGTTACCTGCACAGCCCGGGGTCCTGTTATAACCCCGGACGTTGTAAGGAATCACTTCCTGCTGGAAATGACCCAGTGACATCACCAGATGAAAGTGATCACTTCCACTGTGTTCAGTGTAGCCCACCTATTTACGATCACCAGCGGTCTGTACGGAGTGCTAAATACTACAGGACAATTGCCTAATAGTACATAAACAGACCTTTAATGAATCTCCACTGCCAACAACGCGTTTCAATGGTGCCAATCTGTCTGCATAAAGCACCTCCAGGTGCATCGGAGAAATCCAAGTAGAAAAGCAAAAAAGTCCAGCGCATAAGCTGCAAAGAAATCCCTTTATTGGATCTCTGTGATTGGAGCAGGATAAAAAACCATCTACATAGTTGCAGCTATACATGAAAAATCGTTAAAAACGTCTTCAGATGCGTTTCTGCTAACAAGTAGTCATTTGAAATGACTCGCACCACACACAACAAAAAACACGCACCACACTCACACCACACAACAAAAAACACGCACCACACTCACACCACACAACAAAAAACACGCACCACACTCGCACCACACACAACCAAAAACACGCATCACACTCGCACCACTGTCGTGTATCAAACATGCTCCGTGTTTGATGCACGACAGCGTGCCTTCAGCCTACAAAAACAAAACTAATGGTAGAACATGCATTTTCCTGTCCACTAGACTAAATCATGCACATGCAGCATCTCATACCAGCAATTGTCCTTTTCAGACTATATAAATGCTCGAGCTTTATAAATGAATAATAGATGCAGAAAGCAGCCTCGCTGTGCCACGTTGGTCGTTGAGATGAAAAATCAATTATCATTATTATTCAGAAGTTTGGAAAGCACCAACATATTATAAAGCTCTGCACTTTTTTTTTAAAAAGCCAAGAACAAATTGACCCTGAAATGTGAAAGTTCCCCGGTCGTTGTGGCTTATAACCGTACTAAAGCTCTAATTTGTAGCTATTAAGGAATTGGTTTATCAGCAATTCTCTGATATACTAAGTGAACTCATTCTGTGTACAGGAATGCAGAATATGTTCATACTATACACATTCCTGAACATAAAGAATTAAATGCATCAATATAATCAATATTATGTTATCAGAATAAGTGACTTTACAAATGAGGCAGGTTTAGATTCCTCATAGCTGTAAGCAAAATGGAGTTGCCTAAAATCGGGCGTAAACATAAGACTGGTGCAATGTTCCAAACCGCACAATATGTTTTCTTCACCTGTTCTGTAGGTGGTGCTGCCAAGGAACGACTGCATTGCCTTATCGGAAGCAAAAAAAGCTGTTGATCAGGTAGCTGCACGAACATTTGGACATCAATACACAAGCCAGCACAGTCACCCAATATCTATGGCCAGTTTGAGAGGATTCAAAAAGAGCTAAACAAACTGGAACAGTGGGCAGCAACTAAGGATGGCTTCACATTGAGTTTTTGGGCTGTCCATGGGGATCCGTGTGTTGACAGGATCCCCACTGACAGCCACGGATCCACACGGATCCCTGCAATCAGATGGCAAATAGCCATCCGATCCAATTCTGTGCAGGATCCGTGTGGATCCTCTTCTCCCTGCCTGTCCCTGTCTGTCCCTGCTTCTTCTCTATCTGTCCCTGTCTGTCCCTCTTCTATCTATGCTCTCCTTCTCTTCTATCCTCCCCTCTGTCCTCCCCCCTGTCCTCTCCCCTGCAGTATGTGATAAATAAAAAAAATCCTCCCTGAGGATACTTTACCTTCCGACGGCTGCGGGGAGGCGACAGTCACCATCTGGTGGCTGAAGGACCTGTGATGATGTCACAGAGCCGGTCACCTGACATGTCAGCTGACCGGCTCTGTGACATCACCACAGGATCTTCTGCACAGATGGTAACTGTCGCCTCCCCGCAGCCGTCGGAAGGTAAAGTATCCTCAGGGAGGATATTTTTATTTTTTTACCAGAGGGAATAGAATAGGGAAAAGGATAGGGAATAAGACAGGGAAGAGGTTAGCATATCGGGGGACAGCATAGAATAGCGGGAAACAGAATAGAATAATGGGAGGCAGGATAGAGAAGTGGAGGGGAGGAAGATGCAGGGAGGCAGGAGCAGGGAGGACACGGAGCGGACATCAGATCCGAGGTGAACTCGGATCCGATGTCAATAGGCTCACCTTGTGTAGCCCTACGGACCATCACGGATCCATCACGGATCCGTGGTGTCCAATTTTAGTCACGGACACCAAAATCGCAGCAGGCTAAATCGGAAGGCTACGGATTGTGCATAAATGGATGCCAATAGGCACACATCCGAGCACAATCCGAGCCCATAGGGATACATGGGTGCCACAATCGCATCCGTGTATACCCGTTTGGAAAAGGATACACACGGATGCCTTAAAAACGCAATGTGAAGCCAGCCTAACAGCATGCTTTATAATGAACACATGCAAAGTCCTACATCTAGGAAAGAAAAATGAAAAGAGCTTAGGCCCCTTTCACACTAGTGTTTTTTACAAATTGCGGCCGATCCGGCAGATATACCGCATCTGCCGCCTAATGGCCTGCATGTGCACTTGTGGCAAGCCCCATGCATTGTCTATGGGGCTTGCAGCAGGTGCGGCAAGTGCGGTATCTCTGCAGTTCCGGCACTTGCGGCCTTGAAAAAAAAAATGCGGTCAGCAGCGTTTTTTTTTTGTGGCCGCAAGTGCCGGAACCACGGCTATACCACATTTGCCGCACCTGCCGCAAGCCCCATAGACAATGCAAGTGCGGCTGTTAGGGCTTGGACACACTTTCCTAGTTACATCAGAGTTTCACTGAGGAGACTCTGAAAGGGCTGGAGCAGTGACCCTGGACGGCCTCTCCCCCTCTGGACGGGGAGTCTGGAGCTGCACAAAAACACAATCAGCTGACAGCCCCGTCCAGATAGGGAGAAGCCGTTCAGGGTCACTGCTCCAACCCTTTCAGAGTCTCCTCAGTGAAACTCTGATGAGTGTGTCCGAGCCCTTAGGTGGTCGATGCGGCAGATGCAATAAATCTGCCGGATCTGTTGCAATTTGAATAAACTGCTAGTGTGAAAGAGGCCTTATACAGAATGTGAGAAAATAGGGCTAAGCAACAGCAGATGTGAAAAAGACTTTGGTATACTAATATATCACAGACTGAACATGAGCCAACAGTGTGATGCAGCAGCAAAAAAGGCAAACACAATTCTGGGATGTATTAACAGAAGCATACAGTCTAGGAGTCTCAAACTCAGCTGGGTTGATGGGCTGCACATATAGAAAAATTGATATCAGGGGGCCACATTGCTTGTAGGACTAAGTGACATTCTTAGTAATACCAGCATTTTTCCTCAATACAGTAATGTCCAAATCCTGATTTTCTTCATTTAGTAATGTCCCCATTCTGGTGCCCTTCTTGTAGTAATGTCCCCACCCTGGTTCCCTTCTTTTAGTAATATCCTCATCCTGGTCCCTTTCTTGTGGTAATGTCCCCATACTGGTCCCCATCCTATAGTAATTTCACACATCCTGGTCCCAATATTGTGGTAATGTCCCCATCCTGGTCCCCTTCTTTTAGTAAAGTTCTCTCCCTGGGCTTCATCCTGTAGTAATGCCCCATCCTTGTCCCCATATTGTATTAATGTCCCCCACCCTGATCCCCTTCTTGTAGTAATGTCCCTATTCTGGTTCCCTTCTTGTGGTAATGCCCTTATCCAGGTCCTCATATTGTAGTAATGCCCCATCCTGATCCCCTTTTGTAGAAATTTCCCTTTTCCTGGCCCTCTTCTTGTAGTAATGTTCCCCATCCTGGTCCCCATGTTGTACTAATGTCCCCATCCTGATCCCCATCTAGTAGTAATTCCCCATAATGGTCCTCAATTTGTAGTAATGTCCCCCATACTGATCCCCTTTTTGTAGTAATGCCCTCCATCTGGTCCGCTTTTGTAGTGATGTCCCCCATCCTGATCCCCTTTTGTAATAATATCCCTATACTGATCCCCTTTTTGTAGTAATGTCCCCCATCCTGATCCCCTTTTGTAGTAATGTTCTCTTACTAACCCAGTTTTTGTAGTAATGTCCCCCATCCTGGTCCCCTTTTACACTGATGTCCTCCATCCTGGACCCCTTTTGCAGTGATATCCCCCATACTGAACCCCTTTTGTATTGATGTCCTCCATCCTGGTCCCCTTTTGTAGTGATGTCCCTCATCCTGGACCCCTTTGTAGTAATGTCCACATCCTAACCCCCATAGTGTAGTAATGTCCCCCATGCTGGTCCCCTTTTGTACTGATGTCCCCAACCTGGTCTATCTTCTTTTTACAAACACACATATTCACTCACACACTCACTCTTACACACACACACACTCACTCTCACATACACATACACATACATATTCTCTCACACACTCTCACACACACTCACACTCACACACACATTACACGCCCCTCCAAGGCCTTAGGATACTCGGAACCGGGCTGTTTTGAGGCTTCATCACGGGGATCACAGAGACCGAGACCCGGCTCTGTGACCTTGGAAGTTTGGTGTGGGTGGCTCTCTCTCTTAGGGATAGGGATCTGGCATGGAGGATTCATTCTGGGCAGGGATGACTGGACCTGGGGATACTTAATTTATACATGACGCCAACCGCAGGTTGCGGCTAAAGATGGCCGCCGCTGCTCAACAGTCTTTCTAGGGGCCGATGGTTGGGAGGCAGCAATGTTCTTAAGCCCTTTACGGGTAGGGCTGACCCCAAAGGTGGCCAAAGGTACCTGAGTGAGTTGGTAGTTGTGTTTCTGGTGCTTTAGATGCGTTAAGAAAGTTCACAGACACAGTGGGCTGCAGTCTTTACTCACAGTTTTTGTGCAGCAGCTCGCTGAGCACTGGATTCTCAGGGATCCAGCTACTCCCTAGCAGTAGGATGGTACGTAACCAGCATCCCTTTTCTATCCTTTTCACGTCATCTCACACAGCGCTTGCCTCACCTGTCCTGCCTTGTGCCTCGCACACAAACACAAACACACTCACATTCTCAAAGCATAAGGGGTCTAAGGTGGACCTGGGAGGACAGGTACACCGAGGGACTGGGTCGACACCAGGGAGCCGGCCCTGTACATGCGGCCAGGGAATCTTTACGCCCCTAACCACGAATTAACCGGCGGGGGGAAGGGCCTTTATGCCTGGAACCCAACTCCTGGAACAACGAAGGAAAGGCAGTCACATAGGGCTAGGAGTCCCGAGCGGGACGTCCACCGGAATGTCTGCAACAGCTGGCCCGGAGTATTTGCGCGGGATTGAAGAGGCCCGAAAGGTACAAGAGAGGTGGTGCCTCTGGCAAGCCGGCCCAGCTGCAGACCAGCAACCGGGACTGAAGGAACACTGCTGAACCGTATGACTGTACTGTGTAAAAGTAAGAACAAGCGGTGGAGTAAAATTACCAGTCAAACTCAAGGTTGTGTGTGAGAGACTAATTGCCATGATGAATAGCTGGGGCTCGCCTGCACCTACGGAGCTGCCGACTACACCTGCCAACACCTGTACCAGAGCCAGCCTGCAGGAACGGAGAGGATCGTGTCCGGACGGGAGCCGCGGGAGTTCCAGAGATGCCAGTAAGTGTCGCCAATTTACCTCCACACGTACCCTACCATCACACATAGACTATATACTGGCCCAGGGGATAACCAGCCCTGCCCGTGGAGGGCTTAACACCTCGCTGCCCATTGCCATCATCCACGGGACCGTGACAAGCAGCAGTGGCTCAAATTGGCCACAAACCACGGGTAGTTTGCAAAAACGTATTAACTAAGTACCCTGTTTTTATACTCTTTTTTACTAGCACTTGATTTTTATTACTATTTATTATAGCAGAGTACTTCCACACGTTTTGTTATACTGTTTTTTTCTGTGATCTAAACCACGGGTAGTGTCACATCCATGACAAACTCTTTCCCTTTTCATTTTTCTCCCCTTTTATTGACGTCGCCCAGGGCCACGGAACCGGTCCACGGCCACCACTGTGACATCCCCCAGGCAACAGAGACTGAATGGGACCGGACCCAGGTACCCCACGGCCCTGTCGGGCAACTCACAGACATCTGTCTGGGATTATTTAGTGAATCTTGCTTTGAGCAGGGGGTTGGACCAGATGACCCTGGAGGTTTCTTCGCTACTATTCTATGATTCACATGTTTTTCTGCGGCCAAAACCTGCTCTCTTGGCAGTAAAAAGCTGCTTCCCAAAAGTAAGTTTTGATGCACTTTATGGCTGCATTTTTGTGTGACATTTGTCTACAGTACATGTTTAATAAAGTCAGTTTCATTCATCAAAAAAGCAGCAAAAACAGTTTCGTTTTTGCACTTTATCGTTTTCAGTGGTGAAATTAAAATAGTGCAAACATGCTGAAAGAACTGACATGCTGACTATTTAAAAAAAAGCTGCAGTTTTCCATTGCAATCAGAAAAAAAAGCAATCGAGTGCATGAGATTTCCGAAATCTCATAGCTTTTGTCATCAGTACTGTAAAAAGAAGCTTTAAATTTGTATAAAACCCATGAAAAAAATTGCTACAAAAAGCAAACAAAAAGCAACTTTTGGAAAACTCATTTTTGTTGGGTTATGTTCCCACAGTGAATTTATGATGAGTTATTTATTGTATATTTTTGCAGCATCTTACAGTTCCAGCAAGGGGCATGGGATTTATAGGAATATCATGCCCAATGTGCCTTCACATGACAATTTCTCTTGCAGGTAAGATGAGTTTTCTGTATGGATATTCCCTGTAGAATTGCAGAAGATGCAGAAAATCCACAAGTAAAAAATGTATATGCAATGAGAACACCCAAGTCACCTAATTTAGTTAATAGATGCAGAAATGCTTAAATCTCCAACATCAAAAATTCTCCACATACTGACCTGGGAACAGAGCCTAAGGCAGAAGTCTCACTAGCGTATGACTTGTGTGTTGATCGCATCACATTGCACAGACCTGCCGGCAGCTCTCTTGACCAAAGCATGACAGCGGTGTCAAGAGCGAAGGGTCCGATAAGTATTCAGCGAGTCCAAACAGGAGCAAAGTCGGAAATTGATCGATTCAACAAGTTATTTACCTGAAATATCAGGGGAAGGAGGATAGGGTATGTTCAATATTTCCACTCTCCAGTTTCACTATAAAACTGTTTATGTGGCACCCCTGGGTCAATGTGCCACAGTGTCATCACTGCCCCCGGGTAGTGGTGTCACCAGAGAGCAACAAAGGGTATTCTCATCAGGCAACACACACACACAACACCAACACCTCCAAGCCAGAAGGGGAGACCAAGCTCGGGTTCAGGGTAAGCTTCCCTATACTGGTCTGGAGAGGAGGAAGTGCAGTTCAGCTCCTGAGAGGGCTGTGAAGAGTGAAGTACGGAGCAGTACTGTGAAGAGTTCAGTTCCTGTGAGGACTGTGAAGCAAACCTGGGTGTAATGGAGCTGTGCTAAGCTCATCCCAAGGTCCACTGACTAACACCAGGCCTAAGTGTCTGGGGTCTGAGGCAAGGAGAGGAAAAAAACACACCAGGAGGTTGAGCAGCAACTTGTTCTCCCCCAAAGAACAAGCGAATAGAACGGACCCCGGGTCTGAGGGTCACACGTCCCAGCAGTCAATACCGGAAGGTGGGGGTTCCAGATTCCCAGCCACACTGTACCAAAAACAGAGCAACGCATAGATTCCGGCAACACTGACATCCAGATGCAGGGTAGAGAAAGTGAAGGACTCGAGTTGCCTGTTAAACTGGTACCCCGCAGGAAAAGACAGGGCCAGCAGCCTAGCTTAAGCAACTGCAGGAGCCAAATTACAAGCGCAGCAAGGGAGCCAAAAGACCCGGCCGGGTGAGAATAACCCCAAGTTGCTCCCCAGACTCTGTGGACAGCTTTTAGCATCTGCTCTAGTAAAAGGGACTGAGAAAACTACAACAGTGAGTCTGCCTGTGAATTGCGCCTGTTGCCTATAATCCACAGCAGAGACTTCTCCTGCAGAGCTGCCAACTACCAGGACAGCAAGCACTGCTGGAGAAGGTACAGCAACAAAGTAAGTGAACTGCACCGAACACAATCCCTCACCAGGCTCATCCATTACTACTACACCTGCCCTGGGGACCCTTAGCCCTACCCGAGGAGGGCTTACCATCCACGCTGCCCCAAGTCACCGTCCCCAGCAGGAATATGGCAGCGGTGATTCTACTAACCACATACCCTGGGTGGCGTCACAACAAATCTCCCTGTAAATACTTCATTTACTTGCCAACATCTGGGACGACGGGACCGGGCCTGGCACCCTGACATCCCCCGTGAGATAGTATAGACACAGTCTCGAGTACCCCTGTCCCTAGTGTGCGACATTTACATACAATATACTGAATGCAGTGGGCCAGGATCAAAGTGCTGACTCTAAGGACTCCCACAAATGTACCGTAAAACGTGCCTATTTCAAACAAGAACCAAAGATAAATGATGTCACTACCATAATAATGTAACTGTGGGTGTGGAGCAGAGGGAGTCTCTAGAGTAGCACAAGGGTTCACAATCCTTTATTAATCCTCTACACATTACACAATATTTACACCCTAGCTGAAAAGATACCTGGGTATCTAGCTCTTGGTATCATAACCTTTCATTAATCCTGCACTGAACAAGCGGCTGCAGCCTAACTACACACTTTGGCATCAAAACAAGATGTTGGTACTTTTACCCACCAAAAAGTGCATTTGCGGGGCCCAAGCTGAGGTACTCATGATTCTGTGGCAATCCACAGGAAATTGGACTCCTCCGAAAGCTGGTCTCACATGCACATCAGAGGTCAACCGGCAGCCTGCTCCAGCAGCTGAACTGTCTCCACCAGGTTCCTCACAAGGTACAATCATCCGTCCTCCTGCCAACGAAACACGGGGTCCTCTCCTTTTTTCAAATCTCCCTCTGATAGCACATTAACTGCTTATTCACGAAGTAGGCTCCTCTCTGGAAAAACAAATCATCACACAGTCTCTATTAAGCCCACCCGGGATGACTAGCGGAACGAAAGTCTCATGCCAAAAGTCCATACACCACTGGCTATAATGTCTCTCTGTCCCTAAAGCCCCAGTCACACATAACGATATCGTTAGAGAGATGTTGTAACTGTGACGTTACAACGATCTCTCCAGCGATATCGTTATGTGTGACACTTTGCAGCGATCAGGCCCCTGCTGTGAGGTCGCTGATCGCTGCAAAGTGCTGTGGGTCATTTTTAGATCGTTGGTTTCCCGCTGGTCAGCACGCATCGCTGCGTGTGACTGCAAGAAACCAGCGATCTGTGACCTCACAGGGCTGGTTACTATGGTAAACACCGGGTATCCAGGCAGCGCGTGCTGTCTAGATATCCGGCGTTTACCATGGTTACCAGCGTCCTCCCTGCTTAGCACTGCCTGTAAGCAGGGAGAACGCTGGTAACTATGATAAACAGCGGGTATCTAGGCAGCGCGCGTTGCTTGGATACCCGGTGTTTATGATAGTTACCAGCGTTCTCCCTGCTTACAGGCAGCTCTAAGCAGGGAGAACGCTGGTAACTATGATAAACAGCGGGTATCCAGGCAGCGCGCGCTGCCTGGATACCCCGCTGTTTATCATAGTTACCAGCGTTCTCCCTGCTTAGCACTGCCTATAAGGCAGCGCTAAGCAGGGAGCAATGTGGGAGGTGGCTCCCATGGCCTGATCGCTGGGGAGATCTGCCTGTTTGACAGCTCCCCAGCGATCAGGTAACGACGCTCCAGCGATCCCGGCAGGTCGTTATCGCTGTTGGGATCGTTGGAGCAATCGTTATGTGTGACAGCACCTATCTGTTGCACAGGAGGTTCCCTGGTGAATAGGTGAGATCACTGTAGGTGGTATCCTCTGCACACTCTCACAGTTGCTTAGAAATACATGAAGCTGATACACTCGGGTCAGGAGAGCTGTCATCCAGTCAGGACATTTTTATGCAATCGTTATCTGTGTTATACAGCTGTCTGACCCGGTCTAAAGGGAACATTCAGAGCATTAGATTTATGGGAGGCAACATTACTAATGGAGACACTCTTGTGGAGCATTAAGGCTGTGTTCACACTGGGCGTTTTGGGCTGTTTTTGCTCAACAGTTTTTGTAGCCAAACCAGCAGCAGGTGATTAAATCCGAAGTGGTGACGTTTTTCTATTAGACTTTCTCTGATTGCTCCACTCCTGGTTTGGCTACAAAAACAGATGAGCAAAAACAGCCAAAACGCCAGTGTGAACAGCTTATAAGGAGGGTACTATGATGGAGTTCTATTATTAATGAAGTCACTAAAGGGGAGATTTATTATTGGTGGCACTAAACAGGGCACTCTGTCACAGTTACTTCTGAGGACAAATTTTTGTGTTAAATGTAATTTTTATACTTTTGCCAATTTTTGTTATTGTATCACAATCTGTTAAAAAAAGATATCTTCATACTGCCCATAAGGCCTTTTCTTAAGGTACCGTCACACGCAGCGACATCGCCGGCAACGCATCCGCGATCTTGCTGGCAACTATCGCAGCCAGAGTTAAACTGTACCCTGGCAGCGATCCATAACATGGGAGTCTATGGGGGAAGTTGCTGGCAACATCGCAGTTGCGGCGTCACCAGGGCGATGCAGGCAGACCGCTCCAGCAATATTGCCAGGTTTCGCAACATGTTGGGAAACCTGGCGATGTTGCTCAGGCAACTTATCGCCTTATTATCGCCCTGTCACACGCAGCAACTCATGAGCGATGTTGCCGCAACTTAGCCACGCCCCTAAGTTGCCAGCAACATCGCAGCAGAGATCGCCCCGTGTGACAGTACCTTTACACTTTAACTGTTTGTTATTTCAGTAGATAACATATATGCTTTAGCCAAAATGAACAGACTCAGGCCCAATTTGTTTGTATGTAGGACATGCAAATATCATTATGAAAACAGGCAGAGCAGGGTCAGCTGTGTCATTGTGACATCAATTGTGGATCCTGTGTTATTAGCTGCAGTAGTGTTCAAAATAGTAGCAGTCCAATATAAATAACCAGATTATTCATTGTTTTTGGTATAAATTATATTACCACATGTCAATCAATTAACCGCTTGTTGCAGTAGATTCTCAGGCTGGCTTCACATTGTGGGTCTGATCCGATCCATGGCTGCCAGGGTGAACCTGACGGCCCGGACCGGATCAGCACACAGAACCGGAGGGCTAATATGCCCTCCGGTCCGGTGTGCTGCCGCCGCTGATGACTCAGGAACGCGGCTCGTGAGCAGCTAGCCGCAGTCCTGAAACAACAGGGGGTGTCCGGTTCCCGGATCCTCCCGGGCCGGATCACCCCGGCCCCATAGGTTCCCATGTAAGGGAGCGCCAGATTGCCCCGGATCTGGGAGAATCCGGGAGTAAGCAATTAGGGGAGATTTTTCTCCTCTCGGACACAAAAACGTTGCAAGCACCATTTTTGTGTCTGTGAGAGAAATCTGAACTCTCCAGGATTGTCCCGGAGAAATAGAAAACGGATGGCAGAGAGCTGCCATCCGGCTCCATCCGGGTCCGGGGCTGTCAGGTTCACCCTGACAATCACAGATCGGATCAGACCCACAATGTGAAGCCGGCCTCAGAAAACCAACAGACTCAGCATTCAAGATCTGCATGTTTTTGAGTCTGTGTATTTGAATAATTAATTGAAAGTAGGGGTGCTCAATATAATAGCAGCGTGGTGTTCAATTAATGAGATCAATTATTCTGTGAAGAAACAGGTATGAATTAAGTGGCTCCTATTTAAGGGTGAAACCAGCACATGTTGTAAATGCATTTCTCCTTGAAATAAACAAGTGATAACATTTAAAGAGTATATGTTACAAAAATGACACCTTTATTAATTAAAAGCAGAAAAATGTACGTTGATACAGGAGATCCCAAAAGATACTACAGGACAAGTAATCGCAATGCAGGTACAGAGAGTTTTTTTATCCACAATACACAGGTATCACAGTGGAATTACGGTAATCTTCAACAAGCCAAAGGGTATTATCAAGTCATAACAGCCAGTACATTCGTTATCACTCACCCATAATGTTGTGCCTGTGGTGGACCTCCTCCGCTCCCCTTACACTGTCTCGCCCTGTAGAGCCCACTATGAGCGTTTTGCAACACTTGATCACGGGGATGGTTAGTTAATGTGATTCCACGCCATTTATAGCGACTAATGGCGCCAGGACGCCGCTCAGTGTGGGCGGCATGTCATATCCGCCGGAAACTGTGAAGAGCGTGCGCTCTCGAGAATCCCGGTCATTTTCGCGCATGTGCCGCTCAATTTATCCAGTTCCACTGATCGGAGCGACATTACCTGCACCGCACATGTCTCCCGCGGCCATCTTTAAGGAGATCAGTATATAATTGTAATGAAGTGGGTAGCCCTGACTGTGTTGTTATTCAAATGGACACTGCAGTGAACATTACACAGTCTGATCCCCTCCCCCAACAGCCTTGTGCTGAGGAAGAAAAAGGGCGGGAGATGATGATTAGAGATCCAGAGCTCTGTCAGGACAGACTGTGTGGTGTCTCCCGACATAGGGCTCTTTTGCAGCCGGATTCTTGGGAAGAAATACCCCGTGAGGATCGCTGTTGCAACCCCCGGTCTGCAGGACCTTGTCTTACCAAGGGTCCCACTCAAATTCAGGACATTGCCTCCGGAATTCAGGACATTGCCACTGGATTACATGTGCAGGGGCTGTGACTGACATAAGGGAGACTTCTGTGCTGCTGTGGGCTCCCTTCTGCTCCTCTGTGTGCCCTGAGACTGGGAGAGACTAACAAAGAAAGATTCTGTTACCTGCGGAAGGAGACCACAGAAGAAGACTGAGGAGTTTCCCCCTTCAGCGCTGCACCGGGACCCGTCATCGTGAGACCCCAGGCCTGCTACGTGGGAGCGACACCTTCTTCTGTGATAGACTGGTACGTGATTTTAGGGAAAGTTAGGGAAAGATATCTCCATTGTTGTGTTTTTTTTTCTTTGCTTGCTGCGTACCCGGAAGAAGTGAAGATCCAGAGACTCTAATATATACATGTGTGCAGCTAGATCAGTTGACTGTGTTATAGACATGTTTTACAGTAAAGAAATGTTACTACCGGTTAAATCTGAGTATGGGGATTCTGTTGAGAAAGATCATACACACACACCCGCGGCCTTACCTCCGGTCGCCACATCTGGCGTAGTCGGCAGGATGTGTGATCAACAGAATCTCCTCCCGGTAGTACCTTATAACCGGACAGCTCCCCCGGCATCTATTGTCAATCAGGTGAGGAAGTTTAACGGACGGAACTATCCTGTAACTGAATGGACCGAACAACTTAAGATAGTGGGGGAGATGTATAACATTGATCCTAAGACCTTAGCAGAAATGGCCATGCTAACATTAGAGGGGGAGGCGTGGACGACAGTCAGGCTGGAGACGGTTAGGGGCCAGCGTACGTTGGATGACTTGGTGCGGGTGCTGGAGAACACCTATGGGCCGACCACATATGCGGGAACATTACGGTATATGTTCTTCCGGCGTACTCAACTCGAATCGGAGGACATCCCTCAATATGCCAACGCCCTCCAAGTACTGCTTGAACAAGCCTGCAGGAAAAAAGAACAGATAGCTAGTACGGGCGCCCGTGACCTGGTGTTGAGAGATCAATTTGTGACTGGATTAAGAGACCCGTACCTTAACCGCTCACTGCAAGATCTACTCCGGATAAATCTGGCCCTTACGTTCGCTGAGGTTAAGCAAGAAGCGATAGAACGTTCGAGAGGACCTGTCATGGAGGCCCAGACTTATACCGCGGCTTGCAGGTCCATAACTGGTATCAGAACCCCGAACAGTGACACGGAAGAACTGAAGCAGATGGTGGCAGAGTTGCAGAAACAGGTGTTGCAGCTCACCCTGGACCAACAGGCGGACAGGCAAGCGAGACAACAACCCAGCCGGCCGATGGGAAGATGCTGGACATGCGGTGATCCCCGCCATAGAGCGAACCGTTGCCCCCAGAACGTTCAAGTTCATCCACGGGCCGATATACCGGAACCAGCAAGTCATGCCCCACAACAGCGGCCACCTTTAAACTAGACGCCCCTGCCAAAGAGGCTCACTCGGCAGGGGAGGCCAAGGAGAGGAGTGTAGGAAAACAGAGCCAGCCACGGAACAAACTTGCATCAAACAGCCCTACCCTGGAAGTATTATTGGAAGGGACCGCCGTGCAAGGATTAATGGATACTGGGTCTCAGGTATCCACCATCTCCGAGCAGTTTTACGAAGAGTATCTGAAGCCGCGCGTTGCCTGTGACCCTGATACTACTATCAAGATCAAAGCAGCCAATAATCTACCCATTCCGGTGAACATTACACAGTCTGATCCCCTCCCCCAACAGCCTTGTGCTGAGGAAGAAAAAGGGCGGGAGATGATGATTAGAGATCCAGAGCTCTGTCAGGACAGACTGTGTGGTGTCTCCCGACATAGGGCTCTTTTGCAGCCGGATTCTTGGGAAGAAATACCCCGTGAGGATCGCTGTTGCAACCCCGGTCTGCAGGACCTTGTCTTACCAAGGGTCCCACTCAAATTCAGGACATTGCCTCCGGAATTCAGGACATTGCCACTGGATTACATGTGCAGGGGCTGTGACTGACATAAGGGAGACTTCTGTGCTGCTGTGGGCTCCCTTCTGCTCCTCTGTGTGCCCTGAGACTGGGAGAGACTAACAAAGAAAGATTCTGTTACCTGCGGAAGGAGACCACAGAAGAAGACTGAGGAGTTTCCCCCTTCAGCGCTGCACCGGGACCCGTCATCGTGAGACCCCAGGCCTGCTACGTGGGAGCGACACCTTCTTCTGTGATAGACTGGTACGTGATTTTAGGGAAAGTTAGGGAAAGATATCTCCATTGTTGTGTTTTTTTTTCTTTGCTTGCTGCGTACCCGGAAGAAGTGAAGATCCAGAGACTCTAATATATACATGTGTGCAGCTAGATCAGTTGACTGTGTTATAGACATGTTTTACAGTAAAGAAATGTTACTACCGGTTAAATCTGAGTATGGGGATTCTGTTGAGAAAGATCATACACACACACCCGCGGCCTTACCTCCGGTCGCCACATCATGCTAAAGAATAGGATCAAGGTTCTAATCTATTTACATTATACTAAGGACAACCATCATAGTGATCTCTCTAATATTGATTCCATCCCACATCCCCCACATATCAATTCAAATACATACTAACCACTCATACAGCCAATTTCATTAGCACAACAGTGAGGTAAAAACAAATTAAAGTGAACATAGCAGCATATATGAAGTTAATAAATAGTATACATCTTATACATGTGATAATACTGACGTTATTTACATGTGCAGATTAAGACACAGTATAAACTGTGAATAAAGTGTATAAAAAACATCATTTATCCATATATTCGTGTTCATGTCACAAAAAACAGAGGCATGATACATTATAATGAATACATTCATACATGGGTGTACCCAGGATCAAAACTAGGGGGGGGCAAGCCATGGTCGTTGAGGTTGTAAAATTGGACACCGGGGCCCATCAGACTCGTTATGCCACTGGGGAGCCCTATGGGGGCTGTATATGAGATGGGACCCCTATGGGGGGCTCATAGTGTAATATAAATGCAAAAAACTTTATTCTTAATATTATGTCACAATACCGGGATCTGAGGATCTTCTATATCGAGGTCAGGGGCTCTCTGATGCCATGTTGCTGTCTGCCTCGCTGTCGTCCTCTTTTGACACTGCAGTGTGGTGGACAAGAGAGCATTAACTGGTTAATAACAAGAAGTATGGAGTACTAACAGCCATAAATCCTCCCCATACCAGTAGGATTTCTATATGGATGTCAGTATTAGGGTACGGACACACTGGCGTGAAACTCTGATGAGTGCAACACGTGATTTTCTCGCATTGCAATCAATCTCTGAGGGTACCTTTACACACGGCTACATTTGTAGCTTGTCACCAGGTAACTTACTGGTTGCAGTGAAATCATGGATACATGATTCCATTTGTACACAGCAACAAGATAGAACCATGTATCCATGATTTCACTGCAACCAGTAAGTTACCTGGTGACAAGCTACAAATGTAGCCGTGTGCAAAGGTACCCTAATAGCTGATTGGCGAGTTTCGGACGCTTTTTTCTCATCCAGATTCAGGATGAGAAAAAAGTTGCAACATGCTGCGACAGTATATGATTCACATGCTGGTACACTGTGCACATCACAGAGCTGGGGACATGGTGGTACATGGTGCACAGCAGGGAGCTGGGGACATGGTGGTACACGGTGCACAGCAGGGAGCTGGGGACATGGTGGTACACGGTGCACAGCACGGAGCTGGGGACATGGTGGTACACGGTGCACAGCACGGAGCTGGGGACATGGTGGTACACGGTGCACAGCACTGAGCTGGGGACATGGTGGTACACTGTCTGTGCACAGCACGGAGCTGGGGACATGGTGGTACACTGTGCACAGCACGGAGCTGGGGACATGGTGGTACACTGTGCACAGCACGGAGCTGGGGACATGGTGGTACACTGTGCACAGGACGGAGCTGGGGACATGGTGGTACATTGTCTGTGCACAGCACAGAGCTGAGGATGTCCCAGATGAGGCACACTAACCACAGACAAGCGGCGGGAGAACATTGAGCCCGCCCAGGAGAACTACAACTTGTCTTCTCCTCTGTCCCCCTGTTCCTGTCCTTCTGCCCCCCTGACCTCTTTCCTCTGCCCCCCTGGCCTCTTCTCCTCTGCACCCCTGGCCTCTTCTCCTCTGCACCCCTGGCCTTTTCTCCTCTGCCCTCCTGTTCCTGTCCTTCTGCCCCCCTGGCCTCTTCTCCTCTGCCCTCCTGGCCTCTTCTCCTCTGCCCCCCTGGCCTCTTCTCCTCTGTCCTGCTGTTCTTGTCCTTCTGCCCCCCTGGCCTCTTCTCCTCTGTCCTCCTGTTCCTGTCCTTCTGCCCCCCTGGCCTCTTCTCCTCTGCCTGCCCCCCTGGCCTCTTCTCCTCTGTCCAGCTGTTCCTGTCCTTCTGCCCCCCTGGCCTCTTCTCCTCTGCCCCCCGGGCTCCTTCTCCTCTGTCCTGCTGTTCCTTCCTTCTGCCCCCCTGGCCTCTTCTCCTCTGTCCCTCCTCTGTGTCCTGTCCTTCTGCCCCCCTGGCCTCTTCTCCTCTGCCTGCCCCCCTGGCCTCTTCTCCTCTGTCCAGCTGTTCCTGTCCTTCTGCCCCCCTGGCCTCTTCTCCTCTGCCCCCCTGGCCTCTTCTCCTCTGTCCTGCTGTTCCTGTCCTTCTGCCCCCCTGGCCTCTTCTCCCTCTGCCCCCTTGGCCTCTTCTCCTCTGCCCCCCTGTTCCCATCCTTCTGCCCCCCTGGCCTCTTCTTCTGTGCCCCCCTGGCCTCTTCTCCTATGCCCCCCTGTTCCCATCCTTCTGCCCCCCTGGCCTCTTCTTCTGTGCCCCCCTGGCCTCTTCTCCTCTGCCCCCCTGTTCCCATCCTTTCTGCCCCCCTGGCCTCTTCTTCTGTGCCCCCCTGGCCTCTTTCTCCTCTGCCCCCCTGTTCCCATCCTTCTGCCCCCCTGGCCTCTTCTTCTGTGCCCCCCTGGCCTCTTCTCCTCTGCCCCCCTGTTCCCATCCTTCTGCCCCCCTGGCCTCTTCTTCTGTGCCCCCCTGGCCTCTTCTCCTCTGCCCCCCTGTTCCCATCCTTCTGCCCCCCTGGCCTCTTCTTCTGTGCCCCCCTGGCCTCTTTTCCTCTGTCCTGCTGTTCCAGTCCTTCTGCCCCCCTGGCCTCTTCTTCTGTGCCCCCCTGGCCTCTTCTCCTCTGCCCCCCTGTTCCCAGTCCTTCTTCCCCTCTGGCCTCTTCTCCTCTGCCCCCCTGGCCTCTTTTCCTCTGTCCTGCTGTTCCAGTCCTTCTGCCCCCCTGGCCTCTTCTCTTCGGGACCCTGCTCCTCTGTCCCCTATCCCCTGCACTGTGCTGCACAGTTTCCCTCACCTGGCGCTGGCTCAGGCCAGGTTCCCTCAGAGCAGTGAGCTCCACCACCAGCCGCATCAGGTCCATCCTTCAGGGCCGGGTGATCCTCCATTCTCCGGGTCCATGGGGGGCCCCGGGGCCGGCAGGGTGGAGGAGCCGCCAGCACCGCAGCCGCCTCCACTGTAGCAGGACTTGTCTTGGACTCAGAGCTATCACGCAACAGGAAGCAGCAGAGCTCCCAGCGGCTTCCTGCAGCGTGATCGCTCTCAGCGCCGGGGACCGGGGGAGAGGCAGTGTCACAGTACATGTGGGCAATGCCAGCGGCGAAACCATCCATCCTAGTACACTAGGTGCGCGCAGCGCGCACACAGTGCTGCGCTCACCCCTTCCTCATGAGGGGGGGCAGCCTCTTGGGGGGGCAGCTGCCCCCCCCTGCCCCACGCTGGGTACGCCCATGCATTCATATCATAATTAGGTGGTATGTTTGAGGTTGGGATGCTTATGCTTTTAATATAAACGAATAAAGGAATCCTAAAACTTTCCTGACATGTGGCACTGAAGTATCTTTATGTTGGATCAAATTTACAGCAGAAACCCATGACATCAGCGCACAATTTGCACCAAATCTGCGCTAAATACGCAGAAAATACTCACTGTGTGAACAGTGTGTCACGCCACCACAGGGGTAGCTGATTAGTGAGCTCACTGGACCATGGGAGATACCGTGGAGGCTGATACCAGAAACAAGCCAGACAAGGATGCAGGGCTGCCACTAGAAATTTTGGGGCCCCTTACTGGCAAAATTTTGGGGCCCCATGAGACTCCACCCAATCTCCGCCTCCACCAATCTCTGCCTCCCCCAGGCTCCACCTTCATCCAGACTCCACCTCCACTCCCGAACCTTCCATATTTTCACCGCCCACTATTGGAAAAACTCCCCTTCCACACCATGTCCTCCCCAGTCACACATTAACCTCTTTCTATACATTGTTCTTTATATGAGTTGAGGGATGTGAACAATAAATGCCACATGAGGCAGAATAACACTGGTGGTGTTATTTATTACCTTGTACAGGGTGGGGAACTTTTTTCCTGCCGGGGTGGGGGATATTTGGAAAGTCATTCAGGGGCCACACATCACCATGACAATTACCCAGCTACATTTAATTAATTACCTCACCTAATATGACGGCTGCAGCTGCTTCTCTGTGTCCTGCGATGTTCAGTGATTTCTGATCTTCCAGATTTGCGTTGATCTGGAGCGCAGACGACTCTGTGACAATAAGTTTTGTAAATTAAATACATCACATAGGAGACTGCTATATATACATCATACAGGAGACACTGAGGGCATATACCACACTGTAGAGGGCTAGGGGCACATAGACTGGGGGTGAGCTGAGGTCTGCAGGAGCCACAGGGATGTATGATCTCTTCCTGGGCCCTGACCCATTAAGGGGGTAAGCTGAGCTCTGGAGGCAGAGGCCAAATCATTCCAGAAAATGGCTGCGGATCTCGATCTGCGCATGCAATGCATCCACGGCCATTTTCTGGAAGTCTGGACAATAGAGGCTAAGTCACAGCTTGGCAATGCCCCTCTCTGTGCATGTCTCTCCCCTCTCTGTACCTGTCACCCCCTTTGCACAGTCTCTGTCCCTCCTGTTTGCTGTCTCTCCCCTGTGCCTGTCTCCAACCTGTGCACTGTGTCCCATATGCGCGCTGTGTCTCTCTCCTGCACCTGTTCCCCCCCTGTGCCCGTCTTCCCCCTATACGCTGTGTCTCCCCACTGCACCTGTCTCCTTCCTGTGTGCTGTGTTCCCGTGATGGATGACAGACACACATACAGTACACAGAAGACAGGCAAACGACAGATGAAAGACATACAGTAAACGGATGACAGACACACAACACATGGATGACAGACACACACAGCACACTGATGACAGAGACACAGCACACAGATGACAGACACACACATACAGCAAACAGATGGCAGACACACACAGCACACGGAATACAGACACACGTACAGCACATGGTTAACAAACACACAGCACACGGATAACAGAGACACATGCACATGTGAAGGTTTTACCTGTACTGTAGTATCTGTTCTTGGTGCTCTGATGTAGATGACACTGGCTTTTCTGCCTAATGCGCCACTCCTGTCCGATGCGATTTGTAAACAAGTTTGTGAAGCCTCCATTCCTGTGCGCTTTCTTCTGCTCCCTCATCCAAGATGGCAGTTTCAGGGAACGGCGGCTGCCTGTCGTTCCCTAGGGTAGTGGGCAATAGCTCCGCAAGCAATCGTGTCGGGTCGTCCGCATCCAGGGGTGAACCTAGCCTCTCTGCTGCCTGAGGCGAAATTCAAAACAGCAGCCCCCCTTCCCCAAACACAAGGATGTCAGTGCCATGACACACACATATGCACGCATATATCCCTCATCCTGGTATATATGATCCCATTCCTGATATGGTTCCCCATCCTGATATACATGGTCTCCTCCTTGTATATATGTCCCCTTCCTGGTATGTATATGTCTCCCATCCTGGAATATTTGATCCCCCATCCTGGCAATATTTGATCTCCCATCCTGGTATATAAGAACCCCTAATATATAAGTTCTCTATTATCCACTTTCGGAAATACAGTATATGTCCCTATCCTGGTTTCATGGTCACTATCCTAGTATATGTGATGCATTTTAGCTGGGTCTGCATCCTCGGCAAGGACGTAGATTCAGCTGAAGCAGGCGTTGGGGTTGGCAGGGCATGGTCCCCCAGACCCGATCACATCAGTGACCTCTGCGACCGCGATCGTTATGATCCTGATCCGGTCTAAAATGACAAATCTGCAGTCACTTCATATGGCTGCAGATTTATGAATCCTCGCATCACAGACACTGTGCGTTGTAAGGATTCTCCAGTGTCAGAGCTGTGAACGAGTCACAAGTTACCAGACTCCAGGCCAGAGTGTGCACACACCCAGGTGCGCCATCATAAATACATCACACACAAACCCAGGTGTGCTCTCATACATACATTATACATCACACAGGTGTACTCACATCCCAGCATACCATCATACATACATCACAAACTCAGGTGCACCATCATTATGTACATGACAAACATATGTCGGGCCCCACGGGACGGGGGTACTCGGTACCGGACCGGACGGTGCCGGGGAAGTCACGGGTGGCTTGGTCCGGACCGTGTCCCTGGCTCGGCAAATAAAGGGGAATATTTACAGGGGAAATGTCACTTGTGACGCCACCCACTTGATACGGCCATTGATGGGGCCGCCGCTGCTGCAGAACCTCCGGGGGTGATGGAGTGGCAGCGGAGATGTTATAGTTCCAGTGGGAAGAACTATATTCCCCGGGGCAGTAAGAGTTAAGGGTTGTGGAATTGTCCAGGACACTTACTTTGCAGACGCTGCAGGATCTCTCTTCCTCGCTGGTGCTGACAGGCTTGCAGCTCTGTAGGTGGGAATCTGCTGCAACCTGTATGGGAGGAATAGTCTGCAGATAGAGACTGACAAGAGAGGCCAATTCAGGGTTTTCCGTGTTTTTACTCTCAGTTCTTTCCAAGCAGTTCACAAGTCATTGGCAGTTCTTTACAAAGTTCCAGTACAGTTCTCAGTACACAGTTCAAAGACACAGGCACATTCTCCCTCTCCGGGTTCCCTTTTCTCTGCAGACAGGCCTCTCTCTCTCTGTGACCCCTCACACAGTCTTTTAGTGTCTTTTCCAGGCTATTACATTCTCTTTACTCTGTGTGGTGCGACACTGGACAGTATGGGGGTGACTCGGGCTCCTGTGAGTCCTCCGGGTTGTCACTGAGCTGCCTGTCCTTTGGGTTGGGGACCCTAACGTGGAGCTGTGGTCCCCCGTCGTGTTGTTTGGGGATCCCGGGTAAACTGCGGTCCCCTCTAGAGCTGACACTCTACTTAGCCCAGCCTCCAGCAGTCCTCAAGCCTGAGGCTCTACCAGGCTCTTTCTCTCTGTTCCTCTCTGTATCATAGGAGGGATTTCTCTGCCTGCAGTCAGTGGCTTCAGCTGCTGCCTAGGGCACGGGTTCCATCGTCCCTCTCTGTCCTGTCACACTCCTGGTGGCATCAGCATCGGATGGGCTTTCTCTCCCCTCTGGCTCGCACTGGCTCAGTACGGATTCTGCGCTCCTAGCCTTGCACTCGCAGGACGTGTGTTAGTCTTTCTGTCTTTACATCTCAGCTCACATCGGCCTACTACCTTCCTTCACTCCTCCCCCTCACTATATACTGTCGAGTCACCTGACCTCTGGTGTGCCAACCCACTCCTCTGATCCACCACCCCTCAATCTCATAGAGTTCTAATCTCAGGGCTGGATGTTACCTTCTCTGACACGTGGGTTGTGTGGGCTGTGAGGGTGTTGGTGTGCAACAAGTGTCCTACCTGCCTGGCTGCAGTTCCTTTTGTGGCCTCCTGGACGCAGGGGCGCCACACTCTCCCGGAGTTAAATCAGCGCGTCCTCGCGCTGCCCGTCATGGATCCCCCTGAAAACATTTTTTTATTTTAATAACAGTAAACATTAAGTATTCTTGGTTTCTTCCCGTCCGGGAGGCACGATTCTTTCTTCAAACATTACATTAACTATAAAACAAGTGCATGGGTATCTACGTCATTACCCCCTTCTGGACCTTTACTGGGTCCAATGCTATAACGCATTCACCTTCTTTTAAAACACACATTATAAATACTACTTTATTTCAAAAAGTATAAAAACATTCTTCTCTTCTGAAGAAGTGCAAAAAGTTTCAAAAATTCTCAAAAAAGCAGCTTCCAAACAGTTCCAAGTTCAATGCACTACATCTCACGTGCATAGCTGGTCTTAAAACCAAAGGGGAGCACACTAAGGTGCTCAACTATTTACAGTTCAAAGTTCGTACCAGCTCATTGTTCGTGGTGCAAATGTTCAATAAAACATATAAGACAAACAGGTGAATGCTAGCATTCATTCAGGTAAAGGATGGGGTCACCAAGGAAAAATGCACAATCACACTTACAGTTTCTTCATCTGTTCTTGTTGTAGGACACGGGTCTCACTCCTTCTTTCCTTCAGGCTTGACTTTCCACGGGAGTGTTGGTAATCCTCTTTTCCTGGGGAACGTCTCGAGCTCTTGCAGGGCCTCAATCAACAGATAACTCTCGGAGTCTGTGTCGCAATATCTATGGTGCTCTTTACTGGAAAGTTTCAGTAACTGGTGTTAAGTCTGTAGTAGGACCCGGGTTCACAGTTGGGTCCGGCGGTATTACTGGGTTAGTCTCTTCTAATGCGGGCATGTCATCTTCAGACACATCCAAGCAAAGTCTATGCACCCTTATGCCATACGAGCTTCTTGCTCCTTGGACAATAACATAGGAGACCCATTCTCCAACTTGTACTTCCCTGTCCGGGTGTTTTTCTGGCAAGTGCGGTTCAACATCTCTGCGGTTTATGAAAATGTCACCGTATACTCCTTCCTCGTGGGCAAAGGCATATCCATCCTCGTGCTTAACTTTCACAATCCTGCCTCATGTCTCTGGGACCCAGTAATGCTCTTGTCTCGTCTAGCAACAGTTTTGAGATATTGAGTCAGTGCAACTAATTCCCGCATTCGTTCTTGTCTTTTTAATTTTTCCTGCTCCCATCTTTTACTACATCTCCGCAGATATTCATTTCTTGTGACTATCTCTACGGGCCTACTTCGACTTCGGGGTCTCCTACAAAGCCCATCATGTCGTCGCTAGCTTCATCCCGCTCCCACCAGCAACGGAGTTGCTCTCCTCTCACCTCTGTCGTCTTAGGCGCTGGTACCAGGGGCTCCGGCAGGGATAACCACTTCTCCTCCAGGGCCCCGAGCGGGTCGGTCTCTCTCTTCGCAGCACGCGGTGCAGCACGTGGCACGGTCAGATCCACGAGCGTTGCTGTACGGCATCCACCCTCGCTCTGCATGCGGTCATGGGTGTCGGCAACCCAGCCGGGTTGTGTAGTTACAGTCTCGTAAGTCTGCTGGCGATGCTCGATGCTAAGTCTGGATCCGGGTATGCTGCTCTTGGATCCGGGTCATCTGCTGGGGCAGCAGTCGCATCACACCCCGCCGGGTGTCTTGGACGTGGGGACGCTCTCCACCTTCCGCCATCCCTCCACTGTCACACAGGGTCTTTCCTCGGCCGGGTTCCTCCAACGGGTCACTCCATGGGCCCTCCGGATCACTCGTGGTCTTCTGGGTGCAGCGTTCTTCTCGGCGTCCTCCGCTTCCGTCCGCATGTACTCGAATGGCGACTGCTTCTCTTCCGGTTGCTCGCTCCGCCCCCTCCTGATGACGATTTCCTTCTTCTCGGTTCGCGCCAGCTTCTTAGGAGGAGGGTCTAGAGGCGGAGGCTCTTCTTTGAGAGTGACGGCTGGCTCTCCCGGAGTTAAGGAGAGCCAGGGCGGGACCTTCTTTACGCGCCTTGGACCGGACCGGCCCACATGGGAGTCTTGGGAACGCCTCCCCTGCACATGGCGCTAGTCCCCTATGGCCGCCATTAAGGTCAGTTTTGGCAGGGAAAAGTTCTAAACACGTTTTCTGAGCGCACGAGTTCCAATTCTTTTGGACGGGTAGATCCTGTTCGTGACGCCAGGTTTGTCGGGCCCCACGGGACGGGGTACTCGGTACCGGAACCGGACGGTGCCGGGGAAGTCACGGGTGGCTTGGTCCGGACCGTGTCCCTGGCTCGGCAAATAAAGGGGAATATTTACAGGGGAAATGTCACTTGTGACGCCACCCACTTGATGCGGCCATTGATGGGGCCCCGCTGCTGCAGAACCTCCGGGGGTGATGGAGTGGCAGCGGAGATGTTATAGTTCCAGTGGGAAGAACTATATCCCCGGGGCAGTAAGAGTTAAGGGTTGTGGAATTGTCCAGGACACTTACTTTGCAGAGCTGCAGGATCTCTCTTCCTCGCTGGTGCTGACAGGCTTGCAGCTCTGTAGGTGGGAATCTGCTGCAACCTGTATGGGAGGAATAGTCTGCAGATAGAGACTGACAAGAGAGGCCAATTCAGGGTTTTCCGTGTTTTTACTCTCAGTTCTTTCCAAGCAGTTCACAAGTCATTGGCAGTTCTTTACAAAGTTCCAGTACAGTTCTCAGTCACAGTTCAAAGACACGGGCACATTCTCCCTCTCGGGTTCCCTTTTCTCTGCAGCCAGGCCTCTCTCTCTCTGTGACCCCTCACACAGTCTTTTAGTGTCTTTTCCACGTATTACATTCTCTTTACTCTGTGTGGTGCACACTGGACAGTATGGCGGTGACTCGGGCTCCTGTGAGTCCTCCGGGTTGTCACTGAGCTGCCTGTCCTTTGGGTTGGGGACCCTAACGTGGAGCTTGGTCCCCCGTCTGTTGTTTGGGGATCCCGGGTAAACTGCGGTCCCCTCTAGAGCCGACACTCTACTTAGCCCAGCCTCCAGCAGTCCTCAAGTCTGAGGATCTACCAGGCTCTTTCTCTCTGTTCCTTTCTGTATCATAGGAGGGACTTCTCTGCCTGCAGTCAGTGGCTTCAGCTGCTGCCTAGGGCACGGGTTCCACCGTCCCTCTCTGTCCTGTCACACTCCTGGTGGCATCAGCGTCGGATGGGCTTTCTCTCCCCTCTGGCTCGCACTGGCTCAGTACGGATTCTGCGCTCCTAGCCTTGCACTTGCAGGACGTGTGTTAGTCTTTCTGTCTTTACATCTCAGCTCACATCGGCCTACTACCTTCCTTCACTCCTCCCCCTCACTATATACTGTCGAGTCACCTGACCTTTGGTGTGCCCAACCCACTCCTCTGATCCACCCCCCCTCAATCTCATATGGTACCTTTACACGCCGCCACAACAGGATGGATACAACCCGCTACAGGCTACAAATGTAGCTTGTCGCGCCAATATCGCCCGTAGTAGCGGCGTCTGAAGACGGGACGACACAGCCGGCTACAGATACCTCTGTATCCATGCACTGCCCATAAACATATGGCTACATCGCCGATTGTAGCGAGCTGTATCGGCATGTAAAGAAGCTACAGAAGGGAACTCTGGACACCCGGCGATGTAGCTGCAATGTAGCTAAGGCGTGACCCAGGCTCCGGGATACCACGCCCCTTCAGCGATCATTGGAGGAAGCTCCTTCGTTGCGATTGGTTGTCGCTGCATAGGGCAGCATATTTAAGGAGCTGACCAGTCACACTACGCAATTGCTCGGGCGTCATGTATTAATCAGCCTCCTGCGATGCCTGCCCAATCATGGGTTTCTTGCTTTGTCCTATCAGCGTACGGACGTCTCGTACTCCACAATTGTGGCACGCCTATGTGCTGTCCCTGCTGCACCAGGTCCGCCCATATTAGCTTGTTATAGCGGTGTGTAAATGAGGTACGCTGAGCTACAGACGGCTACTTGCGACACCCGGCGATGTAGCTAGCTGTAGATGTAGCGTAGCGTAGCGCACCTTGTGGCGGCGTGTACAGAGGGTGCGTTTCCCGTTGGTAACCGTTCGGGCGTGCTCGTGCACGTGAAGTAGCCGTTGGTATCCATCCTGTTGTGGCGGCGTGTAAAGGTACCAATAGAGTTCTAATCTCAGGGCTGGATGTTACCTTCTCTGACACGTGGGTTGTGTGGGCTGTGAGGGTGTTGGTGTGCAACAAGTGTCCTACCTGCCTGGCTGCAGTTCCCTTTGTGGCCTCCTGGACGCAGGGGCGCCACACATACACCCAGGCATACCATCAGATATACATCACACACCCAGGCATACCCTCATACATACATGACACATACACCCAGGAGCATCATCATACATACATGACACATACACCCAGGAGCACATCACATCCATGACACATACATCCAGAAACATCATCTTACATACATGACATACACCCAGGAGAACTGTCTTACATGCATAACACATACACCCAGGCACAGCACCTTAGATACATGACACACACCCAGAAGCACATGACACACACATCACACTCATACATGATATCTGTATCACACACACACACATATATATACTCACTCTCGTCTTCATCATCGTGTACCCAGTGAAGGAGGCCTGTAGTTGTAATCAGCAGACGATCTTCTGTACACACATTCTGGCTCCTGTCAGCCCTCTTCTCTCCCCCTACCCTGCTCCCGACTACTGAGCTGGCCTGGTAGTGACATTACAGGAGGAGGGGGAGCTCCTGTAGCTGCTCACTTCATTCCCCTCTCCTCATGCTTGGCTGCCAGCTCTTGTCGTCACCCCCCCCCCCTCGAATTGTCTCCACCCACCCAATTGATGCTGTGTAGGATTCCTCGGCCACAGATGAGGCTGAAGAAGAGGAGACCAGAGGAGCAGCTGAGCAGGCGGCGCATCTTTGTTCATTATATCAGTGGAGCCGCAGCCTCATCCCCCGGTAACCAGGCTGCGATATGGTCTCTCTCCTCCAATGAGGAACACAGGAACTCGTCAGTGGGGGGAGGTGGGAGCGCTCATGCAACTCAGGGGGCCCCTTGCTCCAAAAGGCCACGCCCTCCACCGGCATGGTCGGGCCCCCCTGATCCTGTTCAATAGCCACGCCCCCTGCAGTCAGGCCCCGGGCCCCTCACTGCAGTAAGGGCTGTAACCCCCTAATAGCGGCCCTACTCCCATCCATGCCCACATACCCTCCGGCTCACTCTCCACTTCTGACCCAGTCACAGAAGAAGAAGTCTCCAGGATCCTCTCTTCCTCACGTCCCACTACATGCACCACTGACCCCATTTCCTCACACCTACTCCAGTCCCTCTCTCCAGTGGTCACCACTCACTTAACCACAATCTTCAATCTCTCCCTCTCTTCTGGCATCTTGCCCTCCTCCTTCAAACACTCTATTATTACTCCATAACTAAAGAAAACGTCCCTTGATCCATCCTGCACAAATAACTACAGACCAGTCTCCAATCTCCCCTTCATCTCTAAACTCCTGGAGCGCCTGGTCTACACCCGCCTCACCCATTACCTCTCCACTCACTCTCTTTTAGATCCATTGCAGTCTGGCTTCCGCCCCTTACACTCTACAGAAACTGCCCTTATCAAAGTGACCAATGACTTTCTGACAGGAAAACTTAATGGTGACCACTCTCTGCTTATCCTTCTTGACCTTTCTGCAGCTTTTGACACAGATGACCACCATCTCTTACTCTCTCTGCTGCACTCCATCGGCATCAAGGACACAGGAAGAGAACTAGGAGAGAGCCATCTCTCAGATTGCTCTTTCAGTGTATCATTTGTTGGCTCAACTTCCTCCCCTCTTCCTCTCACTATTGGGGTCCATCAGGGTTCAGTCCTTGGCACTCTTCTCTCTCTACACTGCCCAATAGGAGACACCATCAGCAGATTTGGCTTCCAGTACCATCTTTATGCTGATGACACACAACTATACACTTCCTCCCCTGACCTTACCCCCGCATTCTTACAGAACACCAATGACTGTCTAACCCAGTTTCCACTATCATGTCTGCTCTCTATCTGAAACTTAACCTTTCCAAAACTGAACTTCTTCCGATATCGCCCTCTCTACCAACCTCCCTAAACCTGACATTTCCCTCTCGGTGTGTGGCACCATGATAACGCCCAGGCAGCAGGCTTGCTGTCTGGGTGTTATGTTTGACGCTGATCTCTCCTTCACATCATATATACACAATCTCTCACCCGCTCCTGTTGCTTGCACCTGAAAAATATCTCCAGAATTTGCCCTTGCCTCACCATAGAAACAACTAAAACCCTCACCGTGGCCCTGATCCATTCCCGTCTTGACTACTGTAATTCTTTATTAGCTGGCCTCCCCCGCAGTAAGCTTTCCCCTCTCCAGTCTATCCTCAATGCAGCAGCCAGGATCACCTATCTAGCTAACCGTTACTCAGATGTTTCCGCTCTGTGCCAGTCACTGCACTGGCTGCCCATACACTATAGGATCCTATTCAAATTGCTTGTTGTCACCCACAAAGCTATTCATGGTGTGGCACCGCCTTACCTCTCTACCCTCATCTCTGTCTACCACCGCACCCCTTCGCTCTGGAAGCGACCTTAGACTAACATCGGCATTAATCCGAACCTCTCATTCCCGACTACAAGACTTCTCTCGAGCTGCACCAATCCTCTGGAATGCTCTACCCCAAGAAATTAGGACCATTCACAACTTGCATAGCTTCAGATGCTCCCTAAAAACACATCTATTCAGGCAGGCCTATCATTCTCTCTAATAGTAGCCATTTAGACATAAGATATTAATTGTTATATGCCCCTGTACTTTGTCACACCCCCATCCCGTCGTAAATTGTAAGCGCCTTCAAGCAGGGTCACCTTTATTTTTTTGCCTTATTTATTGTATTTCCTACATTGATTCTATGTTTATTGTATGTAACTACTGTTCTGTATTACTTACCATTCTGTATTGTATATTTTTTCTTATACGAACCATTGTACTGTAAAGCGCTGCAGAATATGTTGGCGCTATACAAATAAAGTTTTATTATTATTATTATCTTGGGGGAGACTCCATACTCTGCCACAGATTTTGGTAGTGACCGGCTTTCTACTCTCTAGCAGAGTTGAAACTAAGTTCTGGGAGAACCCTTGCTTCACTAGCAATTGTCTCTCAATAACGATGCTGTAAACTGAAGACCAGAATCCTGAGAGTAAAGCAGTGGTCCCTGTGAGAGCAGGTCTGGGATTTCTGGGAAGATCCAGGGATCCATGACCAACATCTTCCTCACCCAGTAGAACCAGGGTTTCTTCGGCCAGAAAAGTGCGATAAGTATCATTGCAGCACCTTCTGTTCTCATCTTGCATAGCACCGATGGGATTAGCAAAAAGGGGTGAAAGACATAAAGAAGACCTGAGCTCTAGGAAGTCTGATGTAATGCCGATATGTTTGTAACTGGTTTCCCCGGCGTTACTGTGCATGTCTGTGCTCTTACCCCATGCTCAGTCCCCCCTAACCAGCTGGGATACTGTTATGTTACCTGTAAGGGTGCTGCTCAGTTCCCTGCAGAGCTGCATAGCCGTTCACGTACTGCAAGATCCTCTGCTGAGCTTCACGACCATCCGTGTGTGTGGTCTCTGGCTGCCGTTGTGGAAGCTATCCGCAGGTCGGGAGGTCCTCTGCTGCAGATGCATGACTTTCCATGTGTGTACAGGCCTGCAGCCCCTGCCAAGAGCCCTAGGCCTCGGATCCTGGTTCTCTATACTGATTCCTGTCAATACCTAGGCCACACCTTCCATGCTTTAATTGGGGGCAGTATGTGCACTGGATTTGCTGTCCCCAGCCTACTGCTGAGGGCCAGTTCCTATTTAAAGTTCCTCTTCCCTGTTGGTCGTCATCAGAGCTTCTCATTAATTTGTAGAACCTACTGTGTGTGTTTGGTCCAGCATGCTGCTCCTGGTCTCCCATTGTCTTCAGCTCCAGTCCTGCCTGCAACCAGTTCTGGGATAGCTGATGCTGCCTGTCTTTATCCCTGGACCCGTTCTATCTATGTGATAGTACCAAAGCCCTTGCCCTTGAATGTGGATTCCTGCTGTGTGATATTCCTGAAGTCCTTCTGTGTCTAGAACCATGTACCCAAATGACTGTGAGTTTCCTGTAATCTGAGTCTCGTAAATAAATCTCTGTTCGTCTTTTGAAGATGGAGTCCAGTGTTCCTGCTGAGCGTGTACTATGCTGTGTTCATGCTACTATGCTGAGCTAGCTCCATCCAGCTCCAGTCCGCTCCTGCGGAGCGAGCGTTACTCAGCTTCAGTCCATGATTTTTGTGTTCGCACTGCTCGGCTGTGTGCTAGCACTACCTTGCTCTGGTCCACTCCTGCAGTACCCATGTCTTACAGCTCTGGTCCTGTGGTTCCTTTCCATCCTGTGTCTGATGTCGAACCCTGATGACCGCTGTCTGGTGCCTGTGTCTGATGTCCGAAGCCAGGGGCGGACCCAGACTGTAGTGGGCCCTGGTGCAAGAAATTTTTCGAGGCCCCCCCCCCTGGAACTCAGTGCCAGAATAGTGCCGCGGGTGTGCATCACAGCCAGCGGAATAGCAACTGTTTGTGGCGCCCGGGGCGGTCGAAACCTTTGCCGCCCCTTTAGTTATTGATAATCTGGAAGTATACATAGTATATACTGTCTGCCCCTATATACAAGAATATAACTACTATACTAAAACACAAAGAGAAGGGGTGCAATTGCCACCTCTGCACAACCCCAGTGTATGGCAACAAGCAGGACTCAAGGAGGGCCCGGGGCCGGAGCAATTTTCGCCGCCGTGCTGTGGAGTTCATAATGTAATATAAATGCAAAAAAACTTTATTCTTAATATTATGTCACAATACCAGGATCTGAGGATCTTCTATTTCGAGGTCAGGGACTCTCTGATGCCATGTTGCTGCTTGTCTCATTGTCTTCCTCTTTTGACACTGCAGTGCGGTGGACAAGAGAGCATTAACTGGTTAATAACAAGAAGTATGGAGTGTGTACTAACAGCCATAAATCCTCCCCATACCAGTAGGATTACTATATGGATTTTAGTATTATGGTACGGACACACTGGGGTGAAACTCTGATGAGTGCAATGTGTGATTTTCTCGCATTGCAATCAATCTCTGAGAGCACATTGGCGAGTGTCGGACGCTTTTTTCTCATCCAGATTCAGGATGAGAAAAAAGTTGCAACATGCTGTGACAGTATGTGATTCCCGCGCAAGACTCACCAATGCAAGTCTATGGGTCTGACAAAATCACGGACCGCACACGGACAGCACACGAACCATCCGAGTCTGAGGCTGCGTTCACACATTACGTATTTTGCTGCGCTTTTTTACGCACGCTTTTTCAAAATACGCAATATGCATTTTGTCTGCCAGCAAAGTGAATGGGAAATTCACTTTGCAGTGCAGACATTGCGCAAAAATACGCACTGCGTTTATGGGAGAAAACGCAGCTGCGTAAAGAATTGATATGTCAATTCTTTACGCAGCTGCTCCTGCGTTTTCTCCCTGTGATGTCACAGAGGGGAGGAAGAATCCTGCTTCCTCCTCCCTCTGTGACAGCTGTGACCGCCCATTAGATTTCGCAGTGTATTAATATACACTGCGAAATCTAAATTAAACAAAGGCAAGTGTATTAAAAATAAAAAAGAATGAAATACTTACCTCTCAGACGCCTTGTCCCGGTGTCCGGTCTCCGGTGCCAACCGATGTGTAGTGCTGCCAAGACCTGCGGTGACGTCAGAGGGGCGTTCCCGACGCTGATTGGGCGCTCGCGGTCATGTGATACATCACATTCTGGGGTAAAGAAAGCGCAGTGTGTGAAAGCCCCTGCGGATCTTGTTGCGCTTTTTTTGCGCGGCTGAAAAACGCGGCAAAAAGCGCGCAAAAAAGCGCAACAAAATACACAATGTGTGAACGCAGCCTGACACGTTTTTTTCATGGATACATTCTCATTCTGTAGCTGAGAACACTGTAAAATGTTCCTGTAAATGATTCTACAGTAATAGCTGCTGAGGAAAAAACAGATTGCATTCAGACATCACACGGATGTGATCTGAGAGAAATGTCGGACACTCACACAGCAGTTGGATGCCAAACGGACTAAAAAACAGATGTCACTCGTCCGACTCTCCTGGAAACAGACCGATTTTAAGGCGGCGGGAGACAGTGTACCACCATCTCCCTAGCTCTGTGCTGTGCACAGTGTACCACCATGTCCTCAGCTTCGTACTATGCACAGTGTACCACCATGTCCTCAGCTTCGTGCTGTGCACAGTGTACCACCATCTCCCTAGCTCTGTGCTGTGTACAGTGTACCACCATGTCCTCAGCTTCGTGCTGTGCACAGTGTACCACCATGTCCTCAGCTCCGACATGTGCACAGTGTACCACCATGCCCTCAGCTTCGTGCTGTGCACAGTGTACCACCATGCCCTCAGCTTCGTGCTGTGCACAGTGTACCACCATCTCCCTAGCTCTGTGCTGTGCACAGTGTACCACCATGTCCTCAGCTCCGTGCTGTGCACAGACAGTGTACCACCATGTCCTCAGCTTTGTGCTGTGCACAGTGTATCACCATGTCCTCAGCTTCGTGCTGTGCACAGTGTACCACCATCTCCCTAACTCTGTGCTGTGCACAGTGTACCACCATGTCCTCAGCTTCGTGCTGTGCACAGTGTACCACCATGCCCTCAGCTCCGTGCTGTGCACAGTGTACCACCATGCCCTCAGCTCCGGCATGTGCACAGTGTACCACCATGTCCTCAGCTTCGTGCTGTGCACAGTGTACCACCATCTCCCTAGGTCTGTGCTGTGCACAGTGTACCACCATGTCCTCAGCTTCGTGCTGTGCAGTGTACCACCATGTCCTCAGCTCCGTGCTGTGCACAGTGTACTACCATGCCCTCAGCTCTGTGCTGTGCACAGTGTACCACCATGCCCCCAGCTCCGTGCTGTGCACAGTGTACCACCATGGCCTCAGCTCCGTGCTGTGCACCACTATGTCCTCTGCCCACACTCCACCATGTCCTCTGCCCACACTCCACCATGTCCTCTGCACACCCTCCCTCCACGTCCTCTGCACACCCTCCCTCCACGTCCTCTGCACACCCCCCACGTCCTCTGCACACCCCCACGTCCTCTGCACACCCCCCTCGTCCTCTGCACACGCCCCACGTCATCTGCACACGCCCCACGTCCTCTGCACACACCCCGTCCTCTGCACACCCCCCTCGTCATCTGCACACATCCACGTCCTCTGCACACCCCCCTCGTCCTCTGCACACCCCCCATGTCCTCTGCACACCCCCCATGTCCTCTGCACACCCCCCTAGTCCTCTGCACACCCCCCTCGTCCTCTGCACACACCCCTCGTCCTCTGCACACCCCCGTCATCCTCTGCACAGTGCACCCCCCACGTCCTCTGCACATGCCCCACGTCCTCTGCACACGCCCCACGTCCTCTGCACACCCCCCTCGTCCTCTGCACACACCCCCTCGTCCTCTGCACACACCCCCTCGTCCTCTGCACACACACCCTCGTCCTCTGCACACACACCCTCGTCCTCTGCACCCCCCCCCACGTCCTCTGCACACCCCCCTCGTCCTCTGCACATCCCCCTTGTCCTTTGCACACCCCCACGTCCTCTGCACGCACCGCTATGTACCTTGTAAAGACAGTCCCAGTTCCTCCTATCTGGCAATTCTTCTTGCCGGGCAAAATGTAGCTCCGCCCACCTGAGTCACATGTGCGTGACGTCATCACAGGTCCTGTTCCACCCGGCATCTGTCCCCGCCGGCAGTGCTGTGAGGTGAGGCGGGAGGGCACGATGACCGGGGGGGGGGGGAGTGAGATGTCCAGGGGGGAAGGGTGAGGTGTCCAGGAGGGGGGTTAGGTGTCCAGGGGGCAGGGGTGAGGTGTCCAGGGGGCGGGGTCACCCGGCCGGGGCTCAGAGCAGGAAAAAAAAAAGACAACACTCTTAGTCGCCGCCCTCCCCGAAAAGTGCCAGAACAGTGCCGCTGACACCCGACAGCACCACCCGTCTGTCTGATAGGGGACCTGCCGCTGAGCCCCAGGGGCCCCCTAGCTGCTCGGGGCCTTGGTGCAGCTGTACCAGCTGCACCACGGTAGTTCCGCCCCTGTCCGAAGCCTAATGACTGCTGCCTGTTGCTGGTGTCTGATGTCCAGAGCCTGATAACCAGTGCCTGGAGCCGGTGTCCGGAGCCTAATGACTGCTGACTGGAGCTTGTGGCCAATGTTCTGAGCCTGATGACCAGTGCCTCGTGCCTGGACCTCGTGTCCAACGTCCAGAGCCTGATGACTGCTGCCTGGAGCTCGTGTCTGACGTCTGGAGCCTGATAACAGCTGCCTGGTGCCCGATGTCTGGTGTCCCTGATGTCCTGTCTGTGTCCTGACGTTCCCTGCCTGGAGCTGTGTCTGATGTTCGTAGTTCAGATGTCCTGCCTGTGTGCAGATGCCAGTCCGAGGTCCTGGTGGTCCAGCCCGTGTTTCAGAGTTGGTCCCACTCCTCCGTGTTCCTGGGGAGTCTCTAGTTTTTTATTCCATTGATGGCTCTACCTGTGTATTCTGGATCTGACAAGCCGATGTCCTAAGCTGCCATGTTGATGTTCCTAAACCTGTGCTTTCTGTGTTCTACCTGTGACCTGATGTTCGGCTTGTTCCCTGGGGTACATCCTGTGATGATGTCTTTCCAAGGTCAGTTTCTGATGTTCTCCTGCTGTGCCAATGCTATGCCTGAGGCCTGAGAGTGAGGTTCTCCTGATATGCCTGTGCCAGATGACCCTGGACTGCACCATCCCATGATAACTTGCTGCCATGCCATTGCCTGACATGCGCCAATCTGAGATGGCCCCCCGCTTGATTTGTTGAATTAAGCGCCTGGCATTGTCTTGTATTTTGTACTGTGTACTTTGGCAGTAAACTTTTATGTTCTCAATACCTGAAGATGTGCGATGTCATCTAGTCCTGCATTTTGCCACCTTGCCCACATGCTCAGCTACCACAGACCTTGGTTGCTACCCTCTCCTAGTCTGGGTAGGCCTGGGTCCCACCTGTGGTCCAGTGGGTCCACATTCTATTACCTCCTGGGACGCATGCCCCACATCACCATGGCCTGGCGGCATGGGAGCGTAAGCAAGCCCGTCTTCCTGTTGTTTCAATTTGTGAACAGCTCCACTTTTGGAACACGACAAATTAACTTGTTATCTTCCTGAATACCACTGGCTTTAAGGACCATTCTCCCTGTCTTAAGCGATTGCAGCTTAGGAAGTCTGCTGTACAATTTTCCACCCTTCTTATGTGTAAAGCAGTCAAGAAAGACAGATGTTGCTGTGCTAGTCTGAAGATCTCATGAGCTACATTCAGGGAGGGAGATCTTGTATTCCCCAGGTGGTTTATGTATGATATATTGTTGTACGAGAGAAACTGGACATGGCGACCCTTCAGCACCAGGAGGAACGATTCGAAAGCTATTTTTATTGTCGAGTTTTCTGTGATTTGAGAACCTTTTCTTGAATGTCTCATACCCAACTGCACTTCATGATCCCTTAGATAGCCTCTCCAACCAAACACGTTTACGTCTGCAGTGATCACATCGGTAGTTGGGGATATCCAGTGGATTCCGACTGATAGGTTGTGTCTGTCTAGCCACCATTGCAGAGAGTCTAAGGTCACTGAGGAGAGCTTTAGTTTTCACTCTAAACAGCTTCCTAAATAGTCCTGATTGTCCAGAACCTCCCATTGAAGATAACAGGATTGCAGTTGATTCCAGAGAATTGCTGGAATACAGGCTATCAGGGAACCAACCAGGAACATTGCCCTCCCTGAGAGACATCACTGGATTTCTTATGGCTGATGCAACCAGGGACTTTTTTTCCTCTGTGAGACTGTGAATTTGGGATTTTGAATCCAGCACAAGACCTAGAAAAACCTGAGCTGTTGACGGCTGCACTTGCGACTTTGCTAGATTCACTAGCCATCCCAGTTTTTCCAGGACTGATCTGATCCTTAAAGGTACCTTTACACGCCGCGACGGCAGGCTGGATACATCGCGCTACTTCACGTGCACGAGCACGCTCAAACGGCTACAAACGGTCAACGCACCCTCTTTACACGCCGCGACAAGGTGCGCTACGCCACGCTACATCTATAGCTAGCTACATCGCCGGGTGTCTCAAGTAGCCAGCTGTAGCGTAGCGTACCATGTTTACACACCGCTCCAACAAGCTACTATGGGCGGACCCGCTGCAGCAGGGATAGCACATAGGCGTGCAACAATCTTGGATTACGAGCCGTCCGTATGATGATAGGACAGCGCAATATCATCAGGATTGGGCAGGCATCGCAGGAGGCTGAGTAATACAGCACGCTCGAGCGAGTGTGTAGTGTGACTGGTCAGCTCCTTAAATATCCCGCCCTATGCTGCGACTACCAATCATAAAGCAGGAGCGACCTCCAATGATCGCAGATGGGGCGCGGTAACATGGCGACTGTGTCACGCCTTAGATACATGGCAGCCACATCGCCGGGTGTCCAGAGTTGCCTTCCGTTGCTTCTTTACACGCCGATACAGCTCGCTACAATCGGCGATGTTGCCTTAAGTTTATGAGCAGAGCCCATAAACAGATGTATCTGTCGCCGGCTGTAGCGTCGCCTCTTCAGACGCCGCTACTACAGGCGATATGGACGCTACAAGCTACAATTGTAGCTTGTAGCGCGATGTATCCAGCCTGCCGTCGCGGCGTGTAAAGGTACCTTAAGAGCAGAGTTATGCAGAGTTCTACTGAACTCCCATTAATCATGAAGTCATTCAAGAACGTGACGAATAAAGTCTCTTGTTCTCGGATGTAGGCTATCTTTTCCGCTGCCACCTTCATGAAGGCCTTCAGGGCCATGGAAAAACAGAAGAGCAGACCCCTGAATTGAAAAATGCTTTACCACTAAAAACTGCTAATGCTATCCTTTAATCTGCAGGATGAAAAAGAACATGATAGTATGCGTCCTTGAGATCAAGCCCTATCATGAAGCAATTGGGGAACAACAGCTTTATGGCCGATCTGATGGTCGACATTTTGAAAGAGCATTCTTTACTAGGGTCATAACTTCTGCTTCCAAGGCCTGTTGTTTCTCTTGTGACCTGACATATGTTTTATTAGTATTAGTATCAAGGACACCTGAGGGACTGTTTGAAATTCTAATTTTAGACCATCTCCAATTATCTCCTGACTCCATTTGCTGGAAGAAATCTTTTGCAAGGCAGGAGAACCTTCCTCCCACCTGGACAATGGTGTAATTGGGGGTTGTTTCTTTCCTAGGACGTGGGATCCCCAAAAATAAATTCCGTATTTTTCTTTCGCTTGTTATGCCAGCTTTCCTGCTCTCTTGGAGGTCTTCTCATGAGGAATTGTTTTCTCTATAAGGACCAAGCCCTGAAGGCAGGAGTCGGAAAGGTAGGAAATTTGATTTGACGCCATTTCCAGCAGGTCGTCTAGGACTTTCCCAAACAGGAAGTCTCCCTCACAAAGCATGACGTACAATTTAGTCTAAGGGTGCGTTCACACCACGATTTTTAGGGAGCCGATGCTGTCCGATATAAATCGGACAGCATCGGCTCCCTTCTGATGCCTGGAATCGGGTGCCAAATAGGCGCCCGATTCCGGCATAAAATCGGCGCCGGAGGCTGCAAAAAAAGAAAAAAAAAAAAAGTTTATTCTCACCTCTCCCCGAGCCCCCGCCGTCTTCCGCCATCTTCCTCTAGGTTCCCGGTGGCTCTCGCAGGCTGCCGGTGTCAGCAGAGGCACAGGACCTGCGGTGATGTAACAGTCACGTGACCGCGGGTTCACCATTCACCATGGTGAACCCGCGGTCACATGACTGTGACATCACCGCAGGTCCTGAACAGCAGAGGTACACCTCTGCTGACACCGGAGCCTGCGGCAGCCTGCGGGAGCCACCGGGAGCCTAGAGGAAGATGGCGGAAGACGGCGGGGGCTCGGGGAGAGGTGAGAATAAACTTTTTTTTTTTTTCTTTTTAACCCTTGTGCTCCCAGGAGCATTTTTACTGTACTGAGCTTGCTCAGTACAGTAAAATGGGGTCCGAGGAAACATCACATATTTCCTCGGACCTTTCTCCATAGGGCCCCATGTTAGGGATCGGGTCAGATCGGATGTGCACTAAATGCCATCCGATTTGGTCCGATCCGACTCTGTCAGATTTTGTAATCGGATGAAAAAATCGTTGCAGGCAACGATTTTTTTCTCCTGAAAAAAATCGGCCAAAATCGGATCGGACCAAATCGGATGGCATTTAGTGCACATCCGATTCGGTCCGATCCCCATAGGGATCCATAGGATCCGAAAATCGGTCCGATGCTGTTCGATTTTTTTCGGACAGCATCGGAAATACAAAAATCGTGGTGTGAAAGCACCCTTAGACTGTACGTCTCCCCTCCAGCTCTTCAACCATAAGGCTTGCCTGACAAAATTGGAGAAGGCTGCTGATCAGGCTGACAACCTTAATTAATCGGTTGCAGTGTCTGCTAAAAAAGCATCTGCACCCTGCACTAAAGGAAAGGAGGGTAGGATATCATGTCTGGGAATGCCATCTCTCAGCTGTTATTCCAACTTTTGGAGCCATACCATTAAGGATCTTGCCACACAAGTGCCTGCTACCGCTGGTCTTAATGCGCCTGCTGTACCTATGGGAAGCCCTCTGCCTTCTAACTGATCCTTTAAGGTACCCAAATCCTCAAATGAGAGTGTGGATTTTGTAGATGATTTTGACATGATTACATTTATTTTGGGGCATTTGTCCCAGGAAGAGGATGCCTCTTCTTCAAAGGGATATTTTCTCTTAAGAGAGGATGCCAAGGGGACCTCTTGTCTGGCCTCTTCCACTGCTCTTTAATTAACTTGTAAACTTTATTATCAACCGGGAAGGTGGGCTTTTTCCTCCTTTAAGGCACATGACCATAAGATCTTCCATGGATTCTGGGTTCTTAGCATATAGCGGGCCCATGGTTGACCTCACCACTCTCACCAGCTGGTTAATATCCCCAGATCTACCACCAAACCTGCTCTCCTCTGAGGAGGAGGTGGAGGGCAAAGAGGAGCTAGTGCCAGATTCCAGCCCTGATCTAGGTATTTTGTTGGAGTCTGAGGAATAGACCCTGAGCTTTTTATCTTTCTTACCACTCACTACAAGATACATGCAAAAGGATTGGTTGGTGAAATCATGGGCACATTGTTCCTGTTTACACAGACACTAAATCGACAATCCTGCACAAGACTGTTCAGATTGAACTCAGCATATCCAGTTGTGTCACCTGGTTTACAAGACTTGATTAGGAATAATTCCTCACTGCTGCTGTGACCTTAACGAGAACACTCAAGGGTAAAGGCCACAGGTACTTGTAAAGGTGATGCAGTCGACGCTGACCAGACTGACTCCATGAAGGAGAAGTGTTGATCTGATCCTTCTTTTATTTCCTCGTGACTGCGTTTTCCGGTTCCCATCTGGCACCATTAAATCAGGGATCCTGACATTAATTCGTTTTTCGCACCAACTCAGGATTCTGACGATTCTTTGAAAGAAAACCAAGGTTGTGCACAGCGTTTTTTGTAACATGTTTGCGATGAACGCAGGAAAACCTTAGCATCCTAAGTCCTTAAAAGCAATGCTTATCTTGTCTGCGTATCGCGCAGTTATACACCTGTGTTTTAAGGGCTGCCTTTTCCTTGCGTTTTTCCCATGGGGGCTGCACCAAACACAAAACACAGGACATAATTGACCATGGTCCCGATTGCGCTTTTGTATCCGCACCAACGCAGGCAATCAGTTCTCTGGGGGCGGCCGGGAGGAGGAGATCAGCGGCAGAGATCTCCTCCTCCCGGTACAGCTGATCTCCCGCCGGTGTCAGCGGGGAGATACAGCTGATCTGACAGTTGTTTAAATCTCCCGCGCTGACACTGAATAGGGTGATATCAGTGCGGGAGATATGAAAGAGCTGATCGCTGCTTCAAATCTCCGCGCCGACCTCACCCATTCGGTGTCAGCACGGGAGATTTAAACAGCTGTCAGATCAGCTGTATCTCTCACCGCTCTCCCCGTGCAGGAGAGAGCAGCGGCGCTCTGCATGATCTCCCGGTGGCCGCCAGTGATCACTGACGGCCACCGAGAGAGATTTCAATGAGATCCGCAGCTGTGTCATGCGGGGAACACTGCGGATCCATTGAGATCCATGCATTTTTTGTGCACTTGCAGATAAAACAAGGCCGGAACGCACAAAAAAATGCTGCATGCTGCGTTTTGAGTGCGGTCGGAGGGCGCATAAATTATGCGCATCCGACGCAAATGCGGCCAAACCAAGCCATACGCAGGACATGCGTTCCCATGTTAAACATAGGAACGAATGTGCGCAAGTGTTTGGCTGCGTTTGGTGAGCTGCGCTCCAAACGCAAGTGTGAAGGCAGCCTAAATGAGGGGCTTCCTCACAAATTATTCTCTGAATACAGGGAATACAAAGATCTTTCTGACTTTCAGCTGATAATGGGTCTTGCATAAAGAAAAATCCTTGTGCTTTATTTTGATAATTTCTTCCTAGGTTTTTCCTAATGGAAGAGGGGATAAAGAAGGGGACTCTCAATAAAAATGCCCTGTGTGAGCATAGCCTAGGGATGCATAAGGTTTTTGACACAGCTGATTATTAAGGCCCCGTTACACACTACGATATCGTGAACGATATTGTTGCATCATCACCGGTTTGGTGACGTTGCAGCGATGTCAAAAATGACATCTTGTGTGTGACACGTATCAACGATAAGTCGTTGATCGTAGATTTATGGCCAGGACCATAAATCTGTCATTGGTCTCCCACTGGGCGGCCAGCATCGGCGCGTGACTGCGGGAGATCAACGATGGACAAGCTCCCAGTGCCGCACAGAAGCGCTGGGAGCTGGTAACAATGGTAAAGAGCGGGTAACTAAGCGCAGCGCTCTGCTTAGTTAACCGTTATTTACCCTGGATACCAGTGTTCCCGCTGGTCCTAATCGCTAAAGAGTCTGCCTGTTTGACAGCTCACCAGCAATCATTTCACAATGTCACAGCGATCCCAGCCAGGTGGGATCGTTGGTGGGATCGCTGGGACATTGAAACATGTAACGGGGCATTTACAGTTGTTACCAGATGTATAAAACAATACCACTCATAATTCTTTTTTACCTGGATACCATTCCCGTGTCCTGATCCTGATGATCGCTGTTGACATCATCGGCGTCATTTCACGTGTCACACATCCAGCCAGTGGACGTGGTGGATCGCTGACATTGAACATGTACGGGCATTTACAGTTGTTACCAGATGTATAACAATACAATCATAATTCTTTTACCCTAACGAGAGTAATAAAAATTAAACAAATCCCGAGTACTCAATCATGTCTGTTTCACTGTATAACAGTATTATATGGCGTCATTGGCTTGTAAAGGCCACCACTATCTCCTTTATGGCCCTCATGCCCCTACAGCAGATCTCCTGCCAACGACATTGTGAATTTGCACTTCCTAAATTACCGACATGTAATCTGTGTTTTCATAAGCAACATGATTGCTACAAATTACCACACAGCAACATAATTGCATTTCAGATATGAATCATTGGTTCGGTGTCTGCAGATTCACATTCTGTGATATCTAAATGGGTTTCAAAAGCTTCTAGCAGTGGAACTGACAATTAAATAGTAATTAGTTTTAATTAGAACATTTTTCATGGTGTTGACTGAGCGGTTGATATTCACATGTCAGACTGGGCTTTTCTTTGTCGGCGAGGCCGGTGTTTGTGTGTTTATATGCTGAATCCACATATTTGTTTTCCTCTGGGAGGGTTATTGTCATGTGTAGCAGCAGAAGGACACTGTAGCCAGTGAATACAACTGGCAGGAATACAGAACATTCAGGCCAAGCAATGGAAGCTGAGGGGGGTGTGAGTGGGAGACCTAAGGGGGTGGGAGATGGGAGAAGATACAGCCTTTTGTCTTTTGTAATCAAATACACATCTGTTCCCATGGCAACAGCAACGAATATCACATGCGCTAAAATCAGGAGAGATATCCCCGTCTCTATTAACTATTAGTTGACAAGGGCATTTGTGGCACCCTGTAAAAGAATAAAAGGCGAGTCATAGGCGGCTTATAGGGTCCTTCGGTATGGAGATGTAGTAAATAATATAAGTATTATGCTGCAAGCACTCAACCACTCAACCATAAACTACATTTTCTGCCATGTTAAGCATTGTTATGTTGATCTAAAGTAATGACCGCATTATAGATTCAAGGCTGTATAGGATCTGGGAAGTTGCAGAAAAAAGCATCGATGTAAAAGCCTGGTGGAAAAAGTTCATTCTTAGAAGTAAAAGCATCTTGTGTATTTAGAAAGCAGGCTACAATACAAAGAAATTACAGGTGAGGCCCAATAATGTCATATATTTGCATTTCTGTCATTCATTCAATGAGAAGCTATCATTTACCCTTACTTTCGTTCTACATACACATACATGGTTGCTCTGTGCTTTCTGCACACTCATCATCACTGTTAATGCCGCCATCCAACTCCGGGTGTCATGCTGCTGAGGGCTGACCAATGTTTTACTAGCAGATGTCCAGACAAATCTGCATAAAGCAAGGGACAGTAAGTCAATTAGATAGAACATAATTGGTAGCACACACACAGGCTTTGTTTATGCAGTGTGCTCCCTAAGAGGAGGCTCCTGTCTGCCAATGTCCAGCAATCTACCTGGTCAGCATCACTAATGATGCCCACGTTTGCTGAGCGGCACAAGACGCCTCACTAATTAATTTCAGTGAAATTATCCTAAAGTGACTCCTAAAACTAGAACTTGAAAAACATCACTTCATCTATAGAAATACAATGAGTCCTGCATAAAGCTAATAAAGAGGACTCGTTAGTCTACATGTATTCCTTCATGAAATAACAATACTGGAGCATTTTCCCCAAAACTCGGTATAGTACAATTCCTTTATTAGGCCATGTGCACACGGTAAGTGTTTGGTGAGTTTTCTACCTCAGCATGTGTAAGCAGGGGTGTAATGACAAGGCAAAGGGGTGGAGGGGCCCGCCGACCCCTGCGATTTCTTCCACTGTATGTGTGTCCTCATTAAGGACACACATCCAACTGGAATGCATAGCGGCACAGAAACCCGTCGGGTTCCTGCACTGTGATTCAAATTGCCAGACAAATAGTGGCCGGCAGCTGACTTCAGCGGTACCGCGACAGGGGGACTCTGACGTCATGCACTATGGCATGTGTTCTGATGTCAGCTGCCAGCCACGATGCACTGGCTACAGAGGTCATCAGGCAATGTGGGAGTGGAGGAAAGGTGACTAGAATGTTGTTTTTTGTTTTTTTTTAATTAAGTTTTAGAGACAAAAAAGGGCACATACATACTAGGATGAGGCAATGTATACCAGAAGGAGGATCATATACATCAGGAGGTCAACCATATATAACAGTATGGGGACCATGTACACCAGGATGGGGACAGATATGCCAGAATGGGCGACATATTACAGAATGGGGGACATATATACCAGGATGAGGGACACATATACCAGGAGGAGGGACACATATGCCAGGGTGGGGAAAATTGCTAGAAAATAAAGGTGCACATTACTACACAATGAAGGTAAAGGGGGGCAACTTGGATATCTTTATAGTAATTGGAAAAGGATGCCCCCATCCAATATTGGCAGGTTCAATTTTTGCATCAGGGCACATCTAGTTATGCCACTGTTTGTTCCACTCCTAGTTTTGGATTACAATCAGAGGAAGAGGACAATAGGAACACATGCCCTGCTTCTACATTTTTACCTGCTTAGGCTGCTTTCACATTACATTTTTTTTCTGTCTGTGGGATCCTACTTTTCTCACAAACAGGAATGGACACCACAGCGGGGCACTTTCACTTCTGCAATGTATAATATACACTACAGAAGTGAAATATAGTAAAAAGAAAGAGGTAAAAATAAAAAAATCTATATTCTCACCTATCCTCGATCCACCACTGCCTCCCGCAAAGTCCGGGTGCTTATAGGACCTGTGGTGACGTAACTGTGGTCATGTGACCCGATGATGCTGCCGGGTTGTGACATCACCGCAGGTCCAGTAAGCACCTGATAATACTGATTTTTTATTTTTAACTTTCTTTTACTTAATTTCACTTCTGCAATGTATATTATACATATCTATATACACTGGGAAAGAAAAATAAATGTGAAAACATCTATGAAAAATAAAAAAAATAAATACTTACCTCTCTGCCGGCTGTCTGGGAGCTGAAGAGAAGACATCGATTGCTGCCTGCCAGGACCTTAAAATGTGATTGGCTGGTAGTGATCATGTGATATGCATGTCACATACCACCTGATCGCTACCGGCCAATCACCTTTTAAATCACATTTTAAGGTCCAAGTAGTGATGATCGGACGTCTTCTCGGGTCACGGACAGGCGGCAGAGAAGTATTTATTTTTTTATTTTTCATCCATGTTTTCACATTTTGCTTTCCCAGTGTGTGTAGATACACTGTGAAAGCAAAATTCCTGGCCTAACATGTCACACAGGGGGAGGAAAAAAGGATTCTTCCTCCCCCCGTGTGACATCACTTCCGGCTTTTCCTCATATGCCCGCGTTATAGGCGCTGGAATTCTGCATTGTCTTAACAGTGATGCATAATTCCAGCACTTATAATGGGGCCTATGGAGGAAAGCACGCGCTAAAAAGCGCAAACAATTGACATGTTCATTCTTTTTATGCGAGCGCTTTCAACCCGAAAAGCGTGGCCGAAAAAAGAGCAGCGTCTGAACAGCAAAAGTAAATTTCCATTCACTTTGCCGGGAAACGCAGATGCACTTTTGGGGAAAAGGCACGAGTAAAATACGCGACAAATACGCATAATGTGATCAAGCCTCATTCTATGTGGGGGAAGGAGAGCAGTCATGGTAGAAAACAGAACCAAAAAAGCATTTTTAAAATATGCAATACCGGACATAAACATTGGCATCTTAATACTAAAGATACCATTCTTCAAATACTGCATCTCTTAATGTCTTCTTTCCTTCCCCATCACCCTGTAGAATGTACGTTTGCATGGGCAGGGTCCTCTCCCCTCTGTACCAGTCTGTCATTGTTAATTTGTTTGCTGTAATCTATGTTTGTATTTTGTATATAACCCCTCCTCTTATAAAGCACCATGGAAATAATGGTGATATATACATAAATAGTAATAATACGGTAATAATACTGGGTATATTAACGTCTAATGGCTTACTATTGTACAGGAGAATCTATATTCAAAGTATAGCATAAACATATCAAAACCAAGCATCCCTGTCCAGAACTGGCCAGTTTCAGCTGCATTAGTAGGAGACTCATTCCCTCCACCATCAGATTATGGGGTTTGTGTGAGGTAGGATGACATGGGGGACCTACACTATGATATCCTTGGTTCACTCACAGTAGCGTTTTGTTTAGCTGACATGCGCTTTCATCTGTCTGTGCAGGTGTTTTAAAAGTCATGTCCAGAGAAAACTGGGATGGAGGGGTGACCCCCAGACCTCTTCCCAGTGTAGGGAGCCCAGAGTCTAGTTATGGTTTATTAGTTGTGTTCAGACAATGCTCTCATGGCAGAGTACATGAACCAAACTACAGAGGCATGAGTAGGCAGACTTGATGGTTTGTTCCTGCTGCTGCTCTGGTGCAGGTATATTGCGGCAGCCATCATGGGACAACTCCTCTCCCGACCACCCCTCCGCTGTCTGTGCTGGGTCATCCATTGAGTCCAAGGAGCTCTCCTTGTTTAGCTGCTCAGCCACCTGAGTTTGTGGTGGTATATGCGGTGTTGCTGGGGCCTCTGTCATCAGCACTACAGCTTGCTCCTGCTGTAGCTCTCCTGCAATAGCAATGCGGCGGCCATCCTGGAATAGCATTGCAGGCCACTTCCGACACTTCCCACATGTCTACTTTACATCACAACACTTTTTTAAACAAAATCTTTTTTTTGTTAGAAAGTTAGACGGGTTCAAAGTTTATCAGCAATTTCATTTTTCCAACAAAATTTACAAAACCACTTTTTTTTTTTTTTTTTTTTTTTTTTTTTTTAGGGACCACATCACAATTGAAGTGCCTTTGAAGGGCCTATGTGAAAGAAAATACCTAAATGTGACATAATTTTATTAACTACACGTCTCAAAGTGATCAAAAACACATTCAAGAAGTTTAGTAACCCTTCAGGCACTTCAAAGGAAATAAAGCAATGTGGAGGGAAAAAATTAAAATTTAAGTTTTTCTCACAAAAAAGTTACTTTACCCCCATATGTAGCATTTTCCCAACGGCATCAGGATAAACTGCACCACACAATTTGTTGTTCGATTTCTCCTGAGTAATTCGGTATCTTACATGTGGTGCGTAGCTACTGTTTGTGGGCAGGGCTTCGAAGGGAAGGAGTACCATTTGACTTTTGGAACACAAAAATGGCTGGAATCAATAGTGCACACTTTAGCCACATCACGGGTTCACCAAACGTGACAAACATTGGAAGCCCCCTCACAAGTGACCATATTTTGGAAACTACACCCTTCAAGCAATTAATTTAGAGGTTTGATAAACACTTAGAAGCCAAAAGTGCTTCACACAGTTTTATAAACGTTGATCTGTAAAATGAAAAAAAAAAAAATTACCGTATATACTCATGTATAAGCCGACCCCCCTACTTTTGCCCCCAAAAGCTGGTAAAAGTTATTGACTCGCGTATAAGCCTAGGGTATGAAATGCAGCAGACCCCCATCCTATTATATAGCCCCCCGTCACTGGTATATGGCACCCCTCAGCAATGGTATACAGGCCCCCCAGCAGTGGTATACAGGCCCCCAGCAGTGGTATACAGGCCCCCTCCTTAGTATACAGGCCCCCAGCAGTAATATACAGGGCCCCAGCAGTAATATACAGGGCCCCAGCAGTGGTATACAGGCCCCCAGCAGTGGTATACAGGCCCCCAGCAGTGGTATACAGGGCCCCAGCAGTGGTATACAGGGCCCCAGCAGTGGTATACAGGGCCCCAGCAGTGGTATACAGGGCCCCAGCAGTGGTATACAGGGCCCCAGCAGTGGTATACAGGGCCCCAGCAGTAATATACAGGCCCCCAGCAGTGGTATACAGGCCCCCAGCAGTGATATACAGGGCCCCAGCAGCAGTATTCTGGCCTCCATCAGAGATATCCAGCCCCCCCTCCTTAGTATGTGTCCCCCAGGCTGCGGCACACATTAAAATAACAAACTTTTTATACATCACCTTTCCGGCGACCCCTGGCTGGCAGCGCCGCTCCTCCAGTCCCGTCTTCTTCCTGCTTGTGCCGGCTTCTATTCCTGTGGCCGACGCAGCAGATGACGTCATCTGCTGCGCCCGGTCACATGACACCGGCACAAGCAGGAAGAAGCCTGGAGACGGAGGAGCGGCGCTGCAAGCCAGGGGTTGCTGGAAAGGTGATGTATAAAAAGTTTGTTATTTTTATGTGTGCCACAGCTAGGGGGACACATACTAAGGAGGGGGAGCTGGATATCACTGCTGGGGGCCAGTGTAGTGCAATATGCACCGCTCCCCCCGCCGCTGATGGACGGGGGATGCCGTGCATATTCATTACACTAATGAGGCGGCCCCACGTGACCTCCTGCGGTCACTGCGGCCCCCTCCTGCCTCCTCCAGCCCCCGGTCACAGCCCTCCCCCCCCAAGCATATACCGAGTGACTCGAGTATAAGCCGAGGGGGCACTTTTCAGCACAAAAATTGTGCTCAAAAATTCGGCTTATACTCGAGTATATACGGTATACATTTATCCACAAACATATTTTTGCCCAAAATTTTACATTTTCATAAAGGTAAGAGGAGAAAAGGGACAATACAATTTGTTGTGCCATTTCTCCTGAATACACCAACACTCCATATGTCGTGGAAAACTACTATTTGAGTGCACAGTAGCGTACAGAAGAGAAATAGCGCTATTTGAGTTTTGGAGCGCCATTTTGGCTGGAATAGATTGCAGATGACATGTCACCTGTCAAAATCCTCTGACATGCCGAAACAGCAAAAAAAAAAACCACAAGTAATCCCAAACGAAACAAGTATTTTGAAAACTACACTTCACAGAGGAATTCATCTAGACAGAGAAAATAAACATTTCCCATTTTTTTAATAAAATGTTGATTTGGCTCCAAGTTTTTAAATTTTCAAAAGGGGTAATATGAAAATTCGAAGGGTACAATTTGTTATGCATATTTCACCTGAGTATATATACCTCATGTGGTTGATAACAATTTTTGAGGCACAGTACAAAGCTCAGATGGAAAGGAGCGCCATATTGGAGTGTAGATTTTGCTGAAAGGTTTGAGGGATGTGTCACATTGGCAGAGCCCCTGAAGTGCCATAAAAATAGACCTCCCCCATAAGTGACCCCATTTTAGAAACTAACCCCCTCAATGCATTATTCTAGCGGTACAGTGAGCATGTTGACACGTGCCTCACAGCATTTCATTTCATTCCGTTGTGAAGATTAATTGTATTTTCAACACTAACAGTGTTAGTCCCGCCCTTGAAACTCATCACTAACGTGACACCTTGATTCAGAAAGGGGCAGAGGCTATGGATGTGACTCAGCCTCTACCCCCTGATGACGTTCTGAATGAGTAACCCAGCAGGGATTGGGGCACTCACATGAAATGTCATTAGAGCAGAAAATAGAACCCCCACTCATAGTACCGGTTAGACTACTTTCACATTGATGTTGGGACAGGAGTGAGCCAACTCCACCTCCATGTTTGTTCCCAGGTCTCGGGGAATGAGAGAAATGTAAGCCGCCATAAGAGATAGCAGCAGGGAAGCAGTGTCTGAATCCTAGACTTTCACTAACTCTCTCAATCTCCTGGCCCTCACTGAAACCTGAATCCAGGATTCATACACTGCTTCCCCTGCTGCTATCTCTTATGGCGGCTTACATTTCTCTCATTCCCCGAGACCTGGGAACAAACATGGTGGTGGAGTTGGCTTACTCCTGTCCCAACAATGTGCTTTCCAGGTCATCCCTCCATCCCCATCATTCTCATTCCCCTCTTTTGAGGTTCACACCATTAGGCTACTCCATCCCCTTCCCCTCAAAGTAGTGGTGGTATACCAACCCCCAGGATCACCCACCCAGTTCCTTGACCATTTCTCCACATGGTTGATATACTTCATGTCCGCAGAATTACCAGCCCTCATTCTGGGAAATTTTAACAACCCCATAAACAGCCCCATCTTCACATCTGCAACCCAATTCCTATCTCTAACCACGTCACTTGGCCTCTCACAGCTCTCAACCTTTGAGACACATAAGGAAGGCAACACCCTTGACCTGGTCTTTACCCGACTCTGCTCAACCTCCTTCCTAGATAATTCATCTCTTCCCCTCTCTGACCACAACATTCTCTCCTTGACGCTCACTAATCCTCACCCACCACAGCCGACCCCTACCTATCAAACATCCAGAAATCTACAGGCCATTAACCCTCATGCACTCACAGACTCCTTCATCTCATCACTGTCCCCAATCTCCTCATTCTCCTATCCAGATCAGGCAGTAAATCACTATAATAACACTCTCAGAAGCACCCTGGACCAAGTAGCGCCCCTCACCCACAGAACCTCCAAACATAGAACAAAACAGCCCTGGCTCACATGACAAACTCGATTCCTTCAGCGATGCTCTAGGAGTGCTGAACGCCTATGGAGGAAAACTCGCTCACCAGAAGACTTTATCCATTATAAATTAATGCTAAAAACCTACAACTCTGCCCTTCACCTTGCCAAACAAACCTACTTCACCACCCTGATTTCCTCACTACCCAACAATCTAAAAAAACTCTTTGACACCTTTCACTCTCTTCTCAGTCCAAAAGTGCAGGCCCCCATCACTGACCTCTGTGCTGATGATCTGGCCTCTTATTTTATGGAGAAAATAGATAACATCCGCCAGGAAATCAGCTCCCAGCCTCCAAGCGCTGCCACTCCCATACTTCCCCACATCTCCTCCGGCTCACTCTCCACATTTGACCCAGTTACAGAAGAAGTTGCCAGGCTCCTCTCTTCCTCTCGTCCCACTACATGCACCACTGACCCCATTCCGTCACACGTACTCCAGTCTCTCTGTCCGGTCATCACAACTCACCTAACCAAAATCTTCAACCTCTCTCTCTCTCTTCTGGCATCTTCCCCTCCTCCTTCAAACACTCGATCATTACTCCACTATTTAAGAAAGATTCTCTTGACCCATGCTGCACAAATAACTACAGACCAGTCTCCAATCTCCCCTTCATCTCTAAACTCCTGGAACGCCTGGTCTACTCCCGCCTCACCCATTACCTATCCGCTCACTCTCTTCTAGATCCATTATAGTCTGGCTTCCGCCCCCTTCACTCTACAGAAACTGCCCTCATCAAAGTGACCAATGACCTTCTGACAGCAAAACGTAATGGTGACCACTCTCTGCTTATTCTTCCTGATCTCTCTGCAGCTTTTGACACTGTTGACCACATCTCCTACTCTCTATGTTGCACTCCATTGGTATAAAGGACACGGCTCTCTCCTGGCTCTCTTCCTATCTTTCTGACCACTCTTTCAGTGTATCATTTGATGGCTGTACTCCCCCCCCCCCTCTTCCTCTCACTATTGGGGTCCCTCAGGGTTCAGTCCTTGGACCTCTTTTCTTCTCTCTACACGGCACCGATTGGACACACCATCAGCAGATTTGGCTTTCAGTACCATCTCTATGCTGATGACACACAATTATACACTTCAGCCCCTGACCTTACCCCTGCAGTTTTAAAGAACACCAATGATTGCAGTTTCCAACATCATGTCCGCTCTCTATTTAATACTCAACCTTTCCAAAACTGAACTTCTTCTGCTCCCGCCCTCCACTACTAACCTCCCAAAATCTGACATCTCTCTCTCAGTGTGCGGTACCACGATAACACCTAGGCAGCAGGCTCGCTGTCTGGGTGTCACATTTGACAACGATCTCTCCTTCACCTCCTATATACAATCTCTCATCCGCTCTTGTCTCTTACACCTGAAGAACATCTCTAGAGTCCGCACCTTTTTCACCATGGAAACAACTAAAACCCTTACCGTGGCCCTAATCCACTCCCGCATTGATTATTGCAATACTCTATTAATTGGCCTCTCCCTCTCTAAACTTTCCCCTCTACAGTCCATCCTTAATGCAGCAGCCAGGATCACTTACCTGGCCTCCCCTCTGTGCCAGTCATTGCACTGGCTGCCTATACACTACAGGATAAAGTTCAAATTGCTTGTTGTCACCCACAAAGATCTTCACAATGCAACACCTACCTACATCTCTTCCCTCATCTCTGTCTATCACCCCACCCGTCCTCTACGTTCTACAAATGACCTTCGACTAACATCTACACTAATCTGATCCTCCCACTCACGGCTCCAAGACTTCTCCCAAGCTGCACCAAATCTCTGGAGTGTTCTTCCCCAAGAACTCAGGACTATCCACAACTTGCATGGCTTCAGACGATCCCTAAAAACACATCTTTTTAAAGCGACCTATAATGCTCCCTAACAAAATTCCTTTGTACTGTATGTAGCCCATTCACTATCTCTCGACATAACTCTTCCTCAAACTCCACCGAACCCAAAAGCTCTACACAGATTGTCTGTCTGGTGACCATTCTTGTAACTTCATTTCTATCCCCCATTTCCTCAAGATGTCTGGACCATCAGTGTAATAAGCCCCTGTACTTTGTGTAACCCCTATCCCGTTGTAGACTGTAAGCTCGTTTGAGCAGGGTCACCTTTATTTCTGCTTTATCTACTGTATTGTATTTTTACATTGATTGTATGCTTATTGTATTGTTTCCTATTGTACTGTATTCTTTCTCTACTGGAATTACTGTACTATATTGTGTATTTTCTTACTGTATATTTTTGTCTATTACCCACTGTATTGTAAAGCGCTGCAGAAAATGTTGGCGCTATATAAATAAAGATTTATTATTATTATTATCTGTGTTTTGTTTCATTTCAGGCACTTCAGTCAAAACAAACTTTTCAACTTCAGTTTTTTTAATTACTTTCACATCAGTGTTTTTTCAAATCCGGCAGAATTTCGCCTTTTTTGAAAAAAACAGATGCATCAACGTGGCATTCTAGCTAATGCATTTGTGCCGTATTTACCAGATCCAGATGAAAACGCAAGTCACCGCCCATGTCCGGTCCTCTTACACAAAATGCATTAGCCAGAACACAATGTTGCTGCATCCTTTTCAAATAAGGCGGAATTCAGCCAGATTTGTAAAAACGCTGATGTGAAAGTACCCTTAGATATTGTCAAGAAAGAACGCTAGAGAATTTTTAAAGCAATAATATCTGGAAATATTTTAGATTATAGGATTAAATTATGATAGATTAAAAAAAAAATATTTCCTTCTGACTAACCCTTTAAAATAAAATGAATCATAACTGGCCAGCGTACACAAGCCTTAGGATATATTTTAAATCATCCAGAAAGGAATTTGCTAAGAACCTCATAACAAAATTCTGAAAGCTTTAAAGGGGACCGGTCATAGAAAAAAAGTGTTATTAATCTGCAGATACAAGGTAAATCTGCAGGTCAATGGCGTTCTGTTGCTATGTGGCTGCTGCAGTGAGAGCCCACTGCCGGGAAGAAATGAACTGTATTACCCTCGGCAATCTCAGGCTTTCAGACAATAAAAAAATAAATAAGGGTGTGGTCACTGCGGTTTCAGTCACTGCTCTGTGCCCCTGGCACTGACTGATAGCTAGCTCATTATAGCATCAGTACAGAGCCTTTTTTTCATCAGTGATCAGGTCCAGGGCTATCCGGTGTGAACCTGACAGCCCCGGACCCGATTTTGCACTAATGTATGCCTATGGTGCCGGACAGGGCCAGATGGCAGCTGTTTGCCATCCAGTTTTGTCCCAGCATCAGGCTAATCGCATCATACCCGGCTTTACCACGTCAGTACACCCATTAGGGTGTACTGCTGACCTCGCGATGCCGAGTGCGCATGCGCGAGGTCTGTTCACTGTACACCTAATGGGTGTACTGACGTGATAATGCCGGATATAACGCGATTAGCGTCATATCGGCTTTACCGCCCCTTACATGACGAGCACTGTCTCCCTGCACTGTAGCACGCCCATCGGGGCATGAATAATTACAAAGCAGGCGGCGGGGAGGCCCAGAAAGGAACGCCTTTTGCGGCTTCTCAAATAATAAGAAGCCGCAGATCATAAGGTATCAAAACTACTTTTCTAAACTTTACTATATCGATTTACAAGCACAAAGGGATGGCTAGAAAACTATTACCATGGTGCAGGGACACGTATATAGAGGCTGGGGGCACATTTTTTGAGGTCAGGTTCCCTTTAAATTTCCTACCAGCAGAGCAGTTCTCAGAGTGCCGACCATGCGGTGACGGAATGTTATTCAAGTTAATCATCAAATTAAAACTATATCTGCATTTTTTTACATGAATTGTTCCCTTTAAGGAAATAAAGAGTCTGTTTTTGTTACAGGGAGGCCCTGCAGGCCTTCCTGATTTTGTTCTCCTCATTAACTGGTTTCAATGTTTAGCTTGTGTAAAGTGGCACCCAATGTGTGAAATTAATAGGCACTAAAGAGTGCAAGTGAGATTTACACATGGAAGTAATTACACAGCTTCCTACTGACACAAACACATTAATAGTTCAAGAAACTGAGAATGAGCTGCTACAGGGAATATGAGAAACCCTCATGACAGAGACTCTAAGCTTCAAACATACGAAAAGAATACACTATGAACGTACAGCAAAAATGTCAAAGTAAATTTTAGTTAAGATTCCCAAATAAAGAATAGGGAAAGATTCATGAAACCGGCCAAATAACAACTACCTTTGTCACCCATAGTCGACCAATCACGTCAAAGCTTTCATTTTAAAAAGGGCAGAATATGAAGAAAACGTTCTGCAGTCTTTGGTTGTTATGGGATCAAGGTAGTTTAGGCCATTTTCCTACATTTTCGACTACATCTTTTTTTGTGAAGAAAATCTACTGCGTTTAAGGCTACATTACCTTAATGAGTATTTGATGTTTCAGATTTTCTGCATCTTTTAGCTGAATTAGGTTAATTGTGTTTTCTCATCAGTTTTTGAGCATTTTTAGTTACCGTATGTGTTTTTTATTGCTTTGTTCTCTCTTTTTGATATTTCATTTCAAAGAAAGGCTGATCTCACATCAGCAGTATTGCAAATTCATGGTACATCTGGCAGATGTCGCCACATCTGCCGGATCTACCGCGTAACGGCCGACTTGCGGCAATAATCCAGCAAGCAGCGGGCTTGAGGTCGGGTGCGGCAAGTGCGGTATTGACGAATCCGGCTAGCAGCGGGGATTTTTGTGCAGACGCAAGTGCCGGATCTGCTGGATTCGGCAATATCGCACTTGCTGCACCCAAACCGCAAGCACCATAGAGAATGAATGGGGCTTGTGGGATCAGCCATCACGTGGTAGATCCGGCAGGTGTGGCGATATCTGCCGAATCTACCGCAAAATTGCAATACTGTTGATGTGAAAGGAGCCTTACTTTCTTTTTGATACTTTCTGATATTTGGATTTGTCAAACATTAGTGATTCCATGCCAGTGTTTTTGCCAGTGTGTCAAGAGTGTTTTTCACGGATTGATACAGAAATAAATTACAAAGCTTCTTCATACTTTGAAATGTTAAATACATACAGCACACAGATGTTACACTGATGCCATCCGTCTGCTGTACGTGTTTTTCATGGATCCATAGACTTATACTGGCCCTTGTCATCTTTGCTGCCCAAAAAAAAACGGATATGTGAAGACCACCATAAGTTATAATGGGTACGAGTGGTATTTGTGACAAAAACGGATACCACACATGCATCTTAATGAGGCCTAAGCCTCACACACCAGGTGACAGTATATGGGGTTGTTCACATTTCCATTATTTTCATTCAAAGTGTTTTGCGCAAAATTGCTGAGATATGATCGATATTGATTTGTGTGTTGGATAAAACTCCACAATGAAAGTCGGGTACATGAAAAAATTGGAAAGCACTCGGATTGCATTTGTGTGCTGTTTGCTTTTCTCTGATAGATGCATTGGCGAAGGTTGAAAAACTTATTTATTTTTCTCATCAGTGAAAAAAAATGATGAATCTCTGACCAAACGTTAATGACACTGACAATGACACCCAAGACACCAAGGAAAAACTGAATAATAAGAGCAGCTTGCCATTCTGTATTTTGGTGCGGATATCTGCAGAAAATAAATGCATTGGGAAAAATGAAATCTTTACGCTACAGGGGGACAATATCTTAGGGTACCTTTACACATCACAATATTGCATGCAATTTCAATTGCAACTTACTGGTTGCAGTGAAATCATGGACACATTGTTCTATAGTAAGTTGCAAGTGAAATTACATGCAATGTTGCGACATGTAAAGGTACCCTTAACGATTTTCAATAATTGGGGGCCACCATTGGAGCTTTCGCATCAGGGCCCAATAGCTTCAAGCTATGCCACTGATTGCATGTGTATTTCAATGCAGATATTTCATAGCTGACTAGTAGGCCACATGCACATGTTGAGTATTTGGTGAGTTTTTTTATCTCAGTATTTGTAGCCAAAACCAGCAGTGGGTAATAAATCCAGAAGTGGTGACGTATTTCTATTATATTTTTCCTCTGATTGTTCCACTCCTGGTTTTGGCTTCTAAATAATGAGGTAAAAAACTGACCAAATACTCAGCGTGTGCACATGGCCTTACAATTAATTATTCATTGAAGATCAACACACAGCCAAACAGTAATGGTGGGTTTACACACACCAATTTATCTGTTCAATATCTGAACCAATCTCTGGTTGCAGTGAAATCATGGATACATTGCTCCATGTTGTACACAGCCACAAAATGGAGCAATGTGTCCATGATTTCACTGCAACCAGAGATTGGTTCAGATATTGAACAGATAAATTGGTGTGTGTAAACCCACCATAATGTTTCCATCCACTGACAGCAAGCACAGAGATAGGTGGGACGTTTGGCATATTCGCCCCCCCCCCCCCCACCCTACCACCCCCTTCCCTTCCCTTCCCCCCCCCCCTCCGCCCCAGACAAACGAGGCAATTTGATCTTTGAAGAGTAATTTGAAATTGATTTACTGTAGTTGTTAAGTTACTTTAATTAGTCCAATACAATGTTATAGGATAAAGAAAGAATACTCACCTCCCTGATTCCCTGCTGCCTCCAAACAAACACCTTCCCTGCCCCCCCCCCCCCCAGTTTTCTTTTCTTCCTGCCCTGTGTTGATTTAGACATGTGACCACAGAAATGTTGGTGTGTCAACCTGAACACTTCAGAGGTCACCACTTCACTGGTCATATGTCTGTGTAAAAACAAGGCAGAAAAAGATAAAGACCTGTGAGCACAAAAGCCATGGGAGATCAGGAAGGGAGGATGGCATTATACAAGAACACTCACTATATACCACTTATGTAGAACAACTGAGTTAGGATACAGGACACATTGACTTGGTGGAATAAGTATTGGCCATGGACTTTACTAAAGTTCCATAACCATCGTACGTTTAATTTAACTTATTACTTTCCAAATGAGCTAAGCAAAATGCTCAAGACCATTACCAACTAAAATATTATACTGACATAAATTGTCCATTCAATTGCTTCAATGAATAACCCCATATGGCCATCTTGCCACTACCAGGCAAGCATAGACCCACGCCCCACCTATGGCTACCTCCATCAGTGCTATATATAGATCCAGATTAAAAATATTGTTACCAATCTTGGATAGATGCACTAAATCCTTTTTGAAAAAGGCCAGCCACTTTACCCTCCAAGGTCTCTGATCCGCAAGGCAACCAAGGAACAATAACGAAGCAGCAGTTAAGAAATTTAAAAAAAGGACTCTTCAAAAGCATCGAAGAAACACGCTTTAGACACAGAACACAAATCTCTAAGAATTGCCGATGTGATAAGGCATCTCCCATCCCGAAAACAATGGTTCTTCTTATAACCTTTTAAGGCTGCTTTCACACAGCGTTTTTGTGCTGTCCGAGGGGATCAGACTTTTTGCTGCTCCCCTCGGACAGCAACGGATCCAAACTGATGCCTGAAATCGGATGCCAAATAGGCATCCGATCCCGATATTTTGCCGCATCAGTTTGGATCCTCTCTCCTCCTCTCCCTGCTCCTCCTGTCACCTCATCCTCCTCCTCTCTCCCTCCTGTCACCTTTATCCCCTCCTCTCTCTGCTCCCTCTTTGTAACCTCTGTCTCCCCTCTTTGGACCCCTCTTTCGCTTCCTCTTCAGAGACCTTAAAAAATAAAAAAAAAAATCTTTATTCTCACATATCAACGACTCCAGCAGTGCTTCCAGCTGTCTTCTTCTGATCCACAGGACCTGGCGTGATGTCACAGTCACATGACCGGTTACCGCGGTAATCGGTCATGTGACTGCACTGTGACGTCAGGCCAGGTCCTAGAAGCATTGAGCGCAGGAGGCATCGCTGGATCAACGGAGAGGTGAGAATAAAGATTTTTTTATTTTTAACCCTTTACTTTCATTAGATGTCACTTCTGCAGTGTATGAATATACATTGCAGAAGTGAAATTAGATGGCACAGAGCTATTTTAGTGTACTGAGCATGCTCAGTACACTAAAATCAGGTCCGAGGAACGATCAGCTGTTTCCTTGGACCCGTGCTCCATAGGCCCCATGTTATTTGGCACGGATCAGGTCGGATCAAATTCGGTCCGATTTGACCCGCTGTGCCAAAAATCGCAGCAGGCTGCGATTTTGGGCACAGCAAAAAATTGGCCAGAATCGGATCCGACAAAAATCGGATGCCAATAAGGCCAAATCCGATGCGACCCGTGCCCATAGACTAACATGGGGCCAAAATCTGATCCGTGGTTGTCCGTTTTACAACGGACAGCCACAGATCACAGAAAAACGCCGTGTGAAAGCAGCCCAAGTCCTATTTCATGAAAAAATAACTGTTCAATAGCGGTTGACCAAACATCGTTAGAAAAAAAATGACACCCCAGCAAAATACCTTGCTATTGTCATGAAAGCAAGCCATCAAAAAATTAAAGCAGAATAATAAAGTGGCTTGCTTCGAATTTTTGAACATTTTACACTTTCTAAATTAAATGAACAAAAATTAGTCCACTGTTCCCACACAGCTAAGTAACACGTCCATGTCGTCGCAGCTACCGAACGTTATCAAAGCTAGAGCCCTAATGCCACAGATACTCCAGGAAATCTTTGCCTGCTGGTTCGGCCTTTGGCGCAAAGCTTGAAAATCTTGCAAACTGAAATCGAGAAAGCACATATGATAATGTTACATTCACCTTCAATACGGACTGCCTTCAGCCAGATGTTCAATTTTAAACACAACACAACTCGATGCCGCAATAAGCTAATCACCAGGCTGCATTTAGACCAGGGCTGTCTCCAGGTTTCTGTGGGCCCCGGGCAACAGAGTCTTAGTGGGCCCCTTTAACACATACTGGCCGTATATATATATATAATAATATTTAATAATTTATATAGCGTTATTAATTCCATAGCGCTTTTAGAGACAGTGGGCTGCGTATATTTAACATAGAGGCTGCTGGGTGGGCTGCGTATATATAATACAAAGGCTACAAGCTACTTATATATAGAGGCTGAAGGCTGAACCTTGGTTATTTATTATTTTTTATGTTTATTAGGCTGCTTTCACATCAGCGGTTTTGCACTGATCGCGGCAGTTGCGGTGAAAAAAACGCAACTGCCACGATTATCGCATAACAGCTGCACTTGCGGTTTACTTGCAGCAAGCCCCATAGAATGTATATGCGGGCTTGCGGCAGGTGCGGTATTGGCACTTGCGGCAGGTGCGGCCGCCTTTTTTTTTTCGCTGCCGCACTTGCCGCAAGTGCCGATACTGCACTTGCCGCACCTGCCGCAATCCCGCATATACTTTGTATGGGGCTTGTTGCAAGTAAACCGCAAGTGCAGCCGTTATGCGGCAATCGCGGCAGTTGCGTTTTTTTCACTGCAACTTCCACGATCAGCGCAACACCGCTGATGTGAAAGCAGCCTTAGAGCCAGTAAATCTAATATTCATCAGTGTTTGTGCCAGTAAATGCAGCCTGTCAGTGTTTCACTTAATGCCAAATGTCAGTGTTTGTACCAGTGTGTCAGTAATTGTAGTAGGTCAGTAAGTCTGGTCTGTGTGTCAGTAATTATTCTTTCTCTCTCACATAGACAGTTCACCCCTCACCAAGTATCAATTTCAGCCAATGCTCGGGCAATGCTTGGTTAAAGCTGGGGCAAATCCTAATTAATACGGGACGCATTCGTTAGGAATCGGCGCAGCCACCGAGGCGGCTCGGGCAGGAGTAACGGAGGCCGAAGTGCAGAGAATAGGCCGGTGGAAGTCCGCATGCTTTGCCAGATATATAAGACCTGATCTGCTAACATAACCCATTTTTGTCTCCTCAGGCGGCAGCAAGCCGGCAGTTTCGGTAGTAGTAGGCCACTCCTATGTGTACTGGGCAAAAAAAAAAAAAAAAAAAGCTTGTTGTAGCGTTGTGTAAATGAGGTAAGGTAAGCTACAGATGGCTACATGAGACACCCGGCGATGTATCTAGCTGTAGATGTAACGTAGCGTAGCGCACCTTGTGGCGGCGTGTAAAGGTGGTGCGTTTCCGGTTTGTAACCGTTTGGCCGTGCTCGTGCACGTGAAGTAGCGGGTTGTATCCATCCTGTTGTAGCGGCGTGTAAAGGTACCTTAAGTGTGACAGGACTCGGTATACCCAGCAGTGATCTCTGCAGAGCCACCATCATCAGAGCCTGCAGCAGCTGCCCCTGCAATACTCCTCCTGACCCAGCTGACTGCACAGGGGGGGATCTGCTCTGCTCCAGTCCATCAGACAGTGGGGGCCAAAATGCTTGTGCAGCTTAATATGCAGATAATATGTGGCATAAACCATATTATAGACACTGCTCAGGGACTGTCACTGACTCACCGTTGCCGGGTTCTAAGGTCTCAGGCGATGCTTCCCTTGTCACGGTTCCGTGCCTGATGCTGTGGGGCCCGGTGGTCAAATGAAAAGGGGATTTTAAAGGATTGGGATAAGTCTTGATTGCCGTGACGCCACCTGTGGGTATCCGGTGATTGCACCGGCGCTGCTTGGGCCTCCGGGGGATGTGCGGCAGCTAGATGGGATGCTCCCCACAGGATGAGCAGAAGTCCCTGGGGCCAGGAGCTGTACTGGATGGAATACGGCAGCTCGGGTAGCTTGATGAGCAGGGTAAATAACAGTTCTGGAAGAAATGCACTGACACAAAGCTCCTCTGTAACGGGTCTTTACTGTAGATTCGGTGCAGTACACGGTATACAGTCTTTAGGTAACGGACCGGGTGGTCCCAGTGATGAACAGTCACTGTCCAGAACTCCACGGTGTTCCTCTTTTACTAACTGTCCTATTCTTGTATGGTTGCCATTGCTGCCTTAGTGTACCAGTTCAGAGTACTGGGCACCTTTGTTGGGTCACCTCAGCTGGGACGCGTCCGTCTTTTAAGGGTCCAGAGGCCCAATGGTAGGTACCCTGCTGGTAAGACTGCTGGGGAGGACTCGAGGCACAGATCACCTCAGGAAGGAAGGGGGTGGATCCAGCATTGAGCTCAGCAGGAGGGTCCTGATGCCTGAGAGCTTAAGGTTAGAAAGCAGTGCTTCCACCACATGGCTAATTTGCATGCGATGCAAATTAGCCATGTAGACTGGTAGCGGCTGTAAAGCCATACTCAGCTGCTGCCTGTCGCTAAGGGCCACCTGGCATTCAGGGTTGCCTGTCCCTGACTGAGCGAGCCCCCTAAGCACTCCAGGGCCCAGACACTTGCCCGGGTGCGCCGGGTGGTGACGCCAGCCCTGGCTGAGGAGTCGGTAAGCCAAAGATCAGATTCTAACTCCTCAATTTCCCTAAATCCAACTAAATCAAAATGAACACAGACTTCACATCCATGGCTGTGAACTCAGTAAGCCAAACATCCAACTCCTCAATTTCCCTGAATCTGACTCCAGAGGCCTGACGTGAGACAACTGACTGCAAAAACCAAACCCTTGTTATATGACCTAAGCAAAATGCATTTACTAGAGAAAAAACTACCCCATAAAGCTAATTCCAATAACATTTAAAAAAGGTCTAATAGAACCAATTTCTCTGACCCCATTCACTATACATAATTACATAATTGATACCACCTAGATGCACACCATCCCCCCTTCCAATATGCCACGAAACCTTCGGAACCGCTGCATCAGTAAAAAGATTGAAATCCTTAGCTGTAACAAATGGTTCATGCCATACAGAACTGCCATTAAACATTTTAAAAAATTCCAGCCAGACCAACAAATCAGCCTTAATCTCTTTAGAGATCCTAGCATGAAGAGATGGATTTCATATACCAGCAACATGCAGAGCTCACTGCCTCAATAAAGACTCTAGCCATTGGTTAACTCTACAATTAAATGCTAATAAACCCAAAAGAGACTCAATTTCTTTAAAAGTAGCTCTCCTCTTAGAACACACTGAAATTAAGGCATTCCTACACTTATTAATCTTAGCAACTGGGAGCCTGAGTTCACACCTTTAACGGTATCAATAACAATACTCAAATATTCAATGGAACTACAATGGAGTACTGTGATACCAAAACTATTACAAGTTGACACAAAAGTCTCTAGCAATCCATTACAAACATCAGACTTTTCCGGACCAGCAAACAAAAAATCATCAAGATTATTATTATTATTATTTATATAGCACCATTAATTCCATGGTGCTCTACAAGAGAGGGGTTACATACAAAATTATAGATATATTAGTTTTATAATTATATACTATAGTTTAAAGTAAACAAATTAACAATGACAGACTGGTACAGAGGGGAGAAGACCATGCCCTTGCGGGCTTACATTCTACAGGATTATGGGGAGGAGACAGTAGGTCAGGGGTGCATCAGATCTGGTGGTGGAGAGGCATCAGCTCTGGTGGTGATGGGGCAGCAGCTTTGGTGGCGGCGGGGCGGTGGCTCGGTCATTGCAGGCTGTAAGCTTTCCTGAATAGATGGGTTTTCAGGTTCCGTCTGAAGGATCCGAGCATGGTGGATAATCTGATGTGTTGGGGCGCAGAATTGCTGAGGATGGGGGATATTCGGGAGAAATCTTGGAGGTGGTTATGTGAGGAACGGATAAGTGTAGAGGAGAGGAGGAGGTCTTGGGAGTATCAAAGATAATGCACTATTATCCCCTTATATAGGACAATGAGCAACCCATAGGTGAATACATATCTACATAAAATGAACCATTAAAATGAAAATCCGCAAAATTAAAACTGACATTATTGATTGGCAGGAACTTTAATGCTGATTCGATGTCCGCCTTAGCCATAAGGGCACAACGCCAAAAACGTCTAAATATATCTGCAGCTTTACCAAAAGACGTGTCATGAATAGGGATGGGCGAATCTACTCGCTAGGACTCGTTACTCGGCGAGTAGTAAGGGACTCGCAGGACTCGGTACTCTGCGAGTTTCCCAGTGATTACTCGCACGAGTCCAATGCAAATCAATATCAATCCTAGTTTTGTCAGAAACGCTGACAAAACTAGGATTGCCATTGTTTGCATTAGACTCGTGCGAGTAATCACTGGCTACTGTGCCAGTGATAGCAGGGAAACTCGCAAAGTAACTGCTGTTTCTTTGCAAGCCGAGTCCAGCTGTCTTCTCTGTGCAGCTCCAGGGTCCTAAAGCCCGCCTGCTGCCTGATGTAGCAGTGCTGAGATTGTTCTCAGTCTGCTCATCCCTGTGCATAGACATCTATATTTATGCACAGGGGATGTAGCAGAGAGGACATCGCGTTTTGGACTGCGTCGGACGGAAGAGAATTTTTTTAATTAAAGATGGAGTCCCTAATGGCTTTTTTTTTTTATTTCAAATAAAAAATTTTCTCTGTGTTGTGTTTTTTTAACCCTTTATTGGAGATTCTTAGTGGCTGGGTCAAACGTGGCCTGACATTAAGAATCTCGGGCTTAATACCAGCTTGTATAACAAAGCTGGTATTAACCCCTTTATTACCCAGCGTGCCACTGCCACCAGGGCCGCTGGAAGAGCGGGGTTCAGCGCCAGAGGATGGCGCTTCAATGAACGCGCCATCTTCTGGGGCGGCTGCGGGCTGCAATTTGCAGCGGGGGGTGCCCAGAAAGCTTGGGCATCCCTGCGCTGCGGATTCCAGCCCCCAGCTGCTTAACTGTACCTGGCTAGATATAGAAATTGCGCGGAGCCCCACGCATTTTTTTTTTATTATTTAATGAATTTCAGAGTCAGAGGCTCAGAGTCTCGGAGTCGGAGTCTCCTCAGAGTCGGAGTCTCAGAGTCGGATTCTCAGAGTCGGAGTCGCCTCAGAGTCGGAGTCGCCTCGGAGTCGGAGTCGTCTCGGAGTCGGAGTCGTCTCGGAGTCGGAGTCGTCTCGGAGTCGAGTCGGAGTCGTCTCGGAGTCGGAGTCGTCTCGGAGTCGGAGTCGTCTCGGAGTCGGCGTCGTCTCGGAGTCGGCGTCGTCTCGGAGTCGGAGTCGTCTCGGAGTCGGAGTCGTCTCAGAGTCGGAGTCGTCTCGGAGTCGGAGTCGTCTCGGAGTCGGAGTCGTCTCGGAGTCGAGTCGGAGTCGTCTCGGAGTCGGAGTCGTCTCGGAGTCGTCTCGGAGTCGGAGTCATCTCGGAGTCGGAGTCGTCTCGGAGTCGTCTCGGAGTCGGAGTCGTCTCGGAGTCGTCTCGGAGTCGGAGTCGTCTCGGAGTCGGAGTCGTCTCGGAGTCGGAGTCGTCTCGGAGTCGGAGTCATCTCGGAGTCGTCTCGGAGTCGGAGTCGTCTCGGAGTCGGAGTCGTCTCGGAGTCGGAGTCGTCTCGGAGTCGTCTCGGAGTCGGAGTCATCTCGGAGTCGGAGTCGTCTCGGAGTCGGAGTCGTCTCGGAGTCGGAGTCGTCTCGGAGTCGGAGTCGTCTCGGAGTCGTCTCGGAGTCGGAGTCGTCTCGGAGTCGGAGTCGTCTCGGAGTCGGATTCGTCTCGGAGTCGGAGTCATCTTGGAGTCGTCTCGGAGTCGGAGTCGTCTCAGAGTCGGAGTCGTCTCTGAGTCGTCTCGGAGTCGGAGTCGTCTCGGAGTCGTCTCAGAGTTGGAGTCGTCTCGGAGTCGGAGTCGTCTCGGAGTCAGAGTCGTCTCGGAGTCAGAGTCGTCTCGGAGTCGGAGTCATGTCGGAGTCGGAGTCGTCTCGGAGTCGGAGTCGTCTCGGAGTCGGAGTCGTCTCGGAGTCGGAGTCGTCTCGGAGTCGGAGTCGTCTCGGAGTCGTCTCTGAGTCGTCTCGGAGTCGGAGTCGTCTCGGAGTCGGAGTCGTCTCGGAGTCGGAGTCAAAAAAATGCGTGGGGCTCCGCGCAATTTCTATGTCTAGCCAGGTACAGCTAAGCAGCTGGGGGCTGGAATCCGCAGCGCAGGGATGCCCAAGCTTTCTGGGCACCCCCCGCTGCAAATTGCAGCCCGCAGCCGCCCCAGAAGATGGCGCGTTCATTGAAGCGCCATCCTCTGGCGCTGAACCCCACTCTTCCAGCGGCCCTGGTGGCGGTGGCACGCTGGGTAATAGAGGTTAGGGCCAGCTTTGTATTATCAGCTGGCCCTAAGCCCGAAATTTATGGCGGTCACGCCAATATTAGACATGACCGCCATGAATTTCTATTAAATTGTTTTGAAAAAAACACAACACATAGAAATTTTTTTATTAGAAATAAAAAAAAAAGCCATTAGGGACTCCATCTTTAATTAAAAAAATCCTCTTCCGTCCGACGCAGTCCAAAACGCGATGTCCTCTCTGCTACATCCCCTGTGTATAGATATAGATGTCTATGCACAGGGAATGAGCAGACTGAGAACAATCTCAGCACTGCTACATCAGACAGCAGACGGGCTCTAGGACCCTGGAGCTGCACAGAGCAGACAGGACTCTTGTCTTATCTGTGCGCGTTTCCCAGCGATTACTTACAAAGTAAACGAGTCCAATGCAAATAAATGACAAAACTAGGATTGCTTCAGGCTGAAGCTTCCGAGACACATCTGCGATTTGTAAATCTCACACTACTCGCTATTACTCGCTTCCCCATTCATTAACATTGGACTCGCTAGACTCGCAACGAGTAGCGAGTCCTGGGCTCGGACTCGCTAGAGTCAAGCGATTCCGAGTAATTTAGGATTCGCCCATCACTAGTCATGAACGAAAGACAAATGAACACTTATATTGTCATTCAGGGAGGAACCATACGGGTATGAAAGTGGTGTAATATTTTTTTATGAACTTAGCTTTATTAAAGAATTAATTAGATAGTACAGAAAGTAAGCTCAGAAGAATCACTCTATACAAAAACCATATAAATTGCCACTAAGGTCCTGAAAAACAAACTAGGAGCCACACCCAGAGAGACTCCCGTAATCCAAGTGTAATATACTATTAATTGTTCCAGTTCTCCGTAGGCACTCCTGAAGCCACTTAGGTCGCACCTAAATCTAAAAAAAAAAAATCTATAGCGGAAAGTGGTGTATTAATGTAAAAGAATTGGTTTCCTTTTTTGGTACTAAGCCCAGAGGTGAAAGGCGGAAATTTTTATATGGCATAATATAAAAAGGGCCTGCCAATCTGACGGCTAGGATTTCCTTAGCCATCTTATCCTCCACCACCTCCAGATTCGTCCCGAAAATTTAAAAAAAGCCCTCAGCAGAAATGTGGAAATATTATAGTTTTCAACATGTGGTTAAAAAAACTACCGGTATTTAAAAAAAAAAAAAAGCATTTTTATTGTGTTAGTAGCCACCTATAAAACAACTATACACATCTGGTATCATTGTAATCGCACTGACCAAAAGAATAAAAGGCATCTAATCACTTATACCGCACGGTGAGCAGTGTAAGGGCCCTTTCACATCAGCGGTTTTTTCAAATCGCGGCAGATGCAGTGAAAAAACCGCATCTGCCGCGATTACCGCATACCGGCTGCACTTGCGGCACGGTTGCGGTAAATGCCATACAAGGTATAGGCGGACTTGTGGCAGGTGTGGCAAGTGCGGTTTTGGCACTTGCGGCAGGTGCGGCCGCGAAAAAAAATGCTGTCAGTCGCGTTGTTTTTCGCGGCCGCACCTGCCGCAAGTGCCAAAACCGCACTTGCCGCAAGTCCGCCTATACCTTGTATGGCGTTTACCGCAACCGCGCTGCAACCGTGCCGCAAAAGCGGCCGGTATGCGGTAATCGCGGCAGATGCGGATTTTTTCACCGCATCTGCCGCGATTTGAACAAAACGCTGATGTGAAAGGGCCCTAAGACAAGTTTTTTATTCTGCCTCTCAAAGATCAAACTACGGATCGGCTCACATTTATCTTGCACTCTATGTGTTCTTTTATATCAGGGTTTCCATGTAAATCTCTGAAATACATGATTCAGACAGAATCCTAAATTGAAGATTCCCTATGGCAGAGGGAGATACTTTGCACTCTCTCTGGCCTATGATTCAGCTGTGCCCATATTTTGTGCCATGCATAAAAGTGCAGTCGACCACCTTTTTTGTGCATATCTTAAAAGCCGGATACCACTGAACAGAGGCCTCACAGAGTCAGAGTATCTCTGCTGCTTCAGGCCAGAATACAGCGGCACAGTGCAGCGGCGGATCGGTGAGAGTGTGTGGGGCGAGGGGACAGTATTGGGAAGGCAGTGGCAGGTGGACAGTGGGGGTGGACAGCAGTGGGCAGGCAGCGGCAGGCGGACAGGGGGGGGCAGACAGCAGCAGGCAGATAGTGGCGCTCTGAGATCTCTCTGCTGCCGGCGGCGTACCGTACTGCGACAGAGAGCTTAGAGCGGCGTCGGAATAAATAGAGCGACGGACAGGCGGCCCGTAAATATATAAGTAATCAGCAGCATCACACATGCACAGTGCTGGCCAGCCCAGTGCTCGTAATCCAAATTATTGCTCGTTAAACCAAGTTACAATTTTTCATCTTTCAAAAAGCTCGAAAATAAAGTTACTATTAAATAGAGCTTACTAGCCAGGTAAAACTGGGCAACTGGGGTGGGTTGTAGCCTGTAGCTGCCTGCTGTACCTGGGCTGGTGACCAAAAAAACAGCAGAGCCCCAAGTCACATTGTGACATCAAGAAATCCTTTTTTTTCCCCCAGCCTTTATTCATATTCACAACTCATAAAAAAAAACACAGCACAAAATGCATGAAAAAATGTGCAAAAAACGCACCAAGAGACCACCAACTTATCTTTGTGAATCTTTGAAACATGGTGTGGATTTTGAACATCAAAATTCTGCATCACACATTCTACATCGGCACATAGTCTAAAGGTTTTACATAAAAAAACAAACAAAAAAAAAAACTATTTGCCAATAGGATGGCTATAAAAAATATAGCATATATTGACATCTATAATCACGCTTCTGCAAGCACAAACACACATGCTGGAAGTTTGGACTATCTATAACCACTGATTTTCTTACAAGGGGAGCATGGGGCATCTATACAAACAAACACATGCAGAGAAAGCAGGTGCATAACCCAAATAATGCACATAACATACGGCTACCACCACCTGTCACGGTTTTATAGGCTCTTGTGAATAAAGCTATTGACTGAGCACAAGAGGGGACATATAGTTTCTCTTCTTGCAACTACAAGTCAATTGTCTTCAATGAGTTATTTTATCGGCGCTCTGGGAGATCGGTGTAGTATTACAGAAAAAATAACTGCATGTAGCGACTAAAGCTGCCTACACACCAAAATTTGTATCATTTCTAAACTACAAAAGAGGTAATGTTTTAACATTATACATATAGCAACACTTTCATACAAAAATTTAAGCATTTCTTTTCCTGTGAACGACCAAATAGATTTTTGTTTAGCAAATGTGGATTTATAATCACTAATTGGATGGAAACATACATATTGTAAAGTCCTGTCATCTAAAATCAGGTCTCAAAGGACATCCAAATTTTGACTATTTTGTGAGTATTTTGTGTGTTGGATGTAAGATTTGTAGAGTACAGGCATGTGGGAGGTATCATCCCTTTGTGGTTTCTGTGGAGAAACCGGCAGTGAGGCGTAGTTTCTCTTAATAGTGCAGTTGTCACTATATAAAGTGTATGGGTTACCTAAATGTCAAGCTCCGGTCATCTGACCGGAAATTACGTTCTGGGCCGTACATGTGCATAGCGCGGTGTTTGCCTAGTGATTGTAACTAGGGTGTCCCGGTCATGTGATCGGCAGTGTTGTTGGTTTCTGCGCCTGCGCAGTCTGTTGCGCTCCCTCCCTTTGGTTGTTGTGAGGGAATGGGTGAATGAAACTCAGGGGGTGGTGCATTCTATGTGCTATGTATACTGGGGGACCTATTTACTACTATACCTGATGTTAGAAACAGTTAAGCTTTCCCTATAGTGCCATATACCGCTCTCAGGGTTACAACAACATAAGGGGACACTCCAAGAGGCACCTATAGTTGTGGATGACCTAATCCGATAACTGATCCACAGGTAACCCATACACTTGATAGAGTGACAACTGCACTATTAAGAGAAACTACGCCTCACTGATGGTTTCTCCATAGAAACCACAAAGGGACGATACCCCCCACATGCCTGTACAAATCCAAGAGCAGGCAGAGTGGCCCTTTCATCGAATCTGGCTGTTTACACCTTGAATTCAGCAAGCGTTGTGTTCTTGTATTCCCTATCTCCATGCAGTTACAAGAAGTGTTCCTTCAGTTTTGCCGGTGCGAGACTAGCGTTGCTCAACTTGGCATTGCAAATCATGCAGATAGGACACTGACTCCCATCACGTTCCGTGATACATGTGAATCCATGTTGTACATATTCGTCCGACCACTTTCTTTTTTGCTCGACATAGTACGACAGTCACACGGTGACTACTGAGCACACTAAATTCCCCGCAGCACTGATTGGCCAATTAATGTAACGTGATCATCTGCAGCAAGTGATGGCCAAGTGGGGCATGTCATCACGAATTTACATAATGAGTCAGGTGTGTTTTGACCTCCATGGCGGAGTGTCCGCCGAACCCATGAGACCGACTCACCGAACCCCTAGGGTTCGATAGAACCCCGGTTAAGAACCACTGCATTGGAGTCAGTTTAATAAAAAAAATTACGTGTCAGGTTCGATTTAACCTAAGACAGTCACAAACATAAAAGCTATTTTTACAATCTACAATTCTGAGGTTTTCCTTACTGTCACCTATTTAGGGTATGGTCACACAATATACTATTGTATTTACTGTCTAGATTTATGGGTGGACACATCTACAGCAAGCTACAAAAGTGTGCTACCAAATATTATTCTCAGAAAGTGCAAACAGTCGGCATTGTAAATTCTGTTGTAGCTTTTATATCTGACATTCTGTTGATTTTTACAGAGTAACCTTTTTTTAATATGCTTTAATTGCGTGCATATTGAATGAGTGGGAATCTGAGCCCCCACCAATCCCTCAAAAGACCGCTGACATGTGCGCAACTCGAGAAGGTGCACCCGCCTCTCGCCTGTGCTTGCCCTCAGAGTGGAGCACAAACAGAAGCGCATATGCTTTCTATTAAATCAGTCCTCCACGGTGAGCTCACGTTCTGGCAGAAGCTGCGCTCTCCTGCATCCCAAGCTTCGCAATTCTCGTGCAAATGTCTTTTGAGTGATCAGTGGACCAAGATCCCCTATATTTCCAGGAAATTATAATACCTAAGGCCATGCTCACAATGGTGTGTTTAGTGTGCAGTGAATTTCCTTTTTTAATTATAATGTTTTTTCTAGCTAGCACCTTCAAACACAGGTGTTGCCAGTCGATTTTAAAGCTGCTTTCACATTGGCATATTTTCAAATCCATGTCCATCCATTTGAAACAGATGGCCACAGATCCGTTATGGCCTCCCATGTTATCCTATGGGCATGGATTGGTCCTAAAGTAGCCATCCGTGAGTCTCCATTTTGTCATGGATTCCTTGGGGTCCGCAATTTTCATGTACCTAGAAACAGAAACTTTCGTTTTTAGGCTTCCTCAAAAGTCGTGAACACCAACGGACAGATACAGATTTGTATCTGTCCATATGAAATTACCATGGAGCTCTATATAGGATGGATCCGTGAAACAGATCCATTTTGCTGTACTGAGCATGCCCAGAGGCAAGGTACAGCTCCCCTACCCCTATCTCTGGTGACTGATGGATCGATTAAAAAAAAAGTTCTGTGGACATCCATTGGCATCCTTTTGCACAGATCCGTGCCTATCCATGATTATAATGAATTTCATGAAACCACATGGATTTGATAATATGCCAGTGTGAAAGCAGCCTTAGTTTTAGTATTACTATAATTTTCTGACTGTGCACCCTTCCCCATGTCCTGTAGCCATGCCAAGTCCTCCATCTTGTCGTAGCCAGGTTCCTAGACATACCCTTCCATGCAGGTTTTATTTGCACTCAGAGGCATAAAAACACGCACACATGCGATTGTATACCGCAAGCAGAGGCACAAGGTCAGGACCCGATAAGATGAGAACACTTCGGCGCAGTTATCGGGCTTTTATGCAATGGCCAGTACATCAGTTAAGTTTCTCAATTTTTCTATAATCTGAAGCAATTTCTGCCATGTCCTTGTTCCTTATACACATTTGTCTTAGCTTTACACATTGCCTTGCCATTCATCTGTTAGCCAGTATGCTAGTTCACATTTGTCTCAGTGGTTAGTGTGCAGTGGATTTCCTTATTATAATGTTTTTTCTAGCTAACACCTTGACACACAGGTGCACTAGTCGATCTTAAGGTTTATGTTCACAACGCTGTCATTGGAAAAATCTGACATTGCATGGACAACACTTGAACCCATATTGTTCATACGGTTTGGGCTGTTCAGATTATTTATTTATTTTTTTACGCGGACTGACATTCATGTGAAAAAGGAGATTTTTGCATACTCACCGTAAAATCCTTTTCTCTTAGCCTCTAATTGGGGGACACAGACAGTGGGTGTTATGCTGCTGTCCACTAGGAGGCGACACTAGGCAGAATCTGCAAAAGAGTTAAGTGGCTCCTCCTCTGCAGTATACACCCCTGGAGCAGACATTGCCTCACCAGTTTTGTGCTAAAGCAGTAGGAGAGTTAACAGATAAAAACAGTAAAACAGGGACTGTAACCACACAGGCAACCTGTGTAAATAGATATAGCTAACAAGGTAATAACAGTGTAACAAGGCTTGAAAACAAACAGGCACGTGTGTAAACAGTTAAGAGTTAGCAGAGTACTAAAAGTGCCACAAAGCCTGTAACTACGCAGGCACATGTGTAAAAAGTGAAGAGTTAACGGAGCAATAATCGTATAACAAGGCCTGTAACTAAACAGGTTCATAGTACTACAAGGCCTGTAACCAAACAGGCACAAGTTTAAACAGTTCACAGAGTGATAATAGGCAAACATGTGTAAACATGTTAACCCTGTAACAGCTGAGAAGCAATGTGAGAACTGTAGAAAAAAAGGCCCACAAGGGCAATAGGGTGGGTGCTGTGTCCCCCAATGAGAGGCTAAGAGAAAAGGATTTTACGGTGAGTACACAAAAATCTCCTTTTCTCCATCGCCTCATTGGAGGACACAGACCGTGGGACGTCCTAAAGCAGTCCCTGGGTGGGGAAAAACAATGGAACTAATAACACTGAGCATGGACAGTGAAGACTATGCACTGACAGGCGATCTGCTGCCGCCTGGAGGGCATGTCTACCCAGACTTGCGTTTTGCCGAGAACCGAGTGCAAGCACTGTAAAGGCTTAAGTATGTGCGTAGGCTGACCGTTTGGCTGCCTATACACTTGTTGCACTGACACCTGGTGCCGAACGGCCCAGGAGGTCACCACGGCCGTAGTAGAATGTGCCGTGATGCTGCTGGAAGGGATGAGCTTTCGATGGTATAAGCATCTTAGATGGTTAGACGGATCCACCTTGGTAGAGGAGCCTTAGAGGCTGACAAAATTTCTTTCTGTCCTCTGGAAGAAGGAAGAAAGAGAATCTGACCTCTTCGAAGGACATTGTCTTGGATACCTAGATGCGTAGGGCCCCGACAAGGCCCTGCATATGTAGGTCCTTCGCGACCAGATGGACTGGAGTCGGGCGAAGCGATGGCAGAGAGATGTATTCATTAAGGTGGAAAGAGTATACCGCCTGTAGCAGAAGGATGGAACAAGCCGCAGGGCAATCTTGTCCAGATGGAAACCCAGAAAAGATGGTTTACATAAAATAACGCTGCAAACACCGATACCTCTGCAAAGAAAATCATTTTTCCACCGAAACATACCACTGTTTAGATGAGAATACTAAGGGTAACATCCTATAGAGGCTCGAAAGGCGGTCTTGTAGGGCCGTGAGGATGAAGTTCAGGTCTCCACTTGTGTAAGAAGGGGAAACGGGCTGAAACTTCCTGTGTGAGAGACCCTAAGGACAGACCTGAGTCTAGGTCTAAGCGGAAGCACGTGCACGTTTTTGACTGTTGATACCGATCGCCGATGCCGCATGTACACACCGCAATTGCGTCATCAACCTAAGGGAACGTGGCTCCCCGGAAGTTGACACAGAACCTGCGGGAAACATCCGGTTGAGTCCCGACGCCGCTTCACACGCTCACTAAGGGAATGTGGGCGTACATGTTCAGCGTCGCATGAACATAGGCGTGACAAACTGGTGTATTCCGCGCCCCAAACACGCTGATTAGACAACGCAATAGCGTCATGATAATCTCGCCATATTAACTCCATCTGCAGCCTCTGTGCGGCATGTCAGAGGCTGCAGATGCGGCTAATAAAAGCCGGTGTGTGCAGGGTTAACCTGCTATTTGTGTGGTGGCAGCATGTGTCCAGGAGGATCTGGGACGATCCGATTTTGTCCAATTTAAAATCGGACAAAATTGGATCGTCCCGGATCCTCCCGGAATCGGACAAAATTGGATCGTCCTGGATCCTCCCAGATCCGGGGCAATCCGGCGACCTCTAACATGAGAGTCTATGGCGCCGGATCCGGGAACTGGATGCTGGCTGCTGGAGTTTAGCATTGAGCGCTGCTAAACTTCAGCACCAGGAACTGTCCCCTGTGCGGTGATTTCAGGCTCCTCATCTAACATTATCACAGCGGCTGGTACTATTCGCAATTTGCGTACAGGACCAAGGACAGCTCCTTATTATAGGAGCCTGCCCTGCATGTCCTCTACGCAATTTGCTTACATTACCGCCGCCAGCTTTTTAACAGTTTTATTAAAAGCCGACAAATGCTGGCTGGGATTCTAATAATGTATTAACCTCTGCACAGCCAGGGGATGAAGACAACATGTGTCCAGGGAGTATGGACACTCCCTGGACACATGCTGCCACCACACAAACAGCAGGTTAACCCTGCACACACCGGCTTTTATTAGCCACATATGAAGTCTCTGTGCTGGCATGCCGCACAGAAGCTGCAGATGGGGTTAATATGGCGAGAAACACCAGGATTTTTACATTTTTAACTTCACTTCTAATTTGACTAATCATCTTGCACCGCTCCTGTCACAACGGTGCAAGATGATTTTTAACTGTACCGGCAAAGCGGCAAATTTAAACTCTGCAGCTTTGACAGCAGCAGAGTTTAAATTTACCAGCAAATGCTGTCCACGGACCTGAAGTTTGCTTCAGGACCGCGGACAGCATCACACTGACACACAGCACACACGCACTCACGCAGCACACTCACATGCATACAGCCATGCGCACTCACCACACTCGCACCGCACTCACAGCAAACACGCATAACACTCGCATCACTGTCGTGCATCAAACATGCTCTGTGTTTGATGCATGACAGTGTGCCCCCAGCCTAACACTAGCGCTATGTACACTGGAGATCAAAATTAGAGAACAATGTATAATCACATGATTTTTTGAAACAGAATGTAATCTACATTGATCAACATTTGGCGGTTTTTGTGTAAGGGGTATACTATGCCACTAGAACAGTGTTTTCGAAAATAACCAAAGTTTATTTTACACAAAACGTGATGATCATAATTACAGAACAGCAATGACTGTAGCACAGAGAAAGATTAAAACTAAATTTTGTGAAGGTTACAGCAGACACCAATCAGTAGGAAGTGTACAGGCCTTTGCTTTGTACAGGCCTTTGCTTTAAATGACTTCAGCACATCTGTGGCCACAGGATGTCACCAGTCTCTCACACTGCTCTGGTGGGATTTTGGTCTATTCTTCTTCCAGTCTCCTCCACAGTTCTGTGACTGTTGTTGTTTTTTTGGCCATAACTTTGTCACCAAGGATTTTCCAGAGGTTTTCTATGGGGTTTAGATCAGAACTCTGGGCAGCCATTTCATGGTTTTCTGTTTCAATGAACTGCTTTGCCAGTTTTACTGTGTAACAGGGCAAATTGCACTGCATGAAAATTGCTTTCATCACAAAAATAAACAGTGGTCCACTTCTCCTCTGTCCACACTCCTAACCAAAGGTGATTATAGCCTTTTGATTCTCTCGGCTAATGAGAGGTTTGGTCACTGCAGAGTGGGATTTCAGTCCAAATGCTCTTAAACGTTGTCATACTGTATGACGAGACATATCCTTCCCCTGTTCAGTGCTAAACTGGCGAGCTATTCCAGCTGCAGTGTTGAAATGATTACCCATAGGGAGTCTCTGCATTATCCTGTCCTCTCTTGTATTTGTCTTTTGAGGGCAACCAGCCTTCTTGGGGGACTTGAAAAAGTTTGCGACGTTGTAAAGATGCAATATTCTAGAAATCAGACTTGGAATGAATAACTTCTGTTGCTATGGCTGATAGGGTGACTCCTCTGACTTTCATCTGGACCATTTGCTGCCGAAGGTTTTCAGTGACTTTGGAACAGCACACCAGTTTTGCAAAGTGAGTGCAAACTGGAAAGTTAGGCTGCCAGCTAAATAGGGATTTTCAGATAATTAAGAAAATTAGCACCAGGTGCCAGATTAACAGCAATAACTTGCAGGTATCTTAAAGTGTTCTCTAAGAGCGGCTTCACACTGCGGCGTGATCAGGTCCGGGGCTGTCCGGGACGACCCTGACAGCCGTGGACTGCATCAGCACACAGGACTGGAGGGCTAATATGCCCTCCGGTCCAGTGTGCAGTGCACACAGCTGCAACCGCTGACAGGTCAGGACCGCGGCACTGCGTTCCTGACTTATCAGCAGCGGGAACTGCGTGCAGCTACACACCGGACTGGAGGGCATATTAGCCCACCAGTCCTGTGTGCTGATCCAGTCCGCGGTTGTCAGGGTCATCCCGGACAGCCCCGGACCGGGTCATGCCGCAGTGTGAAGCCGCCCTAATTTTGATCAGTGTTCTTATTTATCTCATTTACATTTTTATTCTGTGCATTACAATATATTCAATTTATGAAATATGCTTAAAATACTGCTGATTTACTCACGTTAGGATATTTTCACATAGGACAACACAATGACCTTAACATTAAGGAAATTGTGTCTTGTTCTCTAATTTTGATCACCACTGTAGGATCTGAACTGCTTTATCATCTACTGCCCAACCCAACTACATTATGTAAAAGCCTTTCAGGATGGGGTAACACATAGCCCTTGGCACGTGTATAGCATGCATCCTAGGTGCGTCTGCTGAGAAGTTGCTTCCTAAATGCTGCAGTGAATTACTGCTGCATCATTAGTGATGAATTGCAAATGTCTTGTTTACTATTAATGGCCAAGTGGTTTATGAAAACTGTGTAGCCATTAACAAGAGGCAATAGGCAAGCCATTAGCAATTAATTTGTAATGTTGCAGCAGAAATCTACTACAGCATTTTGGAAGCCACTTCTGAACACCTTAAGACACATGGTACACGTACACCGAGTGCCATCCCAGCTATAAGCATCACAAACTCATATAATGGGAATCTGTTAGGTTTTTGCTATTTTTTCTGTGAGCAGCACGATGTAGGGGTGTAGATCCTGATTCCAGCAATATATTATTTAGTGAGCTGTTTGTTGTAGTTTTAATAAAATCTGTGTTATTTCAGCAGGAGAGATCATTAGAGGACACTCGTGACGTGTGTATGTATATATGTATATATAGACTTTCTATAGGACTAACTATAAAATTCTGCACTGCTGATATGTGACTGCAAATTGATGGATCCTAACAGGATTCCACCATATTTCCAGCCATCATCACAGGAAGATCATGAGGGATTTACTTTTTCTCTTAATGTTCTGCTGAAAGAAGCGAAAGAGAAGCACATGACAGCCAGTATGTTAAATACATATTAGTATGTCTGTCAGTGTGAGCAGTCTTCACATGACCACTAGGTTACATGCCCCCAGAGCTTTAGCTGATTGCGCATTGTGAAGTCGGTTAAACACATCTGTTTAATTTTTCATAATTATTATTATTTATTTTTATAGCGCCATTGGTTCCATGGCGCTTTAAATTAGAAGTGGAGGTAACAAGGACAAATGCAATACATATGAACAATGAAGGCTTGCTGATACACGATGGGAGAGGACCCTGTCCATGAGGGCTCACAGTCTGCAGGGGTGGGAGAGGACACAATAGGAGGGGAAGCACCAAGCGTGTGGTGGAGCGGTGCTGGAACTCGTCATAGGTTGTAGGCTTGTTGGAATAGATGAGTTTTAAGGTTCTTTTTGAAACTCGGACCGTGTATTCAGATCAGAAGACCAGGCCCGTTTGACGAGTCTCCCGATCTGAGCTAACTGCTTCATAGGCATGTATTAAGTAGTTGACTTAGGTTTGGAAGTTTGGTGGTTGGGCCTGGTTTTCTGTTCCGAGTACGGTCCGTATTTCATGGATTTGTGAAACCGGTCAACTGCCACATGCACATGTTGAGTATTTGCTGAGGTATTTGGAAGTCAAAACCAGAAGTGGATAAAAAAATGCAGAAGTGGTGACATATTTCTGGCGCTTCAGTTTAGTAAAGCTCCCTCAGTGTCACCTATAAAACAGTCATATTCATACAGTGAAGTTCTCATTTTGTCTTTTTAGCAAAAATGAGAAGGTCATAAGACTGGTTTCACAGATATGTGTTTTGTGGTCCGAGTACGGAGTGCTATTCATGGACTTGCCACAAATCGCCTTACCAGAACCTCACAGCCTCATATATGCTTACAAGGGGGATCGAGTTCTGGTTAGAAGCCTTGAACGTCTAACCAAGTCCAGACATCGTGGTCCATGCTCTGACCAGGAAAAGCACAGGTCTTAAACCGTAACTCGGAACTGTCTTAAATTTAAACTATGTGAATATGTAGATGTTTGCTGTGGACTTAAAAGCACAAATCATTTAAACTTGCAGCATTCACTATCTGTAAAGAATTTTGAGCACATTTCACTCACTGCATTGTGATGTGTGAAATTTGCATGTAAGCCTATGAAGGGACATTCTCATCCCTGAACTGCCTGCTATTGGATCACTGTGAATGGAGAGGTAGACAAGCATGTGTGACACTCTCCATTCATATCAATGGCAGGTGTGAAAACCACTGAGTACAGATTAATCTATTAAAGGAAATGTGTCACAACTTTTATTTTTGTACTTAAAATCATTAATTATATCCTAATTTATTTTTAAAACAAGATAAAATTTACTGTATCTACATTTATGTATTTTTATATTTTCATTTTTGCAGCCATTGGGGGCTGTCACTTTATTTGCTGGTGGGTCATTATCAGAGCACAACACTTACAACAAATATGGCAGACTCAAGTCGTAGGGTCAGACACAGACCACAGGCTCCTTACTGACTGCCTAGCTATGCACTCTACAGACCCTGGGGGGGGAAGGAGGGAGAAGCAAGATGCCATTTTTTTGTAGCCTGATATTTGCTGAGCTATAATGACCCCACTATCACCACTCATAGCTACATACAAGACAGGAGAGCACTGAGGCGCCGGTGAAAGGAATCAGGCATCAACAGTGAGTACAGGATGGGTAGCTTGGCATTATACTACTAATGCCAGACCACTGAAGTATTCTCAAAACTTACAGAAAACCTGTCAGCAAAATTTTGTAATGTAAAGTAACGACAAAGCTGTAATGGTGCTGTAATACGTATTAGGATACTTTCCCATTGCGTTCTAGCATCCATTGAGTGATCACATCGGGGCTTACGTCCGAACCCTCCCAAAAATGGGATTCGGATATATGCGAGACAGAGCCACTGACTTTAATGGTGCAGACGGAGTCACGTTGTGCTTTGTTGTGCATCATTTTCGGGAGTGTATGTTCACAGCAGGTGGACACCTGCATAAACCCCAACAAGACCACTGAACATGTGCTAGAACGCAATGTAAAAGTACTCTGAGGGTACCTTTACACGCCGCTACCGGCGGGTGGCTACAACCGGATACATGCGATAAATGTATAATTGCACCGCCAATTCAACCCGTGGTAGCGGCGTGTGAAGACTGTTGTAGCCACCCGACAGTAGCGGCACCTGTTTCCGAGCACTGCCCTGAAACAGGTGGCTACCCAGGCGATTGTAGCGACCTGTATCGGCGTGTAAAGAAGCAACAGAAGGGATGTCTGGACACCAGCCTATGTACCTGGTATGTAGCTGGGGCGTGACACAGGCTCCGGGTTATCGCGCCCCATCAGCGATCATTGGAGGAAGCTCCTGCATTACGATTGGTAGTCGCTGCATAGGGAGGCATATTTAAGGAGCTGACCAGTCACACTACACAATTGCTCGAGCGTCATGTATTAATCAGCCTCCTGCGCTGCCTGGCCAATCATGATGTTATTGCTTTGTCCTATCAGCGTACGGACGTCTCGTAATCCACAATTGTGGCACGCCTATGTGTTGTCCCTGCTGCACCAGGTCCGCCCATATTAGCTTGTTGTAGCGGTGTGTAAATGACGTAAGGTGCTCAGCAGAAGGTAACTTGAGACACCCGGCGGTGTATCTAGAGATAGATGTAACCTACTGTAGCGCACCTTGTTGCGGCGTGTAAAGGTGGTGCGGGTACCGTTTGCAACCGTTTGTGCGTGCTCGTGCACGTGAAGTAGCTGGTTGTAGCCACCATCCAGTAGCGGCGTGTAAAGGTACCCTGAGGCTGCGTTCACACATTGCGTATTTTGCCACGCTTTTTTACGCGCGCTTTTCAAAATACGCAATGTGTTTTGTGTCTGCCAGCAAAGTGCACAGCAAAGTGAATTTCCCATTCAGACAGTGCGTAAAAATATGCAGTGCTTTTTCTGGGAGAAAACGCAGTTGCGTAAAGAATTGAGATTTCAATTCTTTACGAAGGAGCTCCTGTGTTTTCTCCCTCTGATGTCACAGAGGGGAGGAAGAATCCTGCTTCCTCTTCCCCTCTGTGACAGCTGTGACCGTCCATTTGATTTTGAAGTATTAATATACAATGCAAAATCAAAGTTAAATAAAGCCAAATATATTAAAAATAAAAAAGAATGAAATACTTACCTGTCCGACGCCTTTTCCTGGTGTCCGTTAATGAGGCCAGGCGAGATGCTTTCTGCCAGGACCTGCTGTGATATCAGAGGGGCGTTCCCGGTGCTGATACATATCACATGACCGCGAGCGGCCAATCAGCGCAACGAACGCCCCTCTGACATAACGGCAGGCTCTTGCAGGACTACACATCACGCGACCTCGCCACCGGGAAAAGGTGTCAGAGAGGTAAAGTATTCCATTCTTTTTTATTTTTAATACATTTGGCTTTGTTTAATTTAGATTTCGCAGTGTATATTAATACACTGCGAAATCTAATGGGCTGTCACAGAGGGGAGAAGGAAGCAGGATTCTTCCTCCCATCTGTGACATCACTGCGCTTTCTGGGGTAAAGAAAGTGCAGTGTGTGAAAGCCCCTGCGTATTTTGTTGCGCTTCTTGGCGCGACTGAAAAACACAGCAAAACGCCGCGCGCAAAAAAGCGCAACAAAATACGCAAATGTGTGAACGTAGACTTACATTGAAGCCTGGATTAAGAAATATGCTTTGTGGTTCTTATGGAATCAGCATTTAGGGTACAGACACACTGGTGTGAAAAACGGACAAGTGCAATCTGAGAAAATCTCGCATTGCACTCGGACCAATGTTATTTAATGACTCAGAACAGTCACTAGTGTGTGTCGGACGCTTCTTTCTCATCCAGAATCTGGATAAGAAAAAGTTGCAACATGCAAGTTTTTCATGCCAGTGTGTTTCCAGCCTTAAAGTTTTCTACTAAATAGGTCTTCTCCCTGTCTGTGTTTACCCAGAGCCTCCACCTGCCTCCAGTCTTTAATGACAGAACATGGCTGAGATTTCAGACAGAGGAGGCTGGTCATTCAAAGGCTGGATGCAGCTGGAGGGGTTGGGAAATCATAGATAGGGAGGAGAAACCACGTGCACTGTGCACCAAAATCTAATTATCGGAAAACATCAAATGGTAATTAAAGAAGAATCCCAAAGTAAATTTTTTCTCAAAAGCTATCAAGTTAATCATTATTACAACCTGAGAGTCCTCAGTGGTTGATACCTTTTTAATGGCTAACTGAAAAGACGGTAAACATAGCAAGCTTTCGGGACACTATGGCCCCTTCATCAGGCCAATAATGACACAAATTCTGAAGATCTGTAAGACAAAAATGCGCATAGGGTCTTATTTCTAGGCAGAGTGGGGCAATCTTGACGCTGCGTCCAAAATGCTGCGTCATACAGTATAAGCATAGTGGATGGGATTTCAAGAAATCCCATCCTCACTATGCTTAACCCGACTGCAGGATGTTTGGAACTATGGTGCGGGTTGCCGCCATTCCGCTCCTCGGAAGCGGCTACCACAGAGAGACTGCAGGGAGAAGCCGCCCTGCATCCGCCGCACATGGTGAGTACAGGGCGGGTGCGGTCTCCCTGCAGTCACCCGCGGCTTCACTCAGGTCCGGAGGAGCTGCGTCCAACACGCAGCTCCTCTAGACCTTGAGTACATACCCTTAGATGCTGGAGTAAATACGACAGGTGATGTAAAGCACAGTCAGGCTACGGAGGTGGAGAGCTGAGAGGTAAAGTCAAAATTCTAAGATAAGAGGAACAGATTGTATTATTGTTATATGGTTAGTGGCCTGTGGAGACTTGAAAATACTTCAGTGAGTTGTGGAAAGCCATAAATCGTAGCGAGAGAGTTCACATAAGGCCACGTTCACATGCTGTGTATTTGCAGCATGTTACTGAGTTTTTCTGCATTTACACGGTGCTTTTTTACGTGCGCTTAAATGCAGTGAAACGCAATTATGGAAACACAGTCCAGCAAAACTTAGGTGTTTGGCTGAATTGCGTTCACATGTTGCACTTTTGCGTGTTCTTTTACGCACGCACTTTCACTGCAAAAGCGCATGCCTAAAAAGAATAGACATGTCAATTCTTTTTGCGCTTTTCTGCGCGCTTTTCCTATTGCCCACATGTTATAATGAGCAATAATAATGCCCATGCCATAATAATAAAATGTAGCCTAAGAAGTGTCAAAAGTTCATTGTCCTCTAAAAGGAGTCTGTTGGAGATGCGATATCCCCAAATGCCCTTTCATTTTATATAAAAAACGCATGAATCCATGTGAGACATTTAATCCTGTTTTGAATATGTCAAAGGTTATTATAGCATAGCATGAGCTTGACTCACATAGGGTAATATTCCAACACTGCTTGCTGTCAACTACTTGTACTCAAGCCATTGTAACAGTGCATGTCAAATATACCTGTGACTGCTACATTGATCTCCATAGCATGAGCTTGACTCACATAGGGTAATAGTAATATTCCATCTCTGCACTTATTGCAATGTTTCCTGTGTCATCTGTATGCATTCCTCACTCGCCAGTATATGACAATTTGCCACATTTGTAAATGTTATCTCGCTGGAGGTGTTATAGTGTAGAGGTAGCCTTGTGTAATGTCTGTGGCCTTTCATCCTTTCACCCTGCTGTTCCTTGTAGATGTTAATTACCTGATACCATGTTTCCTCCCACAATCCCCCTCACCTGAATTTGGTAGTGTGCCCTATATATTTAGTTCAGTCTTAAGGGGTACACGTGTGGCATCTCATGCAAAGTGGCATTGAATGCTAAGTGGATGCAGTTATTTCATGGCAGTTAGTCAGGGCAAGAGTCAGGTAAGCCACTCTATTTAACAGGGAGAAAAGAAAAAAAATTAACTTCTTTTCCTTTCCCTATCACCATGTCCTTCACTTCAATATCTATTGTTCTATGCGCTCTTGCTGGAAGACAATGACATAGAGGGACACTCAAACACTGTGCATAACTCCACTCACTACTAATCTTTACCATGTCTTGTATTTCACTGTTTGTTTTCTTATGTGCTCTCGCCACCAATTTTTATCACCCCATCCCCCCTCCATCACCACTCATTCACATCAGCCCCTCTCTCCTGCCCTACTCTATGTACAGCTCCCATGCTATCTTCAGTTTACTGAAGACTCTCAGCCCATCACACTCCAAAGTTTGTCACAATAAATCATGTCCTAATTCCAAAAACTATCTGCTCTTTCTCTTTTTACTGCTGCTCCTCTCAGGTGATATTTCTCCCAACCCTGGTCCACCCTCTGCTAACTTCAACCCCTCTCCCACCTCACACAGAAACCTCACTAATCTTATTACCATTACCTGCACACCTTCATCTCCCTCTTTTAATTGCGCTCTCTGGAATCCACGGTCTGTATGCAACAAACTTCCCTTCATTCACAATTACTTCCTTACCAACTCTCTTAACCTGCTGGCCCTCACAGAAACCTGGATCCAGGATTCAGACACTGCTTCCCCTGCTGCTATTTCTTACGGCGGCTTACACTTCTCTCACTCCCCTAGACCTGGGAACAGACGTGGCGGTGGAGTTGGCCTCCTCCTGTCCCCACAATGTACTTTCCAGGTCATTCCTCCAGCCCCATCACTCTCATTCCCTTCTTTTGAGGTCCATACCATTAGGCTATTCCATCCCCTCCCCCTCAAAGTAGCGGTGGTATACCGCCCCCCAGGGTCACCCACCCTGTTCCTCGACCATTTCTCCGCTTGGCTCCCGCATTTCATGTCCTCAGATTTACCAACCCTTATTCTGGGAGACTTTAACATTCCCATAAACAGCCCCATCTCCCCATCTGCATCCCAGCTCCTATCTCTAACTACCTCTCTTGGCCTATCACAGCTCTCAACCTCTAAGACGCACGAAAACGGTAACACCCTTGACCTTGTCTTTACCCGGCTCTGCTCATCCTCCCCCTTGGATAACTCAACTCTACTCTCTGACCACAACATTCTTTCCTTCTCACTCACTAACCCTCGGCCAACACAGCCCAATCCTACCTATCACACATCCAGAAATCTACAGGACATTAACCCTCAAGCACTCACAGACTCCCTCATCTCATCTCTGTCCCCAATCTCTTCAATCTCCTGTCCAGATCAGGCAGTAAATCACTACAATGACTCTCTCAGAAGCTCCCTGGACCAAGTAGCGCCCCTCACCCGCAGAACCTCCAAACAGAGAACAAAACAACCCTGGCTCACACCACAAACCCGATTCCTCCAGCGATGCTCCAGGAGTGCTGAACGTCTATGAAGGAAAACTCGCTCACCAGGAGACTTTATCCACTATAAATTCATGCTAAAAACCTACAACTCTGCCCTTCACCTCGCCAAACAGACCTACTTCACCACCCTGGTCTCCTCACTATCCAACAATCCAAAAAAACTCTTTGACACCTTTCACTCTCTCCTCAGTCCGAAAGTGCAGGCCCCCATCACTGACCTCTGTGCTGATGACCTGGCTTCCTACTTCATGGAGAAAATAGACAACATCCGCCAGGAAATCCGCTCTCAGCCTCCAAGCGCTGACACCCCCATTCTTCCCCACATCTCCTCCGGTTCACTCTCCACATTTGACCCAGTCACAGAAGAAGAAGTCTCCAGGCTCCTTTCTTCCTCTCGTCCCACCACATGCACTACTGACCCCATTCCCTCACACCTGCTCCAGTCCCTCTCTCCAGTCGTCACCACTCATCTAACCAAAATCTTCAATCTCTCCATCTCTTCTGGCATTTTCCCCTCCTCCTTCAAACACTCGATCATTACTCCATTATTAAAGAAAACCACTCTTGACCCAACCTGCACAAGTAACTACAGACCAGTCTCCAATCTCCCCTTCATCTCTAAACTCTTGGAGCACCTGGTCTATTCCCGCCTCACCCGTTACCTCTCCGCTCACTCTCTTCTAGATCCATTACAGTCTGGTTTCCGCCCCCTTCACTCCACAGAAACTGCCCTCATCAAAGTGACCAATGACCTTCTGACAGCAAAACGTAATGGTGACCACTCTCTGTTTATTCTCCTTGATCTCTCTGCAGCTTTTGACACTGTCGACCATCAGCTCCTACTCTTTATGCTGCACTCCATTGGCATAAAGGACACTGCTCTCTCCTGGCTCTCCTCCTATCTTTCTGACCGCTCTTTCAGTGTATCTTTTGCTGGCTCCACTTCTTCCCCTCTTCCCCTCACTATTGGGGTCCCTCAGGGTTCAGTCCTTGGCCCTCTCCTCTTCTCTCTCTACACGGCCCCGATTGGACAGACCATCAGCAGATTTGGCTTTCAGTACCATCTCTATGCTGATGACACACAACTATACACTTCAGCCCCTGACCTTACCCCTGCGGTAGTAAAGAACACCAATGACTGTCTAGCTGCAGTTTCCAATATCATGTCCACTCTCTATTTGAAACTAAACCTTTCCAAAACTGAACTTCTTCTGCTCCCCCCATCCAATAACCTCCCTAAATCGGACATCTCTCTCTCAGTATGCAGCACTACGATAACGCCTAGGCAGCAGGCTCGCTGTCTGGGTGTTATATTTGACACCGATCTCTCCTTCTCCTCCCACACGCAATCTCTCGTCCGCTCCTGTCGCTTACACCTGAAGAACATCTCTAGAGTCCGCCCCTTTCTCACCCTGGAAACAACAAAAACCCTGACCGTGGCCCTCATCCATTCCCGCCTTGACTATTGCAATTCTCTATTAAGCGGCCTCCCCCTCACCAGACTTTCTCCTCTCCAGTCCGTCCTTAATGCAGCAGCCAGGATCACCCATCTGGCCAATCGTTACTCAGATGCCTCTGCTCTGTGCCAGTCATTACACTGGCTGCCCGTATACTACAGGATCAAATTCAAATTGCTTGTTCTCACCCACAAAGCTCTTCACAGTGCAGCTCCCCCCTACCTCTCCTCCCTCATCTCTGTCTATCACCCCACCCGTTCTCTACGTTCCTCAAATGACCTTCGACTAACATCTGCACTAATCCGATCCTCCCACTCCCGGCTCCAAGACTTCTTCAGAGCTGCACCAAACCTCTGGAATGCTTTACCCAAAGAAATCAGGACTATCCACAACTTGCATGGCTTCAGACGCTCCCTAAAAACGCATCTTTTTAAGGCGGCCTATCATACTCCCCAATAGAAGTCCTTTGTACTGTAGATAGTGGGCTATCCCTCTGGACATTACTCTTCTACAAACTCCACCAAACCATAAAGGTCTACACAGACTGTATAATGACCATCCATGTAAGCTTAGCTCTATGCCCCATTTCCTCAAGATGCCTGGACCACCAGTGCAATAAGCCCCTGTACCTTGTGCAACCCCTATCCCATTGTAGATTGTAAGCTCTTTTGAGCAGGGTCACCTTCATTTCTTGCTTTATTTATTGTATTTTTTTTTTCACATTGATGCTCTGCCTATTGTTTTGTATCCAATTATTGTACTTTATTTGTTCTCTATTGTAATTACTTACTGTATTTTCTGTACTCTAACCCTACATTGTGAAGCGCTGCGGAATATGTTGGCGCTATATAAATAAAGTATTATTATTATTATTATTATCAATTTGTATTCCCAAATTCTTCCTTCTCTCTGTGATTTGAAGTTGCTTTCTAAAATGAGCAGACTAATATCGGCTTCACTTTTGTCAGGGCTGCAAAAATACTTTGCTACAGGTAGATCCATATGCTTTTCTTTTATTGAGTGGCGATGAGAATTCATTATTTTTCAGTATTTTTGCCTGCTCTCGCCTACATACATGCCACCTGTTGGACATTTGGTACATATAATTAAATACACCACATTGCTTGTGGTGCAACTGAAGTTACCTGGGATCTTGTAGTCCTGATCTGTTCCAGGAATCTTTATCTTGTCGGTTGTCATTATAACAATAATAATAATAAATCTTTATTTATATAGCGCCAACATATTCCGCAGCACTTTACAATGCAGTGGTTAGAGTACAGAAAATATAATAAAGTAAGTAATTACAGTAGAGAACAAATACAGTACAATAATTGGATACAAAACAATAGGCATGGAATCAATGTAAAAAAAAGAAAATACAATAAATAAAGCAAGAAATGAAGGTGACCCTGCTCAAAAGAGGTTACAATCTACAACGGGATAGGGGTTGCACAAGGTACAGGGGCTTATTGCACTGATGGTCCAGGCATCTTGAGGGACTGGAGGATAGAAATAAGCTTACAAGAATGGTCAGACAATCTGTGTAGACCTTTTTGGTTTGGTGGAGTTTGTAGAAGAGTAATGTCAAGAGAGATAGCCCATTCATTATCTACAGTGCAAAGGACTTCTATTAGGGAGTATGATAGGCTGCCTTAAAAAGATGTGTTTTTAGGGATCGTCTGAAGCCATGCAAGTTGTGGATAGTCCTGATTTCTTGGGGTAGAGCATTCCAGAGGATTAGTGCAGCTCTGGAGAAGTCTTGGAGCCGGGAGTGGGAGGATCGGATTAGTGCAGATGTTAGTCGAAGGTCATTTGAAGAACGTAGAGAACAGGTGGGGTGATAGACAGAGATGAGGGAGGAGATGTTGTGGGGTGCTGCACTGTGAAGAGCTTTGCGGGTGAGAACAAGCAATTTGAATTTGATCCTGTAGTGTACGGGTAGCCAGTGCAATGACTGGTACAGAGCAGAGGCATATGAGTAACGATTGGCCAGATGATCCTGGCTGCTGCATTAAGGATGGACTGGAGAGGAGAAAGACTAGTGAGGGGGAGTCCACTTAATAGAGAATTGCAGTAGTCAAGGCGGGAATGGATTAGGGCCACGGTGAGGGTTTTTGTTGTTCCCATGGTGAGAAAGGGGCGGACTCTATAGATATTCTTCAGGTGTAAGCGACAGGAGCGGACGAGAGATTGTGTGTGGGAGGAGAAGGAGAGATCAGTGTCAAACATAACACCCAGACAGCGAGCCTGCTGCCTAGGCGTTATCGTGGTGAGAGAGAGATGTCAGATTTAGGGAGGTTAGTGGAGGGTGGGAGCAGAAGGAGTTCAGTTTTGGAAAGGTTTAGTTTCAAATAGAGAGCGGACATGATGTTGGAAACTGCAGCTAGACAGAGGACCGAGGACTGAGCCCTGAGGGACCCCAATAGTGAGAGGAAAAGGGGAGGAAGTGGAGCCAGCGAATGATACACTGAAAGAGCGGTCAGAAAGATAGGAAGATAACCAGGAGAGAGTCGTGTCCTTTATATCATTATAAATGGACAGGTTTTGCACCTGTTCTGGTTGCAGGGAAAGGTTCCTGTTGCTGCTGGAGAGGACAGGGCGCTTCTGACAATGATGTTTTTTAGATTCTGAGGTTGTCTAAAACACAAGAGTGGGGGACCCGGAAACATTGATTTAAGGCCCCTTTCACATCAGCGGTAATCGCTGATCGCAGCAGTTGTGGTGAAAAAACTGTAATTGCCGCGATTACCGCATAACGGCCGCACTTGCGGTTCACTTGCAGCAAGCCCCATGCTGTGTCTATGGGGCTTGCGGCAGGTGTGGCAAGTGCGGTATAGTTGCGGTTTCGGCACTTGCGGCAGATGCGGCCGCGAAAAAACACGGTCAGCCGCGAAAAAAATGCGGTCAGCCACGTTTTTTTCATGGCCGCATCTGCCAAAACAGCACTTGCCGCAAACTTACCGCAAGCCCAATAGACATTGCATGGGGCTTGCCGCAGGTGAACCGCAAGTGCGGCCGTTATGCGGTAATCGCGGCAGTTGCATTTTTTTTCACCGCAACTGACACGATCAGCGATTACTGCTGATGTGAAAGGGGCCTTAGTCGGGCATTACAAATCCACTTCTGCATACCTATAACACTCATTATGCATGAAACCTTTGTCGCCGGACCTCTGAGAGACTAATGAACCACCTTTTGCATGTCTTCTACACCATCAAAAGTAACATCCGGGGCGAATTGGAAACACTGAGAAACACACTTACAGAAGCTATGGAACAGAAATTACAACATTACCATATATTACAAACTCGTCTGATTCATAACAAGGAAAATAAATTACATAGATTGTATTGAGTCCTGAATTGAAGCCCAAACAAAATAAAGACAAGACTGTATGGCCCTTCTCTCCAGGGCATTGACGTTGGATGGTTGACTCTTGTGTGTATCTAAAATAGGGGATTTTATCAAACGTCTGAATGTGTATTTTTCCAAATGGGAGTTACGATTAAATTCAGGTGCCCAGTCTGACCTTTTCTTGGTTGTCAGGATCTCTCTTCCTTGGGCCCAGTTGGTTTCGGAGTCCTCTTTGTCGCTGTAAGGGCCACTTTACACTGCGGCGTGATCCGTTCCAGGGCTGTCCGGGATGACCCAGACAGCCGCGGACTGGATCAGCACACAGGACAGGGGGGCTAATATGCCCTCTGGTCCGGTGTGCAGCGCACGCAGCTGCTGACAGGTCAGGATCGCGGTGCCCGCAGTCCTGACTTATCAGCAGCGGGAACTGCGTGCGCTGCACACCGGACCGGAGGCCAAATTAGCCCCCCAGTCCTGTGTGCTAATCCGGTCCGCGGCTGTCTGGGTCATCCCGGACATCCCCGGACCGGATCACGCCGCGGTGTGAAGTCGGCCTTGAATTCCCTTACACGTAGTCTCCTAAAGTAATCCTTCATGTCGCTGCACAGTTCAATTCTATCCAGAGCTTTAGTAGCACAAAATGAGAGTCCCCTAGAAAGCACAGCAAGTTGTTGGGTTTGTAAACCAAAAGATTGCTGACATAATTAGATGCTTTTTGACCGGAGTAGTTGTCCAAGTTGTCAGGATTTGTCTTTGTTTTGTTTGTATAGAGTCCTGAATTGATGTGCAGCCTATGTAATTTCTTTTCCTTTTTCTGAATCAGACAAGTTTGTAATTTATGGCAATATTGTTGTAATTTCTATTCCACGGCTTCTGTATGTTCTTAAGTGTTTCCAATTCCCCCTGGATGTTACTTTTGATGCTGTAGTAGACATGCAAAAGGTGGTTCCTTAAGGCTCCATCACACGTGTAAATATCGCTAGCGACATCGCCGAAAAGTGACGTGTTCAGCGATGTCGCTAGCAATATCGCAAGTGCGTCGTGCTGTGTGACAGCACGACGCAACTGCGATATATCACTGGTCGCAGGTTGACAGGTTTATGAACATGTTCATAAACCTGTCAATCTGCAACCAGCGATTAGGCTGGATCGCGCCGTCTGACACTGCAATAGCGATGTTGGCGGTGATCCAGTGTATACTGCAGCACTGCTGCGGATCGCTCGCTGTGTTGATCTCAGCCCAGCGAGCGATGGCTCCGCCCACACCACCGCGACGTCACCGGCAGTAGCCGTGTGACAGCTAGCCTGCGATGTCGGAAGAAACCGTGCACCCCTGGCATTGCTTCCGACATCGCAGGCAATATTGACGCGTGTGACGGTGCCTTTAGTCTTTCAAGGTACCGTTAGGGTACCATTACACGTTGCAACATTGCATGCAATTTCACTTGCAATTTGCTTGTTGCAGTGAAATCATGGACATATTGTTCTATTTTGTTGCCATGTACAAAATGGAACAATGTGTCCATAATTTCACTGCAACCAGCAAATTGCAAGTGAAATTGCATGCAATGTTGCGACATGTAATGGTACCCTCATACACAGAGATATATTGCTTGCAACTCACTGGTTGCAGTGAAATCATGGAACATTGTTCCATTTTGTTTCCGTGTACAAATATGTACCAAATGTCCAATAGGTGGCATGTACGTAGGGGCCATTTGGGGATACCACATCTCCAAAAGACTTCATTTAGAGGACAATGAACTTTTGACACTTCTTAGGCTACGTTCACACATTGCGCATTTTTTGCACTTTTTTCTGCAGTTGCGCATTTTTATGTGGCAAAAAGCGCAACTGCTTTCACACATTGCGCTTGAAACCGATATAAAGGTACTGTTACACGGCACGATGTTACGATGTCGGCAACGATCTCGGGGTGCACGGTCGTTGTTGACATCATTTCAACATCGCTGGTGAGATGTCACACGTCTAGATATCATGGACAACTCACCAACGATGTTGTGAGCAGGTATCCCTGCTCATTGCTGTGAATGGGTGAAGTCGCCCATGACATAGTTATCACGGTGTCACATAGAACCATGCAGCAAGTTGCTGCAGTTGAGATCGTCAGGTTTTCCAACATGTTGGTAAACCTGTCAAATCCAACCCAACGATTTATCGTAGCAACTTGCCAGAGTCGCACGCAACAAGGTTGTAACGACGTCGCTGGTACGCCTCAAAACCCGTGACGTATCAGCGATGTCTTTGACGATGTCGTGCCATGTAACGGGGCCTTTAGACTGCTCATTTTAAAGAGCAACTTCAAATCACAGAGAGAGAGAAGAATTTGGGAAAACAAATTGATAACGACCTTTGACACATTCAAAACAGGATTAAATGACTCACATAGATTCATGCATTTTTATATAAAATGAAAGGGCATTTGGGGACATCAAAGATTCATGTGTTTTTATATAAACTGAAATGGCATTTGGGGATATCACATTTCCAGAAGACTCCAGTTAAAGGACAATGCACTTTTGACACTTCTTATGTGAACTCTCTCGCTTCGATTTATGGCTTTCCACAAGTTACTGAAGTATTTCCAGGTCTCCACAGGTCACTAACCATATAACAGTAATACAATCTGTTCCTCTTATCTTAGAATTTTGACTTTACCTCCCAGCTGAGCTCTCTCCCTCCCAAGCCTGGACTCTGCTTTACGTCACCTGTCGTATTTACTACAGCATCTAACATGGTTTTATTTTTGCTTATGTATACATGTGTATACATGTGTGTGTCTTCAGAATTTGTGTCATTATCAGCCTGATGAAGGGGCCATAGTGTCCAGAAAGCTTGCTACGTTTACCATCTTTTTTTTGTTAGCCATTAAAAGGTGTCAACCACTGAGGACTCTCAGATTCCAATATTTTTCTATCTACTGGCTAACACGGTACAAACATTTTTTACCTTATCATTATTACAACATCTTTATCGCCATGCCTTTACACAACAAATGTGCTTACAGGTTCTTTTTTATAAAGTTATCATCAGTCCTGCTCTAAGTGGTAAGAGCAGCACTGCAGCGTTAACTTCTTCCAGCTGTGAGAACAGGCAAGTGGACTATCATTAGTAGTACAATGTTAAGAGACTACACTGGGTGAGCAAAGCTGAGACCAATTTTAAAAATTAAAATTGAATCACCCTCCAAAAAAGCACACCCTTTAATTTTTTTTATACCTTATACCTCTATAAAACTGTATGTAAGGGGGGTGTGCCTTGAAGTCTCCATGTGAGGACGCCATTGAGAGGAGCTCCTTGCCCTAGGACCGGAATTTGCACATTAAATAAACCAGAAATGGGGAACAAGAGACAATGGAGAGTGGCTAAAGATCCGCGGACACCGGCCCCGCTCGCCTTAGATGGATATCTGGCGAGAGACCTGTGGGAAAGCTTGGCGCTGGTGCAGCCCCACATGGAGGACAAGAAGACCCTGCCGACCTTGGCGCCGCCACTCTGATCTCTGGCGGCTCCCACTTGCTGGGTGAGTCACCTCTTGCACCGAAGGTGCTTACCCCGAATCTGTCGCTCACCGACGACTCTCTGGTGGAGATGGAAAAGGAAGAGTGTCCCTCCATGCATATGAGGTGAAAGATGGTGCTAGCTGAGATAGCTCTGCCCCCTCATCTGCCGGTTTACCAGGCTCTCAGGGAGACTCGGGATCGGTTGCTGGTGCCAGACCGGGGGTGCGTTCACTGTCCTCCACTCACCGGGCCCGTTCAGCCTCACAGGGAGCCCCTACTATAGACAGTGGGACCCTGCTAAGAGTATCTGGTGAGTGGCTCTTCTCCCTCATTCTATGTTTGGTGCATGAGGAAAGTCCACAGCTGGAGGAACCCAGGAACCTCCATGAGACCTACCACCTCCCTCCAAGGTACAGGTTCCCCAGCTTGCCCCATTCCCAACATTCACTGGGGGCACAAAGCATCAGGGAATGAAAGTGATTCCTCAGATCAAAGCACTTACATGGATGAATAAAATGGCATGCTCATACAAAAACCAGCTAACTCTGCTATGCTCGTAGCCCCTCACCAGACCTGCCTAAGTCACTCTAGTGGCTGCTGTGGGGATCCAAACTACAAACATCACAATAAAAATCTCTTTGACTCTCCTGACTTGCAGGGAATCCCTACACCTCCAAGACCATCAACCCAATATCAGCACATGCATAGAGGATCCGGGGTTTCCCCGGAAAACTATAGGGCACAGCAGTTCCTTTCCATGGACCCTGATGTATACCATGACCCTACTCCCTCTTTGCAATCAACTAGATCACCGGATTCTTTTCAACCCCCTCAAGACTGGTGGTTGCACGTCCAGCAGCTTACTACGAAGTAGGACTTTTAAGTTATAATTCTGGAGGTCAAGAGCAATTGCCGATCTAAAATCACAGAAGTTCGACAGGGGGTTGTTGCAATGTCTCATAGAATACATCAGTTGGAAGAAGATCACAATAATGTACACAGTGATCCATCAGCTTCAATCCCAGGTAGCTTCACAAGCGACTGCCATCTGAGATTTCCAGCGATATGTTGAGGATCTGGATAATAGACGGAGAAGGCACAATATTAGAGTCCGAGGGGTTCCAGAGGAGCATGACAGAGTGGATGTTGTTGGCACCCTCCAGACAATTTTTAAAGGGACACTGTCAGGTCATTTTTCAGTATGATACTAATAATACCCTTGAATAGGGCCTGGGCAGACCTTTTAAAAACATATAAAACCATTACTGTGCACTTTCTAGTTTCCTTGTTATCAGCATCTTCATACCCTGCAAGGAGCTGGTGCAGTAGTCCTCTCCCATTATATTTCCAACCGAATAGTCCAGTTGCTGTATAAGTGTTATTTAACTATCCACACCCATTCAGGCTTGTTCACTTCCTCCCCTCTGAGCTCTGGGCTGGAAGGGGGAGGTGTTTTGTGCTGCAGCCTGTAAGATTTCTATGTGTATATATGAACTTTCGTTTTCCTGCAGACATGTAATGTGTGTAATCACATAGAAATATCTCAGACTGCACAAACTACATATGTCTCATAGACACAATGACATGAAGAGCTGCAGCTATACCCCCCCCCCCCTCCTCCCTTCTCTGCAGTGAATGAGTCACACAACAGACAGATCAGAGAGGAGGCAGGACAGTGTCATGAAGCATGAATATTCAATCATTGAGTGGGAGTGGGAAGCAGAGAAATCACTGTGAGTGACAGAGGGAATTAATCTTTTATTTTGAAGTTTACAGAAGATAAAAGGGAAGTATAAATAATAGAAATACATGAAAAAAGAGTTTTGAAAAAGGAATTAGAAAATGATAGCAGTTATACATGGATTTTTGGCCTGACAGTTTTCCTTTAATTCCATCCTACAGCATCCGCTGGATCAGTCCATCAAATCATGGACAGAGCCCAAAGAGCCCTACGACCCAAAAACATGTGGGCTAATCTGTGAGACATTACTTGCCATATAACTGACTTCCAATTAAAGGAGGAGATAATGGCCAAAGCTACTTTTATAGGAACAAAAGTCCACTTTTACCAGGATTTATCATGGATTACCCTGTAACCTTTTCTCCTACGCCTACGACAATGACATCATGTACAAATGGGGCTTCCCATTCAGCCTATCAGCGACCCTAAAGCAACCTGAAAATCTGCCCTTGTTTTGCCAAATTTTCAAAATCAAACCTACCGATTTGCTTCACCTACACCTCCTCCCCTTTTTCAGCAGACCTGACAGAGGATTCCATCCAGGAAACGCTGCGCACGGAACACCAGGAGAAGAGGACTATACTTGAGCGGTGACTATGATTCTTTTGCGATCTAAACAATACCTTTTTCAATGTTAATTTCCCCTCCCTCTGTTAACATTAACAGCTCTTTGGCACCCCTAACCCCTATCATCTTTTCCCTGTTTTCCTCCTTTCTCCTTTGCTTCTTTTTCTCCTCCCCCCACCCTTCCCCCTTCTCTTTGTCTCCCCCCTTCCCTTTTCCCCCTCTCTTTTTCCTTCCTCTTCTCTCATCTTTCGACTCTTCTTCTGCCCACTCCCCACATACTGCCATCGATGAAGAGGTTGTTCTTTTTTTGAGGGGTTCTCCCCCTCTTACAAGATACCTTGTGCGGCAATGCTCTTGTGTATTTGAACCTCACAGGAGTCTGTTGTGCTCACATCGGAAGAGCTGAGTCAAACTGATAGTATCCTGTTTAAGGCTGAAGACTAGTTTTCAACTGGCCGTTGACCACTAATGCTTTCCACCTACAACCAACTCTTGCACTGGGACTATAAATCTCCAGTTTACAATATACATAGATAAGTTATAATTGTTTACTTGTTTAAGCTGTTTACATGTTTTTTTTTTCCCTGTATATGATTTAAGAGAACTTAAGAAATTATATGGATTTGGTAGGCCTCGAGTGTCCAGGGGGACGCTAGAAATGACTCCACATGCTATTAGGTCCTCGTATGATAGCCGACTGATGCTGAGAGTTTAGGGGAATTCTGGGGATGTTTCCTTGTGTTGATGAGAGCCTAATGAACAGCATTTGCCCTACACAGACACAAGAAGGTTAAGATATTTACACTAAATGTGAAAGGCTTAAACTCAACAGTGAAGAGGAGATCAGTTCTATGGGAAATGCGTGAATCTAAGGCTGAGATCGTTTTCCTACAAGAAACCCATCTGACAAGCACTGATTCATTTAAGTTTGCACATACTTGGTTTCCTCAGGCCTTTTAGGCCACATCGGTAAATAAAAAAAAAATGGTGTAGCTATACTGATCTCCCACCTCTGTCATCTATGGGTCAACAAGATTGAACTAGACCCCTTAGGCTGCTTTATTGTACTTCAGGGGGAACGTGAGAGGGGCTCCAGTACTTTTTTGCAATCTATACACCCCAAATATTGGTCATATCTGCTTCCTAGCTTTTGTGCTGGCCTGCCTGCCCTCAATCCATGGAAGGCACAAATTATTGGAGACTTTAGCCTAGTCTTCTCTGATCACATAGGCTCCATTTAAAGTCCGTCCCTCCCAAGCGTTATGGTGGCTCCACTGACTGTGGGGTTTCGTAGACTGGCTCGCAAATATGGACTGTATGATTTGTGGAGGGTGGACAACCCTGCAACAAAACATTATACTTTCTATTTCCACCCTCATCAGTCAGTCACACAGCAGAATAGATTATCTTTTCGGCAATATTTTAACATTGCGATCCCTGAATCAAGCAAGTATAGGGAATATTACGTGTTCTGATCATGCCCCCTCTCAGCCGAACTCGGGATCTAAATTACTCCATCTAGGGTGACACACTAGGGGCTCAATGAATCATTACTGACTAACATAGACACACGGGAGACACTGCGCACGTCTCTCTCTAACTATTTTAATGAGAATGCCCCACTGGCCCTCTCGATCCCTATCCTGTGGGAGGCGCACAAAGCAGTATTTAGAGGAGAATGTAAGGCGCTTTCCTCGCGCATGAAAAAGGATGGTAAGTTACAATTCCTCAAATACGAGAAGAAATTGAAACAAGCGGAAAATAGATGTCTTCTGTGCCCAACTAGGAGACGTTTTAGGGATGTGATTGACATTAGAGCCCAATTAAAGAATATTTTTCAGAATAAAGTCGAGGGCTGTTACGCTACTCTAAGCAGAGATTCTATGAGTATGGTAATAGAGTCCATTCAATGTTGGTCAATAAGTTGAGAGACTGTGCGTCTACCAGTGCCCCTTATGGCATTAGGGGTTCGGCGGGCACTGTCCGTGATGATCCTGAGGGAATGGGCCAGGCTTTTCACAAATATGAATCCTCCCTTCCACTTTACCAGATTCAACTGCTGAAAGAAAAGCTGTCCTAGATGACTACCTAACCTTGTGCCATCTTCTGAAATTGCCCATCAGGGTGCTGGAAGACCTAAATCAAAAGATTACAGTTGATGAAGTTGAGGATGTAATAAAATATCTACCAAACCATAAATTCCCTGGACCAGACAGCTTACCCTATATGCCTTATAAGACGTTCGGGGACATCCTTTCCCAGTTCATGGTCCCTATGTTTAACTATGTTTAACCATTTTATGGATGAAGGTGAAGTACCTGCCTCGTTGCTTCACTCATATTGCCGTTATCCATAAAGAAGGTAAGAACCCCATGGACCGTGCGAGTTATCGGCCCATAAGTCTACTAAATTGTGACCTAAAAATTTACACCGAATTACTTGCAGAACGAATAAATAACTGGCTACCACAATTGATTATTAATACCAAAGGTATTTTACATCTCGTCAAGGTTGCCAATAGAAAAGGGGTGGAGGCGGTCCTCTTGGGGCTTGACGCAGAGAAGGCCTTTGACGGGCTTGACTGGAAGTTTATGTTCTGCACCCTGCACCACTTTGGCCTGTTGGCCGCAGTATTCACACTGCGGGGTGGGGAGGAAAAATTTGGAGGGAGATGGGGACAGGCACAGTGATCCTCACTGTGCAGGCGCCAGATTCCCAGCCCAGCAGGTGTGAATACATCATAACACACCGCAGGGCGGGATTTGGGGCCTCTGCTACACGCAGGCGCGATCTGATTAAATCATGTGATCTAAGTTCTCGGGCAGCACACACGGCGCATGCCCGAGAACTGAATGAAGAGTGCAGGTGCCGATGACGTGCGGAGGAATAGAGGAGGTGGTGCCCGGAGGCCAGAGGAGGATGATGGACAGTAGTGAGGCGTTTAGGTCCCGAGGAGAGAACGTACCTCCAGGACCTAATAGAGGTATTAGCTTACATGGTGAGAAATTTATAAAACTCTTTATTTCAGTGTCCTTGGGGGGTATAGCAATAAGAGCCACCTTCACAGAATGCAGCATAAGTGCTACTGAAGGTGGCTCTTTTACTTTAATAGGCCCTGAAGGGGGTGACAGGTTCCCTTTAAAGCAATCATACATGTATTTGTGGCATATATCGTCCATAAAATATCTGGGAGTTAACATCACCCCAAGCTCAAAAGGAATGTTCCGGACAAATTTGCCCCCCTTGGCCCAAGAAACTGAAGCCTGGCTTAGGAAATGGTCCTCCATGCAGATCTCTTTACTAGGAAAAGTTGCATCGATCAAGATGTCAATAATTCCTAAGTTCCTCTATCTATTTGAGACCATCTCGGTTAAGGTCCTGCTGAACATATTAAAAAGAATCCAAGCATTAATTTTAAAATTCATATGGCACTCGGGAAGGCATCGCATACCTAGGTCTGTCCCTTGTGACCCTAGGTCAGAGGGAGGGCTGGTGTGCCCAGATATCTTAAAATATTATTATGCAGCTCACCTGGGCTGACTTCCATCATGGATAGTACTTCAGGCATATAATAAGTGGACAAAAATAGAAAAACTATGGCTGGCCTCATACCACCCAAGCTCTTTGATTTGGAGACAGCCTCAGGATGTGTCCTCTAATTCCCTTTTAGGTCCCATGGATTTCACTAGAGGGATCCGGCTAACTGTAGAATAAAATTCCAACTAGTATCACACACCTCCTTCTTGACCCCTTTCCTATACACTCCTCAATGGATGGGAAAGATGAATGTTGATGTGGCTCGTAGGTAGGCACTTTTTAGTTTTAGGCATCTGGTAGACCCTCTCACCACTGAACCAATCATGAGACCAGAGAAGTGCCTCTGACTATCTCAGGTTCCCTATAGGCACTGGAGATGAACTGTAGTCACTGATCACATCACTGCCTGAAGGAACAAAGCTAATAAGCAGCCGAAAAGCATGAACTGAGGAAAATAAACAGCAATCATCCCCTGTAGGTTCTGACTTAGCCCCTTTCACACTGGCGTTTTTATGAAAATGTGGCAGATCCGGACAAAATAAACAAATCTGCCGCATTTTCCGCCTAACGGCCGCACTTGCAGCACATTTGTGGCAAGCCCCATGCATTGTCTATGGGGCTTGTGGTAAGTGAGTGGCAGGTGCGGCAAGCGTGGTTACAGCATTTGCGGCTGCGAAAAACCCACGGTCAGCAGCGTTTTTTTTCACGATCACAACTGCCGAAACCGCTGTTGCCGTGTCTGCCGCACACTTACCGCAAGCCCCATAGACAATGCATGAGGCTTGCCACAAATGTGCCACAAATGCGGCCATTAGGTAGAAAATGCGGCAGATGCGTTTTTTTGTCCAAACCTGCCGCATTTTCATAAAAACACCAGTAAAAAAAGCACCCTTACCTACACTTGTTTTTGGCACATGACTGGACAATCATTTTAATAGATTGATGTGTCCACCAGCTATCTCAATTTTATACCAGTTCACAGCCTGTTAGCAACAATTTCACTTGCTGTGGAAGTCTGACGCTTCTTAAGGGCAGCCTTTCCGAAATCTCTAACATAATAATCATAGCAATTAAATTAAATGAGCAACATTTATGCCACGGAAACCTTCTAAATCGGATAATGACACATCATTTACATAAGTCTAATTACTAACTCCCTTGTTGAGTTTAGATTATTTTGGGTGCAAACTTTGGGTAATTTATATTATTACCATATAATTATTTATAATGATTATTACTTTGCAAAAATTAAAGATGCAGATACTTTGCACGTTGAATAGCATACATTGTAAGGCATACATAACTATCCCAATGTTTTACAAATAAGAACTGTCAACTATGACATCTTACAGTATAAGGTATAAAGAATCACTCACAATTGAAACCAGTAGTTTATGTACACTATATAAAAATACACATATGCAAGTTTTCTCACTAACTGACATTGAAATCAGAATAAACCTTTCCCGTTTTATGTCAATAAAATTTATTATTACCATAAATAATTACCATATTTTTTGGACCATAAGACACACTTTTTTCCCCCAAATTGTGGGGGCCACCATTTCAAGCCAAAAACAATCTAAGCACTTAGCAAGATGCAGTCAGTCCCCGTTAAATAAGTCAAACGCAGCAGCATAGAACAGATGCAATCACACTCAACCTACCAGTACATGGGGGAGGTGATGTACAAAATAAGGTTTGCCTACATAGGACGCCATTCACTCAGATACATATGATGCAGAGTGTCTGCATGCTACCCACTGGTCCTGCTACCAGGCCAAATTTCTTTTTTAGTAGTTTTTAAGTATATACGCGAACACACGGGACAAGTTCGATGACCTGGAAAACTACTCCAGGAGAAACAACTTGAGGATAGTGGGGCTACCAGAATCTGTGCCAAATGGACAACTAGATGCCGTATGCCAACACGATGTGCCGAGGGTGCTAGGACTGGACCGCAGCTGTAGGGTCGAGAAAGCACACAGGGTAGGTCTGCAGACAGAACAAACCGACAACAGAGGGAGCCGAGGCCGGATATCCATGACAGACAAGTCATAGTGAAATATCTAGACTACAAGAGCAAAGAAGATATACTGCAAACCTACTGTGAAACGTGGCAACCACTGCAGATCAAAGGTTACAAGCTCCTACTATTTAGTGACTACTCAGCGGAGGTGACGAGAAGGAGAAAAGCCTTCAGTATGGTGTGCACGGCATTCCATCACCAAAAGACATGTTTCCGACTCCTGTACCCTCAAAGTACATCGAGCCGACGGCTCCACAGTGTTCTTCACGAACCACAAGGAGTCGGAAGCACAACTACCATCAGGAAGGGAACACAGCAAGAAGGAAGAAGAGAATGAGCACAGATGCAAAGATGGCCGCCCAGAGAGAAGGGAACTTACACCAGCAGCGATGGCGCAGAGAATGACCTGGCGGAACTCTCCACGTACTGCCCTTAAACAAACATGACAGGATGCCCAGATACCGCACAAAGTAAACCAGTCTCTCCCCCCTCCACACATGCATTTGATTCATATCCTCCTCCCCTGTTGGTGCAAATGACAGTCAGTGTAATAAAAGTCATCACCCGTTAGAGTATACATCAAATTTTATTTAAGAAACCTCCCAATGATAACAGTATAATCTTCAAAATTACAAAAAACTCTAAATGCACTGTTGCAGATTATTAGGCAGGATTATTAGAGTTTCTAAACATTTGATATGTTTGAAAGAACTGAAAATGCTCATTTGTTGAATTTGCAGCATTAGGAGGTCATATTCACTGAAATAAAAAGCTATTTAACTCCAAAACATCCTAAAAGGCCAAGTACAGGTTAACATAGGAACCCTACTTTGATATCACCTTCACAATTCTAGCATCCATTGATATTGTGAGTTTCTGGAGAGTTTCTGCTTGTATTTCTTTGCATGATGTCAGAATAGCCTCCCAGAGCTGCTGTTTTGATGTGAACTGCCTCCCACCCTCATAGATCTTTTGCTTGATTATACGCCAAGGTTCTCTGTAGGGTTGAGGTCTGGGGAAGAGGTGGCCACACCATTAGTTTATCTCCTTTTATGCCCATAGCAGCCAATGACACAGAGGTATTCTTTGCAGCATGTGATGGTGCATTGTCATGTATGAAGATGATTTTGCTCCTGAAGGCACGTTTTTGCTTTCTGTACCATGGAAGAAATTTCTCAGTCAGAAACTCTATATATTTTTTAGAGGTAATTTTCACACCTTCAGGAACCTTAAAGGGGCCTACCAGCTGTTTCCCAATGATTCCAGCGCAAAACATGACTCCTCCACCACCTTGCTGGCGTCGCAGTCTTGTTGGGACATGGTGGCCATCCACCAACCATCCACTACTTTATTCATCTGGACCATCCATGGTTGCTCGGCACTCATCAGTAAACAAGACTGTTTGAAAATTAGTCTTCATGTATGTCTGGGCCCACTGCAACCGTTTCTGCTTGTGCGCATTGTTTAGGGGTGGCCGAATAGTAGGTTTATGCATCACAGCAAGCCTTTGAAAGATCCTACACTTTAAGGATCCAGGGACTCCAGAGGCACCAGCAGCTTCAAATATGTTTGCTGGTTTGTAAGGCCTTTTTAGCAGCTGCTCTCTTAATCTGATGAACTTGTCTGGCAGAAACCTTCCTCATTCTGCCTTTATCTGCACAAACACATCTGTGCTCAGAATCAGCCACAAATATCTTCACAGCATGATAATCACGCCTAAGTTTTTGTGCAATATCTAATGTTTTCATCGCTAGTCCAAGGCATTGCACTGTTGAGAAGAGCCATAGGATCAAATACTTAATTAATCTTAAGACATAAGGGGTGGAGAGAAACGATCCATAGAGTGTATTAATTTACATTGCATAAGATTTGGTTTACATGGCTGCCATTTCCTGTTTCATCACACCATGCCATGCTGTGCAAGATGGTGACTGGATCTATGACTACATCCTGTTCAAGATGGAAGTTCCTGGAAGAAGCTGGAGTCCACAGGAAGACTGACCAATCACAGAATAACACGTCATCGGATGACTTCATGGAGCAACCTATCCTGATGACCTGAGGGACCAACCTATCCTGATGACCTCATGAATCCACCCATGGACTAGCCCACATCCCAGTTTGTTGACCAATTAATACATCTGAGTAGGGCTGGCCGAGCCCCTTACTGAGGAAAACCTCATGCCTCTTAAAATAAAAATCACTTGGAGCCACACTTGGGGATGACCAAAGAAGAGTGTACATCTGACTCTGTGTGTCTGGTGTCAAACGTTTCACACCAGTACTTGGTCAATATCATTTTGGTCAGGAGCAGGTAACTTATTAATATTATGAAATATTAATCCATCACACTTTGACTTGATCTCTGGCTTTAAATTCATGCGGTATAAACAATTCTGGGTACATCAGGGTACATAGGATTGCGCTATCCGCGTCCTCAGGCCTTTCGTACTTGCTTCACTTCAGTTCCCTACCTGGACACCCAGAATTGTATCACAACACTCATGGATGGATCCTCCTGTCTCAGGGCCATAGTCTACCACCAGGGATTATTTGATAACGTTTCCCTTTACACATGAACTTGATTACCTTGAAAATAACATAAAATAACATAAAATAGCGCTTTTACATGTACAAGTCAATAGAGTAAGCAGTTATACACAGTGTTATCTGCCCTTGTACTGATTAATTGCTCAGGAAAGTGAATGTTTCTCCCACTCATTGAGTCCTCATTTATATCATGTTCCTGTAACCATTTCTGCCGTAGTTTGGATATTTCCAATATATCAGACATAATTGGAGAGTTATAAGGCCATATATGGGACAGACTATCACTATGGGGTGTAGGTGAGTGATTATCATTATCGGAGACCATCATTCTGCTGGTGATGAGTCTCCAACAGCTGCTGCGTCCAGATGGGTTTTCCCTCAATCTCCACTGAAGTTGCTGTAATTCGGGGAAACTGGATTGGCCAATCTCGGCTCACGGCTCTTTCTTGCGTCTTTTCAGGATCACCCGGTCTCCTGACATGAGACCATGCGCTTCTGACACTGATTTAGGATCTGGAATGAAGAACACCCCTGTTTACAGTCAATTATATAAGGATTATACATTGCTGGTCGGGATTTCATCTGTGGGAAATAAAGTACAAGTCCTGAAGAATATTGACTTTAATTCTCTTACTTGGAGAAAGCAATGCAGTGTTTAACCCTTTCCTGACTGCATACTGATATCACTGATGCTGAAACTGCAGCAGCTATCTATTGACCTGCAGCTCTTAAGGTGGTCATCTCCTCCACAACCTGACTAGGTGAGAGGCTCACCATGTCCTATGCATTTATGTCAGATTAAACCATTTTACACTTGTGTCCACACTTACTTTATAGAAAATACAATCCTGTTCTAGGTGTTGAGTCGAGAATTATCTTATATCGACTTATTTACTAAGGAGGAAAATTAAACAAAAACATTTGATCTATGTCTTGCCCGTCCCCTCTACCTTTACCTTCAGAATTATTAATGTTAATTCCCCATTCAGCTTGTCCACTGCTTTATGTATGTTAAGGATTGTAGAAAGTTGCTGACTCCCAGATACTGTAAAATACCCTTAATGACCTCCATTATAACATATGCACCTTTACCTCTTCAGGAGCCTCATTTTTACATACCACCTTCAGCTCATCTTCAGTTTCTCAGAGGTAACGTAGTTTCTGCACCGGATCCTGAAAAGAAATTAGCACAACAATCATACACCCGCATACACCTAATGTGTAGTTGTCTTTGTATTATCTGCAATCACTGGAATGGTAGAGCGGACGAGGGTGTGTTCTTGTTTCAGCGGGGTCGTTACAGATTCCTCTCCGTTATATCAGTCACACATCATACAAGACTGGGTGTACCTGGCCACCTGGGTACTGAACCCTGGTGTCACCCAAACCTTGTCCACTAAAACACGTGTAGCAGTTAATGACAAATGAGTTAGTTCTTGGATTACCTGAGCCATAATTGAGAAGAGTGAATATAAAAAAATATAATCATTGTGCCACACTGTTTTAAAAGAGCCTATCGTAATCACTGTTCTTTTTATGTGTTCTCTCACCTATTCCTGTTGTGTCCAATCTGCACAACAAGACTGTAGGCTCAATGGTGAGGGAGCAGCTGTAGATCCTTTCCCGTCGGCTCCTAAAAAACTTCGATCTGCATAGTGTCCTTCCTTAGCGCCGCAACTTGAACACCACTGTTTGATATTTTACCTGATAATTGAGAAGAGAATTGTGGCAGAGAAAGCTTACCAACCGGTGTCTACAGACCTTCCTCAGTTCCCTGGCTCCCTGCGTTTTGCACTCCTTTCCATTCGATCACCTGTTTCTGCAGGAATAAGAACATCAGGAGTGACAGGGGCCCTTGTGCCCGGGTCTGCACGGGTATCAGGGTCTGAGACTCTCGACTCTAGGTCTCTTCACAGCTTCTGGCAGCTGCATCTGTGCGAGCATTACCTCTGGCTTTATGAGTGTCACCTGCACTCTGCCAGGCTTATCTGAAAACAGGAGAGCCTCAATGCAGGCTCATACATTCTGATGGTGGGTTTACACGTTTCAATATCGTTGCGATATCGCAATTCAATGGCGCGGGAGCGTGCATTTAGTGCTCGTTTCTCCCGCATCGGAGGTTTAGACGTTGCGATTTCTGAATCCAACGTCCGTGCGATGTCTACGCCCCCCAACCCAGGAACGACCATTTAACATGGGAGTGAATGGGTGACGTAGAACTTCACATCGGAATTGGGCTGTCACACAGCACGATCCGGCTCCAATCTCCATTCAATATCGAAGCATTGAATAGCACGCTCATTCAATCCCCGATATCACATTGACATCGTTCCTGCATCGTATTGGACGTTCACACCATACAACGCAGGAACGATATCGGGTCCAACGATCGAACCACGTGACTTTTCATTGAAATTGGACTCCGATATCGCAACGTGTAAACCCGCCATGAGGCCTCTATAGGTTATTATGTGACTTTAGGAAAGATCTGCAGTCTATATACACATTCGGCCATCTTACCCTTTACGCTCTACATATTTCAGTGATTGAGATCTTCATCTACCTCCTGTGTCGATAGGTGAGGAGGGAGTGGTTTTGCTATATTACCTCCTGGTGTGTAATCACAGCACATCCAGTGTAGAATCCACCATCTATAAAGTAACTCAAAATCTGCATTAGTAATGAGCTCATCTGGGACATCTCTAGAGTCCGCCCCTTTCTCACCACGGAAACAACTAAAACCCTTACCGTGGCCCTAATCCACTCCCGCCTTGATTATTGCAATTATCTATTAATTGGCCTCACCCTCTCTAAACTTTCCCCTCTACAGTCCATCCTTAATGCAGCAGACAGGATCACCTACCTGGCCAATCCTTACTCAGATGCCTCTGTTCTGTGCCAGTCATTGCACTAGCTGCTTATACACTACAGGATAAGGTTCAAATTGCTTGTTCTCACCCACAAAGCCCTTCACAGTGCAGCACCTCCCTACATCTCCTCCCTCATCTCTGTCTATCACCCCACCTGTTCTCTACGTTCTACAAATGACCTTCGACTAACATCTGCACTAATCTGATCCTCCCACTCCCAGCTCCAAGACTTCTCCCGAGCTGCACCAATTCTCTGGAATGCCCTACCCCAAGAAATCATGACTATCCACAACTTAAATAGCCTCACTAAAAACACTAAAAACTATTTGATTCTTATTTTACACCTGGATCAGACCTCCGGGGCCCAGAGGAGCTGGTAAGCAAGCAATCTCGGTTTCCCGCCATTACTGCTGCTTCCTGGGGCCTGGCCGGAGGGGGTTGCCCTGGTAACCGTCCCTGGACTGTGTTTGCATGTGTTCTGCCTGCCCTTGTTTGATCCGGGGCGCCCCTGAAACGCTGTACACCTCCATCCTACCCCTCAATTGCAGCAGAATCGGCGGCACACTCCCCTTTGCCTCAGCTTTGGGCCCTGCACCCTCCGGGACTGGCGCTGCGGGTGGGGACTGTACTGGCGCCTGAGCACCAGGTGCCTGTGCCCTGCATCTGAGACTCTGCCTGCCCGTGGCGGCGGCGGGCTGCGGTGAGTGCCCTGGGCAGAACTGCTACTTGGCTCTGTGTGCCTCTGGAGCCCCCCCCCCTCCCATCTGCAGCACCGCCGCGGCTTTCACTGTGACAGTGGCTCATCATTCACAGCGCAGCGCTCTGGGACAAGGATTCCCCCCTCCTATCTGCGGCACCGCAGCAACTTCTCTGTGACACCGGCTTCTTCAGCGGTACACCCCTACGCCAGGTAGCTAATTGGACTAAGTGAATACCCCCGAGAGGGCCGGCTCATTGTTGGCTGGACGCACTGGGGACTATGGTGCACAACAGCAAACTAACTCTTCTTTGAACTCCCCCACCCCCCTGGGGACTATCTATTTGATTGGAGGTATTGGGCTTGTTGCTATAACACCACTTCTTGGGATCTGTGCTTTGAGCCACGCTGACTTTGGGGACTCTAGGTGCTTCTTATTTAGACCCCTCCTCTCTGCACTCAGCCCCCTCCTTCCTGTGCCACAGAACAGCCCGAGGAGACCCACTGCTCCTACCAGGATTCACCTTGTTCATGCTCTGGAGCCTACCTAGTACTGTACACCCAACTGGACGACATCTGGAGTCTGCCCATCTGACATCCCAGTGGATGGGGTCCAACCAGTGAGATACTTCCCTGAGACCCCTCTCCATCTGACCCCAGCATCACCTTCTGTGAGTTGGGTCAATTAGAGGAGACCTTTGAAGCACACCTGGACACATCTGGATCTACTTCCACCCTGCTTTTGAGACTGCTACTCACTGCAAGTATCATTGGACGACGTCTGGATCTATTCTCTGCACACCTCTAGAAGGGGACCTTTGTGAGGTCCTCATTTGGGACTCTACATCATCTAACCTCACCGCCTCCTCTTATGGTAGAGGTTCGTACTTGTAAGGCTGGTTTCTAATTTGTTGTTCTGAATGTTTTAGACCCCTGTACCTTATTACTTCCTCCAAACGTCTTCTCTCCTTCCCTTTCTGCCCTCATTCTAACTCAACACTGACTTAATCTCCTTGTTTCCTCACTTCTGTGGTTCGCCTCTTACCTGGAAACGAAGTACTACACTAGTGTTACTTTAACTCACTCCTAAAACATCTCTTAAATCCCATATCCCCAACCCCACGACTACTGCCTTCTCCCTTCTTATCTTATCTTGCTTCTCCACTCTATTACCCCCCCCTTTTTTTTTACTTTCACCGGTTCATTTCATACTTCAGCAGATTAGATTGGTTACCTACTACTACCCTAATCTACAACTGAATTGCTTCAAAGGCTACTTTCACATTACGATTTTGAAGGGAGCCGATGCTGTCCGATAAATTCGGACAGCACCGGCTCCCATCTGATGCCTGGAATCGGATGCCAAATAGGCATCCGATTCCGGCATTATATCGTAGCCTCCGTGCTAAAAAAAAAAAAAAAAAAAAAAAAGTTTATGCTCATCTATCCCCGAGGCCCCCGCAGGCTCCCGGTGTCTGCAGAGGTCTTCTACTTCTGTACAGGACCTGCGGTGATGTCACAGTCACGTGACAGCAGGTTAGACTGTGACATCACACCAGGTCCTGTACAGAAGTAGAAGACTTCTGCAGACACCGGGAGCCTGCGGGGGCCTCGGGGATAGGTGAGCATAAACTTTTTTTTTTTTTTAACCCCTGCCTTCCAGTTTGGAGCATTTTTACTGTACTGAGCATGCTCAGTACAGTAAAATCGGGTCCGAGGACACATCAGATGTATCCTCGGACCCTGCTCCATAGGGAAACATGATTAATTGATCGGACTAAATCGGATGTGCACTAAATGGCATCCGATTTGGTGTGATCCGATTTTGTCTGATTCTATTTTCGGTGCAAAAATCGGAGCATGCTCCGATTTTTGCACCGATAAAAAAATCGGACAGAATCGGATCACACCAAATCGTATGCCATTTAGTGCACATCCGATTCGGTCCGATGCCCATTGGCTGCATGGGGCCCAAAATCGGTCCGATGCTGTCCGATTTTTATCGGACAGCATCGGATTTACAAAATCCGTAGTATGAAGGCAGCCTAACTCTCTGTTTCTAATTGCACGACTATTGGCTAACCTCTCTGTTATATACTACTTTCCTCCTTTACTGAAACGGCTGAGGTACATCTTTGTCTGCATTAGTATTGTAATAGATTAAGTTATATCTTATTTGTCTACTTCTTCTCTGAATCATATATGCCCTCCATCGCAACTATATACACTAGGGACAAATTTGCCCTCCCCCACATTTTCGCTATACAAGGGAGGATCCTTCACTCATCTCCTCACTGCCCTCCCTTAAAGTCTGAATTACTACCTTGGGACCCATATTCTCAATAATTTGGCACCACCCCCTGGCATAGCACAGACATCACGGACGGGTAATACAATCAGTGAATAACCACTAGGGGACTCTGGTAATCTCCATCCTCTGATGAAGATTTGTTAAACTTTTTCAAACAAATAATTCTTGCTCTGAGCCAAACCTTAAGGCCAATTATGAGTTGGTCACCTCTCACATTGAAACACGCCTTGCTCCAACGGGGGCGCTTCCTCAACAAAGGACAGTGCGCCTTCGTTTTCTCAGGAACATATTCTGCCCTCTCACACTTCGTATATAGAGTGCCCACTATCACGTCTTAACCATTCAAATTATTGATTACACCTCTGTTAACTGGTGAGAAACAGCTTTTATAAGTCTGAAACATACTCTGTACTAAGATACCACTACCTACCTCTGGCTCAATGTTACTTGAACCAATCCACAATTTGTAAGCATACAATACATGACAGCCCTTTTCCCTTGGCGAAACTATTGTCTTAACAATTTATTGAACTACTAGCATTACAGAATTTCTCGGTCTGATTTGTCTGCCGTGTGCACAGCTACAGTGGTGTATAATTAATCGCTCTGTAATACGTGGGGCTCGATTGAAGGCTCCGTACTGCATTTGGGAAAGGCGGTGTTCCACCTGTTCAGTCACCTGGGGAATTTGGATTAATAGCTGAGATTATACTCAACTAGTGTCCACTGGTCAACCTGTCTTAACCCCAACCTCTACAACACCATCTTATAACCTCCATTGTCAGCGAACCTACAAGTTTATCAGACCCCCTGACTCAGCCTTACGGCTGACTGGGTAACTCCTGATACTTCCTTTCACTCGGAGTACTCTGACTTCACTCCGAACACAAGGACACCACTTTGGACAACAGGGGATTAAGGATACACATATACAACCTTACACCCCTAGGCTCGGGACTCTAGCAGTCCAATCACCCGCTCTCAGTTGTATCTAGTCTAAACATTCTTACCCAGAATAGAACTACCCCCTGAAACCATTACAACACCTCCAATTTGAATTCTCAAACCCCTGATTGGCCTTATACCAGTCAATAAGCAACCTAGTACACGTGGATACCCGCTCCTCCTCTCAAACTTACCTACTTTAATATGGCCACTCCTAAAACAAACATGGAAATATCCAAACCCATCCATACAGAACCCAAGGAAATGCGTTCGACGCAGAGGCACCCTTGGCCCCAGGTACAGGAACAAATGGATGATTCGAAATATGACGACCCGCAAGTTCTGAAACAAAAAAGGAAGGAAATGGCCACAAAGAAGACCTCCTTGCAGAAACCGGCAGTTCTGGACATCTTTGATGCAGAGGCTGAAGCTTCTCCCAGCGCGAGCCCCGCTAAGCAGCGTATGAGGAAGGAGGGCCCACCCATATCGGGATCCAATCCGCTGGACACATTCGCCTGGACCCACCCCATCGACCAGAATTTCTTTAAAGGAATTTTCTCCGCATTCAATCAAAAGTTAGACTCCAGATTCGATCAACTCCAGATTTCTCTAGATTCGGTCTCCCACAGGACTGACAAAAACGAGTCAGACATCTTTGACCTGATGAATAAACATGAAAAACTGGAAAAAGAGCACCATCTCCTCAAAGAAGAACTTAGAGCGGTGAAAAATAAAATGACGGACCTAGAGGATAGGGGCAGGAGACAGAACCTTAAGTTTAGGGGAATCCCAGAGTCTGTAAAAAGCGACCAACTGAGCCTGTACATTAAGGATCTCCTAAAACGCACGATCCCTACCTTGACGGACCTCAACACAACAGTGGTCAGGATCCACCACCTACCCAAGCCTAAATCCCTGAAACCGGAGACCCCCAGGGACGTCATAATGAAGTTTCACTTCTTCCATGTCAAAGAGCAGCTTCTGGACTACCTTCGATTGAAAAAAAGTCTTCCTGGACCCTACGACAATATCAAGGTCTTCACGGACCTGTCCAGAGAAACCATGCTCCAGAGGAAGAGACTTACCCCAATTACTAACCTGCTCCAAAACAACCGTGTCCAATATACCGTATTTTTCGCTTTATAAGACGCACCTGATTATAAGACGCACCCCCAAATTTGGTGAAGAAAAAGAGAAAAAAATAATTTTTAATGTTAAATGGGGTCCGTCCTATAATGCCAGTGTCTGTCTTATAATCAGTATATATGTTCATCATACTGGTATATTAAAAACCCCCATCCAGGGTATTCCAGTATATATCTCCCCCCCCCATTCTGGTATATATGTCCCCATCCTGGTACATATGCCCACCCATCCTGGTATATATGTCCCCTACTGGTATATATATATATCACTCATCCTGGTATATATGTCCCTATCCTGGTACATATGCCCACCCATCCTGGTATATATACCCTCATTATGGCATACATGTCCCCATCCTGTAAATATGGCCCCCCATCCTGCATATATACCCCTATCCTGGCATATACATTCCCCCATCTTATCTTTATTTTCCCCATCCTGTAAATATGTCCCCCCATCCTGTGTATATGTCCCCATCCCCATCCTGTATATATGCCCCCATCCTGCTTATGTGCCCCCATCCCCTATACGTGGTCTTACCTATGGGGGAATTGTGGCTGCTGAGCAGGGGTGTCAGTGGCAGTCCCCTATGATATTGCTGTCCTGACGAGGCAGGGTACACCAGCCCTGGTGCATTTGTACAGACATGGATCCGGAATACCTGATTGCTGTCACCTATTGGCAATTGTTGTCATGGAGCCACTTGCTGCATTACTTGAGCTGCTTGCTGGACTACTTGTGTGTCTTGAACAATAGTGTGGGGCAAACACAGGTTAGCATACAACAGCTGCCATCTTTCTATAGATTCAAATAACACGTGGGGGTCATTCGGTTCAGTGCAATTTAAATCTGCTTAAGTACCGGAGATGCAGTCTCGCAACATGAGGAATTTCTCCCACATAAAGTGCCAGGTTTTTAGCAAAGACCTCCTCCCCGTCAATATTGACCATATTGGCTTTATTAAATCTGCAAGTGGATCATATACTGTATGACAAACTCATCTCTGTTTATGGCAGGGTCTCGCGTCAGCCTCTTCTACATATGGTCCAGAGTCACACGGCTCTGCTTAATTATTGACCACATATGCCCAGTTTCTTCTCTTGCTTTACATGGAATAGCCACATACTGTATAACAGTCATCTGTTTCTTATGCATAGGAGAACCTTATAACCAGATTAGCTCTGCTTTATCTGCATTATTGACTGTATGAAAAGACAGATCTGCAGTTACTGCAGATGTGACAAATATATCTCTGCTGCTCCTGAATATACTACAGCCAGCAGAGCTAAAAGGTTAACTATGTACATGACAAACTCATCTCTGCAGCAAATATAATATGTACATATTATATGTATACATGACAAGCTCAACTTTACTGTTCCTCTCTATAGAACCAGCTCATCTCTGCTGCTCTTGCATATAATACTTATTATTATTATTATTAGGTATTTACATGCAGCCGGCGGCAGAGACTTCAACAAAATGGCCGCGGCCATAGAGGAGACCCGCGGCCAATATGCAGTGTCTACCTCTACCGGCCGGCTGCACATAATGAATGCAGCCGCCCACAAAAAACATGGCGGCGCCCAGCGCTTGCTGCCACCGGTACTCCCCTGCATCTAGGGTCCAACACCCATGCCCCTCACCCTCCGGAACCTGCTCCCGGCACCCCCGCTCGGCACCCGCAGCCCCTGCCCCGGTAATATGTCATTTTAATTTAATTTTTTTTTTTTTTTTTACATTCTCTTTTTAAGACGCACCCCCGTTCTCCCCCCCAGTTTGGGGGAACAAAAGTGCGTCTTAAAAAGCGAAAAATACGGTAGATGGGGATTCAATCCCACCAAAGTTATCCTCCACCACCAGGGAAAATCCACAAGTATATTTGAAGTAGATGAAGGAATGAGGGTTCTTAGGGATCTAGGAATCATCATATCTTAAATGGATCGCATCCATAACAGAAAGGCTGAAGAGAATAGCCATAACTTCAGCCACCCAAGGAGGTAGTTCAGCATAATCTTAATTAGATTCCCTCCGTTATGGGTCAAGTTGAGGTCACAAGTTTATACTTTTCACCTGGCACTAAAATAGACTTAGAGAAAGCTTTTGGTTCTACTGTTTGCGCTACTAATGGAAATGATACCCTTATCTAGTCGCTCTCGCACTCTGAGCTCTTTCTTCGTCACGTCAATTGTAGGTTACGTCACTTAAATTCTTGTCACAGAATGTCAACGGCCTTAATTCTCCCCAGAGGAGATATTTCCTGTGGAAACTTCTTAGAGAGACCGGGGCAGATGTAGTAGGTCTGCAGGAGACTAAGTTCTCTTCCCTTAAGCCACCGAAATTCAGCAACAAAAATTTCCAAAACATCCTTTGTGTAAACAACTCGAAAAAGAAATGGGGAGTCGCTATAATGATCAAAAACACTATCTCCTTCGAGGAAATCTCCACATTTGAGGACCCAAACGGCAGATGTTTGATTCTAGTATGCAAACTAAATCACCATATTTTAACCCTAGTCAATATCTACGCCCCAAACAAAGGGCAGGTAACATTCCTAAACAAGCTTATGAGGATTGTCAACACCAACCAAAAGGGAGAGCTGGTGATCTTCGGGGACTTCAACATAGTTCCCAACGGATCACTTGACTCCTCTACCAAATCCAGACAGCATTTGGAGTCACTGGATCCATGGCTGATTAAGAACATGGCTGATTAAGAACAATCTATGCGACACCTTTTGATGTCTCAACTCCACGTCTTTGGAATTCACATATTTTTCCAAACGCCACCAATCTTACTCTAGAATTGACCTTATCCTCACCAACATTTTCACCCTTTCCAAATTTCTCGAGGTCTCAATTGGTACTAGAACTTGGTCCGACCATTCACCTGTTACTTTCGAACTTAAGATTGGCCCGTCGTTAGCCTCTCAAAGACTTTGGAGAAACAACAGTCTACTATACACTCACCCAGCATACAAAAAGAAAATTGAAAAAACCATAGTAGACTACTTCAAGGTAAACGATACAGAGGATGTTTCAGTCCCTACACTCTGGTCTGCTTTCAAAGCGGTTTTAAGAGGCAAAATGATACAACTGAATGCACAGCATAACAGGAAAAACAGGGAGAAAACACAAACCTTGGTAAACCAGATACACAATCTGGAACAAAAGCAAACATCTAGTCCTAGTCCCGATCTCTCCTTGGACATTTTGAAACTCAGGTCAGAATTAAAATCCCTCTTATCCTCCGAATATGACAGGATCTCCAAAATTCTCAAAACCAATCATTACTTTTCTGACGATAGACCCTCCAAACTCCTAGCAGCAAAAATTAAACACCAGACGCTGAAATACAGAATGAAAAAGATTAGGAACCCACTTGGCCAAATTTTAAAACACCCGAAGGATATAGCCAATACCTTCGCTTACTTCTACACCTCCCTCTACAATTTGAAAAATAACCCCATCACTTTGGAACCCTCAGATCAAGATATCACTGACTACCTAACCAACCTTGACTTGCCCTCACTTACAGATCGTGACTTACTGAACCTCAACTTACTGTTCACGACATCTGAGATCTCATAAGTCATAGAACAATCGAAAGTGGGCAAATCACCCGGTCCTGACGGATTCCAAAACGAGCTCTACAAAACCTTCACAGATTTATTGTCCCCGTATGTTACCAGATTGGCCAATTATTCTGCTACCCACGGACACCTTCTGCCTGACATGCTCGAAGCTGTCATTACGGTGATGCCCAAAGGAAAGGGAGACCCAGCAGATACCAAGAACTATAGGCTGATCTCCCTCCTGAATTCGGACACGAAATTCTTAGCTAAAATAGCAGCTAATAGAATAAAAAATTACATCACCAAATTAATCCACCCTGATCAGGCAGGGTTCATCCGAGGCCGTACTACCCAAGACAAAGATGGGAGTACTGGTGTGTCACGGTCCGCGCTGCTGTGGTATGAAAAAACTCACCAAAGAGTCAGCAGTTATTCCATCCTTTATTTCCTCCTCTCTCCTACGCGTTTCAGCGCCACACCCGGCGCCTTCCTCAGGGACATTACAATCATACCAGCAGTGGGGGTTTTTATAGCCCCTTGTATTACAGACAAAAGAGGTGTCATCTGTTTACCTGATGATGTCATCCTCATCATCAAAATGGGTGGATCAGCCCATTTTGGCGCTATTTTTTACAAAAGCATTGAATTTATCTCAAAACTATAAAAATAGGGGCTTGGTATTTCTATAAAAATACAAGTAATGATGTCCTTATAAAATTCTTACAAAAATCACCAAATAAAAGCTTAAAAGTTGCAAAAAATACATATATATCATACGCATATATCAGTGTGACTTGTCTGAAGCTCAATTTTGGTTTTACAGATTAATATTAGCGCGTGAGCGCCATCTTGTGTCCTTTTTGAGTATGCATCTTTGTAACCAATTTAGACATGCTGTTCCTTGCGTTTTTTGAATCATTTTTTTGTAAATAGGTTGATTTGTTTTTTTCCCAGCTAGGGAGTGGAACCTGAGGTGTTAGAGTGTGGGAGCACTACCATCTTACCGCGCCACCACACAGGGATGAAAATACACATATTTTATATATTTTGTATCTAAATCACTTTTGTTTTTTAAAATTTTTTAAAAAAATATATCTTTTAAATAATTAGTTAATAAAGTAAAACAATATATTTTTTATATTTTTTTATATTTCCAAATTGCCATTCCTCTGCTTTTATATAATTCCTTTCAGCGCCACCTTTCTATTTTATGTGTTTTTATGAGTAATTTTTAACATCAAATCCAGTGGTGGCACACAGCTTAAAACATTGATGTCTAAACCTACATAAATCCAATACCACGGGTTCTAGTCCCATATAGGCATAGTATGTATGTCTTATCTTTATATATATCATTAGAGGACATATATGTATTTTTTGCAACTTTTAAGCTTTTATTTGGTGATTTTTGTAAGAATTTTATAAGGACATCATTACTTGTATTTTTATAGAAATACCAAGCCCCTATTTTTATAGTTTTGAGATAAATTCAATGCTTTTGTAAAAAATAGCGCCAAAATGGGCTGATCCACCCATTTTGATGATGAGGATGACATCATCAGGTAAACAGATGACACCTCTTTTGTCTGTAATACAAGGGGCTATAAAAACCCCCACTGCTGGTATGATTGTAATGTCCCTGAGGAAGGCGCCGGGTGTGGCGCTGAAACGCGTAGGAGAGAGGAGGAAATAAAGGATGGAATAACTGCTGACTCTTTGGTGAGTTTTTTCATACCACAGCAGCGCGGACCGTGACACACCAGTACTCCCATCTTTGTCTTGGATTTAAACCACTATCCAGTGGTCGGTGGAGGTCCTGCAGCAGCTGGAACACTGATTCCAAAACGCCTTCAAACCAGTTGTGGGGATCACAACTGGACCAGGTGAGCAGCTTCACAGCACCACCTCCTTACACAAGTGTCACTAGTGATAGGGCACTATTGCGCCTTTTGTCCCCCTCCCTATTTTTCTTTTCACAGAGGCCGTACTACGGCTGAAGCCACTAGGAGAGCCCTGGATCTAATCACCTCTATAGAGAATTCAAAACAACCCTCAGCCTTCTTGACCTTAGACGCCGAGAAGACCTTTGATAGGGTCCAGTGAAACTTCTTATTTCGCACCCTGCGGAGGTTTGGGTTCCAGGGCAACATCCTGCGTCTCATATCATCGATGTATGCCAATCCCATAGCAAGAGTATACTCCAACAAATTCCCCTTGACAAATGGCACGAGGCAGGAGTGCCCACTCTCCCCTATCCTCTTTGCCCTATTCATTGAGTCCCTCGCATCTAGCATCAGAGACAATGACAATATTAGAGGAATCTCGTTAAACCAACGTCAACACAAAATATCTTTGTTTGCAGATGACATCCTCCTTTCAATTACCAATCCCCTCAAATCCCTCAGGCACCTGTCCTTCAGGCACCTGTCAAGGGCCATTGAGAGATTCTCCCAACTCTCCTTCTACAAAATAAATGAAGCAAAATCCCAGATCCTGGACTTTAATACAGAGGAAACACTACTCAAGTACCTCAAAGAGGAATTTAACTATACATGGACGGAAAAGGAGATTTCTTATTTAGGGATTAATAGTATATTTGGTGTGGGCCCAGCGCTAACAAACCCTTTTAACAATGGCTATCAATTAAACATACCAAGAATATTTAATTAACCGTCATTCCGGATGTTTATTTAAACATTATATTTTCATGTGAATAATAAAAAAAATTCTATAAAAATTAAATAAAAAATTATTTTAATATTAATATCAGATATTCCTCGATTATTATCACACTAACAATTTATTCTTGTACTAGGGATGTACTGTATACTTTCTTTGATGGCCTTTGTGGTTCCCCTGGGATGTCTGTGGAGTCCTAAAAATATACAATATATTAGTATTTATATATAGATGTTCAGTAATCAAAAAAAGTCAGTTCACTGGGCACTGCTAAGTTTAGGAGAAGTGCTTATTTTTTCATCATGTGGGTATATACGAGGTGGGGCAATGCTGACCACCTCTTGGTGCCCGCTATATATCACATCAATAATAGCATAAAAAGAAAAAGATAGCGGCACTCATCGGCGTGTTTCAAAGGTGCTTTATTTGGTACCCTCATTCCAGGTCCCACTCGGAAGGAAGGGGTGCAGAGACAGCAGAGATGACGGATCTCCGTTTCGGGCTCCTACCCCTTCCACGGACCTCAATGTCCGTGGAAGGGTAGAGCCCCGAAACGGAGATCCGTCATCTCTGCTGTCTCTGCACCCCCTCCTTCCGAGTGGGACCCTGGAATGAGGGTACCCAAATAAAGCACCTTTGAAACATGCCCGGTGAGTGCCGCTATCTTTTTTCTTTTTATGCTATTTATATATAGATCTCAGCTTTCCTCTGTTTATTTATAAAATGGCCTTTTTACCTTTCAGAAGACCTTACTCCTTCTAATGAGTGCTTGGTTTAGATTAAGATTCTTCTTTCTTCTCTCTGCCAAGGACATATAATATAAATATCTCCTCTATTCTTAATAGCTATTCAGTTTCTGTATTTAAGGAAAACTGCTACCTGTATCATCAAGAGTCTTTTTTTCTTGGTTATGGGTTTTCTTAATTTCTACACCATAATCCATTCCCTTTTAACAAATTTAATTCCCTATGTCAGTATGGTGTTGATACATCCTATACAACAGACATTCGGTGTAAATACCTTATAGTAGGTAACACTGAGAAATTCAGAGGTAAACACATATATTAGTAAGCACAATATGAGGAAGTATATAACACTACGTGGAAGTATTTAATACTGTGTAGTATTAATTGAGACTATATAAATATAAAAAATATTTTCCTAAAAAAAAAACAAAAAAAAAAAAACAATAGTTGGAGATACACTTTATAGCAAAACACAATATTTAGACATGGGAGGAAAACACATTATATTTCAGTAAATCACTACTTGGAATGGTTCTATTGTGTATATATAGAGAAAGTTGATAATTGCATTTAAAGAAGTATAATTTTAGTTATACAATCCACAGGACTAGGAGATTCAACAGTCCATACAAAGAAATAAAGATCCCATATTGTTATTGGTGAACAATAAGGTATTTACACAGAATGTTTGTTGTATAGGATGTATTAACACCATACTGACATAGGGAATTAAATTTGTTAAAAGGGAATGGATTATGGTGTAGAAATTAAGAAAACCCGTAACCAAGAAAAAAAAGACTTTTGATGATACAGGTAGCAGTTTTCCTTAAATACAGAAACTGAATAGCTATTAAGAATAGAGGGGATATTTATATTACCGTATATGCCCTTGGCAGAGAGAAGAAAGAAGAATCTTAATCTAAACCAAGCACTCATTAGAAGGAGTAAGGTCTTCTAAAAGGTAAAAAGGCCATTTTATAAATAAACAGAAGAAAGCTGAGATCTATATATAAATACTAATATATTGTATATTTTTAGGACTCCACAGACATCCCAGGGGAACCACAAGGCCATCAAAGAAAGTATACATCCCTAGTACAAGAATAAATCGTTAGCGTGATAATAATCGAGGAATATCTGAATTTTGGTTTTAATATTTTTATAAGTATTTATTAAAATAATTTTTTATTTAATTTTTATAGAATTTTTTTTATTATTCACATGAAAATATAATGTTTAAATAAATATCCGGAATAACGGTTAACTAATATACCGTATATACTCGTGTATAAGCCGACCCGTTTAAGCCGACCCCCCTACTTTGCCCCAAAACCTGGAACCTATTGACTCGTGTATAAGCCAGGGTGACCCCACACAGTATACAGCCCCCAGCATGTGGTATACAGGCCCCCTCAGTGTATACAGCAGCCTCCCCAGTAGGTATACAGCAGCCTCCCCAGTGGTAGTATACAGTAGCCTCCCCAGTGGTATATACAGCAGCCCCAGAGGGGTATACAGCAGCCCCCAGAGCTGTATACAGCAGCCCCCAGAGGGTATACAGCAGCCCCAGAGGGGTATAAGCAGCCCCAGAGGGTATATAGCAGCCCCAGAGCTGTATACAGCAGCCCCAGAGGGGTATATAGCAGCCCCAGAGGGGTATATAGCAGCCCCAGAGGGTATACAGCAGCCCCAGAGGGGTATAGAGCAGCCCCAGAGGGGTATAAGCAGCCCTAGAGCTGTATACAGCAGCCCCAGAGCTGTATACAGCAGCCCCAGAGGGGTATACAGCAGCCCCAGAGGGGTATATAGCAGCCCCTAGAGGGTATACAGCAGCCCCAGAGGGGTATACAGCAGCCCCAGAGCGGTATACAGCAGCCCCAGAGCTGTATACAGCAGCCCCAGAGGGGTATATAGCAGCCCCAGAGGGGTATACAGCAGCCCCAGAGCTGTATACAGCAGCCCCAGAGCTGTATAAGCAGCCCCAGAGGGGTATATAGCAGCCCCAGAGGGTATACAGCAGCCCCAGAGGGTATACAGCAGCCCCAGAGGGGTATACAGCAGCCCCAGAGCTGTATACAGCAGCCCCAGAGCTGTATACAGCAGCCCCAGAGGGGTATACAGCAGCCCCAGAGGGGTATATAGCAGCCCCAGAGGGGTATACAGCAGCCCCAGAGGGGTATACAGCAGCCCCAGAGGGGTATTTAGCAGCCCCAGAGGGGTATACAGCAGCCCCCGCTGTATACAGCAGCCCCCGCTGTATACAGCGGTACCCGGCTGTATACAGCCCTCCCCCCTGTGGCAACCTGTAAAGGAAGCGATGATTATACTTATCGGGTCGCTGTCGCCGACGCCGACGCCGCCGCTCTGTCACCGTCCGTCACCGCGCTCCTTCCCGTCTTCATGCTTCCTTCACCGGCGCACAGAAAATGACGTCATTTCCTGTGCGACGGTGAAGGAAGCATGAAGACCAGGAGGAGCGCGGTGACGGACGGTGACAGAGCGGCGGCGTCGGCGACAGCGACCCGATAAGTATAATCATCGCTTCCTTTACAGGTTGCCACAGGGGGGGCCCGGTATACCACGGGGGGGGCTGTATACAGCCGGGTATATTTTTTTTTTTTTTTTTTTATTACCGTATATACTCGTGTATAAGCCGAGGGGGGACTTTTCAGCACATTTTTTGTGCTGAAAAACTCGGCTTATACACGAGTATATACGGTAGTCTAATATGTTTAATTGATAGCCACTGTTAAAAGGGTTTGTTAGCGCTGGGCCCACATCAAATATACTATTAAGACAATTTTAGGAGGGATGATGCACGGGAGTCCCCCCGAGGCTTACTAGCAGCTACAACATTCATTAAATTTGACTGAACCTAATCCAATGGAAAGGTAGAGTCTCCCTTTAAATTGACTAGCTCCAGTGTATATACAATAATTTATTTAGGGATTACTTTGACCAAACCCTGTTCAGCCACGGTACAGATGAACCTGACAAACCTATTTAACTCGTTCCATCAGACCTACTTACGTCTTTCAAAAGTTGAACTCTCCTGGCTGAGCAGGATTGAAGCTTTCAAAATGACACTGCTCCCGAAATTCTTGTATATAATTAGATCCATCCCTTTGTTCATCCCGAAGAGATGGTTCATTAAACTCCAATCACAACTCCATGCGTTCATTTGGCTCAATAAGCGCCCAAGAGTGGCCAGACTGTCCCTCGAGAGGCACAAGAGAGTAGCAGGCCTAGGAGTTCCCAACCTGCACAACTACTACTTGGCATCCATCGCCAAACTTTCACAAAAATGGCTTATAGGCCCGAACGACTCGCCCTGAATCGCTATAGAAGGAACGATCATAAACAATAATCTAAAAGCTCTAATCATGGCTTACATAGTAAATCCCTCCAAACCTCCTCCTACTCCCCCAATTATTAGAGCAACTATTCTAGCCTGGAGAGACCTCGCCAAAAAGGCAGCCAAATACTACACTTCTTCCACTCTAAACAAAATCCCTCTAGAAACTCTTGAAATTTTGATGCCGAACCTGGACCTCTCTCTCTCTGGAGGGATAGGGAGATTCTTTATGTTAATGATCTGCTTTCAGGGAGCTCTATCCTCCCCTTCCACATCCTCCAAGACAAATTCCCTCTGACTAGGAATGACCGAACTAATTAGAGAGTGATAGCCAACTACCTCAGCACTCACAATCTTAAATTCACAGTTCCGCAAGTAATTGCCGAACTTATAAACTCCCCGCAGAAAGCCTCCCTTTGGGAAACAATTACTAAACCTCTCATTCTTTGGAGCTTGGGAGCAGGAGGTGGGTATCCACGTTGACCAGGGGAAAATGGCTAAAACTATTAGGACCGCGTACTCTAGCTCGTGTTGCGCCACCCTCCACGAGTCTTACTATAAGGTCCTCTCACGATGGTACTGCACCCCAATCAAACTACATCATATGAACCCCACTCACGACTCATCTTGCTGGAGGGGCTGTGGAAACCTGGGAACCCTCTCACATACTTTCTGGTACTGTCCTGTCCTGACCAATTACTGGAGGGATGTCAAATCTCTGATTACAAACGTCACTGGGATTCAAATAAATTTCACCCCAGAATATTATTACTGATTGGCACCGAGGACCTCCCTTACCACATACGCTTCTTAACATCCCACATTATTTTGACTGCTAGGGTCCTGATAGCCTCGAGGTGGAACAAACCAGAACCCCCCACAGTGGTTGACCTGACTGAAAGAGTGTCGACTCACTGTACTTTCGAATACAACTTCGCTGTATGCGCAAACAGGTTCCCAAAATTCCTAGGGTGTTGGGAGGCATGGTTGACAACTTTTTCCCCATCCCTCCTGCAATGGGCCACTGACATAAAAATTTGACGATTTGACTTTACCTTCCCTACACTGCTTTCAAGCTTGCATTACGAGTTACGAAAAAATGCTCAGAGTGTGTTAGGACTATTCAGTATTCAGATATCCATTTGTACCTTTCCAAATTTTCTCTTATTGTACAAGCACTGTATTTGAGTTTGCATTTGTACTTATGACTTGTACCGTTCATGTTACTTGTTGGTTTGTTTACTTGTAATGTTTATTACCCTGCTTCCCCTCCCTCCCCTCTCTTCCTTCTTTATTTATGTATCTAATCCCCCCCCTCCCTTGAAATTTCAATAAAGATATTTGCTTGACTAAAAACACATCTTTTCAAGGCGGCCTATCATGCCCCCTAGCAAAATTCCTTTGTACTGTACAAAGCCCATTCACTATCTCTCTCGACATAACTCTTCTTCAAATTCCACCAAACCCAAAAGGTCTACACAGATTGTCTGGTGACCATTCATGTAACTTTATTTCTATCCCCCAATTCCTCAAGATGCCTGGACCATCAGTTTAATAAGCTCTTGTACTTTGTGTGACCCCTATCTTGCTGTAGATTGTAAGCTCTTTTGAGCAGGGTCACCTTTATTTTTGCTTTATCTATTGTATTGTATTGTATTTTCACTGCATTATATTGTGTATTTTCTTACTGTATTATATTGTGTATTTTTGTCTATTACCCACTGTATTGTAAAGCGCTGCGGATATGTTGGCGCTACATAAAGATTTATTATTATGTATTATTATTATTATTATTAAGTCACAATTAAGGTTATTCAATGTAAAATATTACACTCTATGGATCGTTTCTCCCATGCCCTTATGTCTTAAGGTTAATTAAGTATTTGATCCTACGGCTCTCCTCAACAGCACTATTTGTTGCTTTTCGGCAGCAGAGAGATCCTTTTTCTTTCCCATGGTACTTGAAAACTGTGGCCTGCTTCATATTGTGGAACACCCAGTTTTCCTTTTATTGGCTCACCTGCCAAACTAATTATCACAGATATCTGAGATTGATTTCAGTGATCCAAAGAACCCTGAGGCACAACACCATCAAGGAGTTTCATTGACAAAAAAAACCCTATGACACTTAAAACCAATTTACATAATACCGTATATACTCGTGTATAAGCCGAGTTTTTCAGCCCAAAAAATGGGCTGAAAAGTCCCCCCCTCGGCTTATACACGGGTCAATACGGTAATCCTATGGTGGGATGGGGCGCGGGGGGTGGGGGGGGCGCTGCGCAGTATTTCTTACCTTGTCCCCCGTTCTGCAGTGCTTTCCGGTGTCCTCCGTGCTGTGTTCCCGGTCTGCTGGGCCTTGTGGTTCCTCCTGGTTCCTCTTCCTTCGGTTCCATCATGGGGGCTGCCATCTTGTTTCGTCTCTCCGCCCCCGGCCAGTGATGTCAGAGCAGGCCGCGCTGTGATTGGCTAGCACCCGTGATCACATGTCACGGGTGCTAGCCAATCACAGCGCGGCCTGCTCTGACATCACTGGCCGGGGGCGGAGAGAAGAAACCAAGATGGCAGCCCCCATGATGGAACCGAAGGAAGAGGAACCAGGAGGAACCACAAGGCCCAGCAGACCGGGAACGGAGCACGGAGGACACCGGAAAGCACTGCAGAACGGGGGACAAGGTAGGAAGCTGGTGTGTGTGTGTGTGTGTGTGTATGTATGTGTGTGTGTACGTGTATATATGTGTGTGTGTGTGTGTGTGTATATGTGTGTATGTATGGGTATGTGTATGTAAGTAGGCTGGCTGCCAATATAAGCCATACCTCTGGGGCTGCTGTATATACCTGTGGGGCTGCTGGATACTACCACTGGGGCTGTATATACCTCTGGGGCTGCTGTATACTACCACTGGGGCTGTATATACCTCTGGGGATGCTGTATACTACCACTGGGGCTGCATATACCTCTGGGGCTACTGTATACTACCACTGGGGCTGTATATACCTCTGGGGCTGCTGTATACTACCACTGGGGCTGTATATACCTCTGGGGATGCTGTATACTACCAGTGGGGCTGTATATACCTCTGGGGATGCTGTATACTACCACTGGGGCTGTATATACCTCTGGGGATGCTGTATACTACCACTGGGGCTGTATATACCTCTGGGGCTGCTGTATACTACCACTGGGGCTGTATATACCTCTGGGGATGCTGTATACTACCACTGGGGCTGTATATACCTCTGGGGCTGCTGTATACTACCACTGGGGCTGTATATACCTCTGGGGATGCTGTATACTACCACTGGGGCTGTATATACCTCTGGGGATGCTGTATTACTACCACTGGGGCTGTATATACCTCTGGGGCTACTGGATACTACCACTGGGGCTGTATATACCTCTATGGGTACTGTATACTACCACTGGGGCTGTATATACCTCTGGGGCTACTGGATACTACCACTGGGGCTGTATATACCTCTATGGCTGCTGGATACTACCACTGGGCTGTATATACCTCTGGGGCTACTGGATACTACCACTGGGGCTGTATATACCTGTGGGGCTGCTGGATACTACCACTGGGGCTGTATATACCTCTGGGGCTACTGGATACTACCACTGGGGCTGTATATACCTCTATGGCTACTGTATACTACCACTGGGGCTGTATATACCTCTGGGGCTGCTGGATACTACCACTGGGGCTGTTTATACTTCTGGGGCTGCTGGATACTGCCACTGGGGCTGTATATACCTCTGGGGCTGCTGGATACTACCACTGGGGCTGTATATACCACTGGGGAGGCTGCTGTATACCACACTGCTGGGGGCTGTATACCTGTGCTGGGGTCCACCCTCGGCTTATACACGAGTCAATAGGTTTTCCCAGATTTTGGGGGCAAAAGTAGGGGGGTCGGCTTATACACGGGTCGGCTTATACACGAGTATATACGGTAATTTGAAACATGGTGTAAACATATCTAGAATATATGGTATTATGAGGGTTTAGCTGAGCCCGACAGGCAAACAAACATGTGCTAAACATGTGTCTTTTAGTGGTGTGAAAACTGTCCTACAGACGTGTTCACTGTGTGCATGGTTCATTAGTTTTTGTCTAAATTATTCCTTGTTTCTGCAAGATTGGGGAGTCTCCCACCCCTTCCCTTTGAGCCCTGCACATAAAAAGCTGTCTTCTTCAGTCAGTCTAAGTCAGACATTGGACCTGTCTGGATCCTGCTCATTTTAGGTACCAATACACATGGTCAGGTTTTAAATACATCATAGGGACTGCTCTGACAAGGGTTACATTGAAGTTGGTAGAGCAGCTTAGTATACATTTTTTGCAAAAAACTTATCAACTAAATACCCTGTACTTTACTTTTTCAGCAGCACTTGCTTTTTACTGTGTTTTTTTACAACAGAGTATTTTTACATGTTTCTTTTGACTGTTTTTTGTGATTCAGTCTTTTGGTGGTGTGAACATTGTTCTACAGACGTGTTCACTTTGTGCATGGTTCACCAGTGTTTGTCTAAATTATTCCTTGTTTCTGCAAGATTGGGGAGTCTCCCACACCTCCCCCTATGTGTTCGGCGTCATACCACTGGAAGGCTGCACAGCAGAGCGGAGTGAGCCAGGCTGGGGGGTGCAAAATTTGATTTCAATATCATGCCCATCGGAGTGTGATAAAGGATGCTGGAGGCGGCGAGAGGGACACAGAGAGGATGCCCAGGAGGGCTAGCAACGGTAGCCCCTCTGCTCATTAACATACGCCCCACTAAGGTATAAATACATTTTATTACACACTCACAACAGACATTTAGCATAGAAAGGGATAGTTAGACTAGTAATAGGAAGGTGCAGGGATAGCTAGTGATAGCTTGGGGGGGCTTTATCCAGGTGACAGGTTCCCTTTAAAGGGGTTTTCATCTTAAATAAGTAAAAATGTTAATAAAAACAAGCAACTTTGCAATTTACCTCTTATAAAAATCCTGTTTTCATAAATGGAGGTTACCAGTCACCACTGCGGTGCATCAAGAGTGGCCAGCCTTCTAGTAAGGATCATAATGCTTGCAAATTGTTTGTTATAGGGCTTGTAAGCACTGCTCTTAAAGGGAATCTGTCAGGTGATTTTCTAGTACGATACTAATGGGATCTTTAAATAAAGCTTACGCAGTCGATTAAGGATCAATAACTTATTGCTCTACCTTCTCTGATTATCTTGTTGTCAGCTCGACAGAATTCAGTGTGATATAGTAACTAGTCAAGTATATATAGTACAGAACAAAAGTTTGGACACATCTTCTCATTCAAAGAGTTTTCTGTATTTTCATGACTATGAAAATTGTAGATTCACACTGAAGGCATCAAAACTATGAATTAACACATGTGGAATTATATACTTAACAAAAAAGTGTGAAACAACTGAAAATATGTCTTATATTCTAGGTCCTTCAAGGTAGCCACATTTTGCATTGATTACTGCTTTGCACACTCTTGGCATTCTCTTGATGACCTTCAAGAGGTAGTCACCGGAAATGGTCTTCCAACAGCCTTGAAGGAGTTCCCAGAGATGCTTTTGGAAAAAGAGGGCTGAGCAGTTATGAGGAGGGGCTCTGGAGACTGTGGGCCAAAGCTTTCTCTGATGTTCTCAATCTTCTGCTGGAAGAAAGAGGCAGAGTCTTCAGCTGAGAGGAGAGAGAGGAGATGCTTGGGTACAGTTTAGAATTGAAAGTGTTGAACTGCTGAGCAGAGATGGAAAGATCCTTTCTCACTGAGCACTTCATTGCATACAAGCAGGCCCTCACCAATTTCAAGTCCACACTGAATGCCATAAAACAAACCTACTTCTCATCTCTCATATCCTGCCTCACAACCCTAAACAGCAGTTCAACACTTTCAATTCTCTACTGTACCCAAGCACCTCCTCTCTCTCCTCTCAGCTGAAGACTCTGCCTCTTTCTTCAAGCAGAAGATTGAGAACATCAGAGAAAGCTTTGGCCCACAGTCCCAAGAGCCCCCCCCTCCTCATAACTGCTCAGCCCTCTTTTTCCAAAACCAGCTTCTCCACCATGACAGAAGATCAGCTCTACTCTGTCAAGATCCCATCTCAACACCGATGCTTGACCCACTCCCATCCCTCCTCATCCCCAACCTCACCACAGTCTTTGCCCTAACACATCTCTTCAGCCTATCACTAACAACTGATGTCTTCTCCTGATCCTTTAAACATTCCTTGATCACAGCCACCCTCAAAAAGCTCTTCCTTGACCCATCCTCTGTGTCTAGCTATCGTCCCATATCACTACTCCCTTATGCCTCAAAACTGCTGGAATAGCATGTCCATCTTGAACTGTCCTCCCACCTCTCCTTCTGCTCCTTTTTGACCCGTTACAATCTGGCTTCCAACTGCATCATTCAACTGAAACTGCCCTAACCAAAGTCATCAATGAACCACTAACCGCTAAAAGCAAGCGACACTACTCTGTCCTCCTCCTTCTGCACCTGTCCTCTGCCTTCGTCACAGACCATTCCCTCTTGCTTCAGATTCTCTCATGTCTTGGCATCACTGACCTGGTCCTCTCACGAATCTCTTCATATCTAAGGCTGGTTTCACATTAGCATTTGACAGCACAGCGTATGTTGCGTATTTCTTTTTTTAAATCCGCAAATGTATTGCGCACCCATCTTTAATATGGTGTGTGAAGGTGAACGCAGAGACCTGCTGTGGCGTCAGTATGTCTGCGTATGCGTCCCTGTGCGTGGTTTTTCTGAGCCCAGCAAACACAACAGGGTGCATTTTTTGAGGTTTGAAAAATGTGCAAGCATCCGCATGCGCACAAGTACGTAAAAACAATACACTGGTGTCTATGGGTACGCATTGGTGCACATTGCTGTGTTCGATGCACATGCATATAAGAGAGTGTGCATGCTCAGAAAGCGATTCTCAGTCCCTCCCATAGCCCACCCAAATCCCAGCTGTATAAAGAGGGTTTTTGGGCATAGGAGGTCCAAGACTCTGGATCTCTACAGGCTGGATCTCTACAAGCTGGATCACTAGACGTGGTAAAGTATAAAAGCTATGCATTTATTTTGTTTGTTTGTTTTATTATTTTAAAAAGTTTTTGTTTTATTTATTTTCTTTTCTTGGTTCATTTTTTAATCTTAATTGCTGTTTTTCTGTTGGTTGATGTAGCTCAATGGTATTTTTTTTTGGGTCAGGGTGCAGCCTGTATTGTGTTGCAATGCATTGTGTACTGTGGGTCTCTGTATATGCAATGTTGCTTTTCCATTTTGTATCTCAATGCAGCCTGTACTGTGTGTCATGCACTGCATTGAGTAGTGTTGGTCTCTCTAGGCAATGTTGTCTTTTCCTTTATTATCTCATGCAGCCTGTACTCTGTGTCATGCACTGCATTGTGTACAGTGGTTGTGCATGCGTTGTACTATGCATTCATCAATGTTTTCCCTTTTTGATGTCCGTGTCTGACTCTGTGCAATGTCTCCACTATGAGACTGTCAATTGTCATTCTTTGTGACTGTCTCATTTTTGTGTTAAATTTTTTTTTCCAAATATCCCTTTTTTTTTTAGGTCCTGCTGCAAAACTAGTCCTTTTGGCGGTCTATGGCCCAGCTGCTGTCATGTGCTACAGACCTTTTCACCTTAAAATTATTGTAAGTATGAGTGATGTGCTTTCCACAATGTCTGTTTTCTCCTTGACACTCTGCACACTCTGACACTGTCCACACTGGACTGCCCAGAGTCACACTGTCACACTGGACTGCCCAGAGTCACACTGGACTTTGCAGATACTCAAAATGGTCATTTTCATAATTATTAATTGTACACTGTTTTTTTTCTACATTCTATGCTCGTCTCTGGTCCTTCAGCTGGTCTCTGCTCCTTCAGCTGGTCTCTGCTCCTTCAGCTGGTCTCTGCTCCTTCAGCTGGTCTCTTGTGTTTGTGCTGGTGTCCTGTCCTAGACCCCCTTTCAGCTTCAAATAATTGTAAGGATGTAATTGTAATAATAATTGTAATAATTGTAATTGTAATGTGCTTTACACAATGTCTATGTTGTTTTCTCATTGACACTCAGCACACAGTCACTTAAGTCACAATGGACTGCTCAGTGTGACACTGTTCGCAGTATGATTTTAATTTTTTTACATTTCTGTTCCTTGTAGACTGTTATCTATCTCCCAGCTCTATCTCTCGCTGGTGTACAGTCCCGCCTAGTGCTCCTCCCCGTGCTGTGCTGCTAGCCTGGTTGACTGCTTATTGACTGCTACATTTTTGGACTGCTGCCTGCAATGTAATCATCTTCTATTTTATTTTTTACACAGTTTAGTAAACTTTTTTTTTTTTTTTTTTTAATTAGTCATCCACTTGACTGCTGCCGGGAATTTAAACATGTCCTCATCAAGTGAAGATCTGCCCCCTCACCAGAGTGGACATGAGAGTGATGAAGTAATCAAATGATGTAATATTTTTATTACTATATATTGAATTTAAATAATACTAAATTTCTAATGATGACTTCTATTTGTAGGACAGTTCCAGTGATGGAATGCTGGAGCAGTTAAGTGGAAATGAGTCTTCCCAGGGTCATCGTGATCAAGTTCCTGAGGAGGAAACACGGGGTGTAAGTATTTAATTTGCACAGTGGTACTTCATTAAAGTTGCCTTTACCATGTTCCAATGTCTGTCTGATTGAATTGTTTGTTAAGTTTTTTTGTTTTTCTTAAATTTTTAGGTACCACAATGTGAAGGAGACAGACTATTCATAGACAACGATCTCCTCATTCCTCTGATACAAGATCGAGTTGCGTTGTGGGACCCCCATGATCATCGCCATTCAGATGCAATATTGATTCGACAACTCTGGGAAGAAGTGGCCAAATCGCTGTTGGCTGATTGCGAGTGTGCCACCACCCAAGAAAGAGATTTTTGTAAGTATAGCAATGTTTTGTGTAGCAGGACGTTATCGCGGAAAGTTCATCAATTCTTGGATTATAACCTTTTTTCTTTTTTTCCCCATTTACAGTGAAACGAATAAAAGTTCGGTGGCGTTCGATTAAAAATCGTTTCAATCGAGATCTGAGAGAGGAGATGCGTGTTCGGAGTGGTGCTGCCTAAACCTTGAGGAGATACATTTACCATAACCAGCTGAATTTCATGAGGCCTGCGATTGGTCATCGAGTGTGAGTATCTTTACTGTATGCATGTACGTATTTGACGTTTTTATTCCAACAGGTCTGAAAAATTTTTTTGGGACATATTTATTAATTTAAAATTTTGCAAATAAAAAACATGTTAGGGCCCTTTCACATCAGCGGTTTTTTCAAATCGTGGCAGATGCGGTGAAAAAAACGCATCTGCCGCGATTACCGCATACCGGCTGCACTTGCGGCACGGTTGCGGCGCGGTTGCGGTAAACGCCATACAAGGTATAGGTAGACTTGCGGCAGGTGCGGCAAGTGCGGTTTTGGCACTTGCGGCAGGTGCGGCCGCGAAAAAAAATGCTGTCAGCCGCGGTTTTTTTCGCGGCCGCACCTGCCGCAAGTGCGAAAACCGCACTTGCCGCACCTGCCGCAAGTCCACCTATACCTTGTATGGCGTTTATCGCAACCACGCCACAACCATGCCGCAAGTGCAGCCAGTATGCGGTAATCGCGGCAGATGCGGTTTTTTCACCGCATCTGCCGAGATTTGAAAAAAACGCTGATGTGAAAGGGCCCTAACATCGCATTATGCATATATTTTTAAAGTGAAATTTTTTTTGTAATTTTTTTTTTTTTTGCATTATTAATGCTTTTTTAACGGTATTATTTTTGGATGGAGTTTAAAATAAATATGTTGGTATTAAATAAATTGCAAATTTTTATTTTAACAGATTGAGATGTTGGAGTGCTTAATTGTTAAAATGTTCTTTTTTATTCCCCACAGCACTTGGAGCGGCACCGCCAAACCACTATTGGCCTCACTAGGATCAGACCCGCATCAAACAGCCATTGAAGGCACATCCCAATCAACCACCAGTGAGGGAGCAACCTGTCAGGCATCGCAGGGTGGAGCTCAGGTAGCCGGCACTTCAGGTTATCCACTATCCCAGACCTCTGCCACTGGTTTTGTTGGTACTTCACGCCAGCGACAGAGGGTCTGGGATAGGTCAATCATGCCCGAGTTTATTCACTTAAGCTCGAACTTCTAGGAAGGGATGAGGGCGCTCTGTGAATGAGTTAAGGGTTCGCTAATGTGAGCATACTTTTCAGTGAAGTCAACAGACGCCTTGACCGCCTGGAAGCCGATCTTCAGAGACCGGCACAACATTTTTTTCATCTATTGAGCATGTCGTGACGGATAACCTTACACCTGAACTCCAGCTGCATGTGATGGATTCCTGTCAGGTTGCTTACAGAGAGGCCATAGAGCAGCAGCAGCAGCAGTCACAAAGCTACCAGACTCAGCAGTCAGGCTATTACCAACAGCCGCTGTTGAGTTTGCCAAGACATCAACCACGCTCAGCACAGCATCAGTGGCCGAAGACACTACCATTGCAGACAGCATCTTCAACAGTCATTAGAAGTCAAGGAGTTGGATCATCATCATCAACAACCCACTTGCCTCCACCACCACTGATGGACATCACACCTGTTGGAAGTGCCAAGCTTCACCGCGCTGCAGACTGCGGCGGCCCTGCAGCATCAAGGTAGTAGCACACTACCAGGGGTGAACTAAACCTCCCTGCCGCCTGAGGCAAAGAGCGGGAGAGGGGTGGGGGGGTCTTGGTGCTAGCAATCCGGCGGCGGGATTGAAGAGCAGGGGGTGGGGGGTGCTAGCAGTCCGGCGGCAGGATTGAAGAGCGGGGGGGGTGGGAATGCTTGTCCAATGGATACTGCGGCCCTGCACACTGCATATGTATGAGCACAAACCCCATGCAGCTTCTACTCTGATTAGTACAGGACACCAGCATCATTTAGCGACTACCACGCTCCCATAGACACCACAAAAGCACCTTGGATCAAGTTCCACCAATGTCAGACCACCAACATATAGCGACTGAAAGAGATAGTTCGTTAGTTCTTCCTTTGTTCGATAAACTCCATAGACTGCGTCTTCAGAACCAAAAGTGGATTTTATTCGGGTAGGAAAAAATACAGAGATATACGGCAAAAGCAATATGACAGGCAGGTTTCAGAATGACAGGCACGGGAGCCACAGGTTTACACTCAGGATGGATTCAGAATAATGGCTCCCCGTCTCATGGACGGGGGTTTCTTTATACCAATTTTCCCCATAGAAAGACATTGGTACAATGATTCTCTATGGAAAAAAGGAGTACATCATCCTGTCATAAATGATCCCTTCATATTACTTACAACATATATTGACATGAAAAAGCACATTAATTTCATTACTAACTATATACTACACTTAAATTTATCCACACAAATTATCTTGTAATAGCCTTTTTGGGGCCAAGGACAAATCACAACTTATTGACATTAATTAGCTCTGTTCTTGATTATAAGAAATGTCATATTAGCCTTGAGGGATACAATACACCGTAAAATATCGAGAAATACTTGTAAAAAAGGAGTAAATAGCGAATTGGTTAACTATTATCTTGATGAGCTCTTGGTATATGCTCAGACCAAACCTAATTAACTTCCATGCCTGTTTCTCTTCTATGGCTTGATCTTCTTATTACTTGAGACCTACAACAAAAGTTCTTAAACTGAAACTCTTACACAAGACAAAATGGCTGACAGAGGCCTTGGTACCCATGGCCTCCGTCTAACAAATCCCTCTGTTGTACTTATGGTAATTTGATAATTTACCCTGAAGTACAAATTGGCATATGAGTCTAGTCCTAATTCTCATATCTGGTATTGAGGGAATGCATAATTTCTTACACTCCCTGGTCACTAGGAGTGTTAGGAGGGACTGAAGGAACCCTTGTAAGAAGGGCCCTAACAATAGGTATACCACCTACAGGTGAGCGTGGTCTGGTAATAGGTACCCTACCCGCACCAAGTCTCCAGTATGGTCTGATAAAAGTGGTACTATGTGTTATTACACGGGCTTGAAAGTTATTTAGTTCCTCAACATGAGCCAGATTCTTTTTTGAAAAACTTTTAAACTTTTAGGTTACTACCTATTAAACACATATAGAAAAAAAACAAACAAAGTAGCAAAAAAATCTACAGTAAATATCACCAACGTAAGAGTTCTTAAGTATTAATGAGTCCCGTTACAATCTTACAAAAAAAGAAAAAAAAGAAAATTTTCTTTGTTCCATGGCTCCTAAGGTCCTATTCACAGTTCAGGTGTGGGCAAATAGTCCTAAAAAGAAGCAAAAAACACAACAAAATAAAAAAATCATCACAGAAGTGAAAAAACATAAAGTGTCCGAGTCCCAACTCCCACAACAGTCTCTGAGTCCTTTGATCCGTGGCTCTCGATCTTGTTCTGGTTCCTCTGAGCTTTCACGGTCTTCCCCCTCGATCACAGTGTCCGGGTCCCACTGGATGGTGTGAGATGTCATCTCCAGGGAAACAGGCGGATTCATGGATCCCGATCAATAGGGGACCTGAAAAATAAAATAAAAGCGCAGTATCAGTTCTCACCAGCATCACTAGGATTCTCAACTGGCAATATAACAAGCTTACATTGATCAATGTGAACAATTTTAACACCTTTGTCTCTTGGCTTGCTAATCCTTAGCACTCCCAAAACAGTTGGGTCTATCACCTGTGTGATAACAAATGGGCCTTTGTAATTGGAATCCCACTGTCCTTTTTTTCCTAAGATTCTTAACTATGAGCTAAGCTCCCACAACAAATTTGGACTCATATAATTTTTCTGTAGGTTCTATGCAACTTTACTACAGCTTACTGCGGGCTGGGCAGCACAATGTCACTAGGCAACAAGACAGGCATCTGTCTTCCTGTCATCAGCTCACAAAGAGAAATTCCTGTTGACTTTGAGGCTACAGCTCCTATTGCCAGGCAAGTGGGGACATGATTTGTCTCACTAAGTGAGGTCCATTGTCACTTTCAATTAATTTTGGGAAGCCCCAGTGTGAAAAAACATCTTTCCACAAGAGGCGGCCGTTGTTTGTGGCAGGCAAGGCCTCAACCCATTTTGAGAAAACATCAATAATGACCAAGGCATACCTGAATCCTCCCTTTGCTGGAGGGAATGGACCAATGAAGTCAATTTGAATCGACTGCCATGGACCATCAGCCACTTGGGGATGCCACATTTTTCCTTTGTACTAGCTGTAAGAGCGCTTCTGGTCCTGACTGAACAAAGACTGAATGATTAAATTTAATCAGAGACTTAATCATTATAGTTGGGATATATGGTAACAACTTGTCATCAACCCTTTTGTAATACAGATAGTCTCCTTTATCAATGGGTATTGATTCAAGGGAGTTAAATAAAGATGCATCTCCTTGCTCTCTCTGTGCCTTTAATAGGTTATGGAACTGAGATGCAGAAGGGAGGGGCTCCTCCCGGGGTCTTCGTGTGACAGCAGAGATAGTAGCCTGTGGATATCTGTCAACGCCCATCAGGGCGGCTTCTTTGGCTGCGGAATCTACATATGCATTGCCAACAATGTGGGGTCAGATGTGAGCTTTTGATGTCCTTTGATTTTACAGAAGGACCATAAATTTGGAAATTCTTTGCCTTTAAGCAATGTTTTTAAGGTTACATGGGGGGGGGGTCTGCAGAATCAAGGGTGCAAAGCCAGTTATGTGACGGACCTGTAGCATGGTCCAGTGCACGGCAAGTAAATGCTTCATACGAGGTGTAAATCCTTTTTCAACGGGGGACAATAATCGGGAGTAATAAGCCAAGGCATATAATTGACTTAAAACTTCAGGGTCCTCTTTTGGCCACTTCTGTAGCAGCACAGATGAGATCGCTACATCACCTGCATGTGCTTGCAGATAATAAGGCTGGGATGGGTCTGCGTTAATTAAAGCTATTGCTCTTGCAAGTGCATGTTTTAAATTTTCAAAAGCCTGCAGGGCGTCTCCCTCTATTGTGATCGTGGTAAACTCATTTTCAATACCTTTTAGGAGATCGTACAAAGGTCTAACAAGACAAGCAAAATCCTCAATAAATTCTCTGGAAAAATTCACAAGACCTAGAAACTTTCTGAGTTCTGTGATATTGATTTGGCACAGGTACAACTTGAATGAATGTCCCCTCTTTTGAAACTGACACATTCAAACATTTAACCTCTGGTTGCATTCAGCTGTACTCTGTCCCGACTCACATTTAATATTGAGTTGCACAATGCATCACAAATATTGAACTAAATCTCTTTGTGTTCAGTTTCATCAACAATTTGAGTCCATACATTTTAAATCAAGAAATCATTGACATATTGCAGGACTTTGTCTCCGTACCCCAGTGGTTCCAGTACCTATGCCAACACCTGATAGAAATAAATTGGACTAGAATAAAACCCTTGGGGCAGGCGTGTGAACAGGTATTGGACATTTTCAAAGATGAATGCAAAACGGAGAGCCGACTCAGGTGTAATAGGTACGCAGAAAAAGCCATTCGCAATATTCAAACAAGAAAAAAAAAACCTGACATTCACTCCTCAGCTGTGACATCACTTCAGGAATTGAAGCCACGAGAGGGGCTGCTGAGGGGTGTATTTGTTTACAAGTCTTAAATCCATGACCATGCGATAGCTACCATCCTCTTTTTTTACAGGCAGGATTGGGCTATTGCACGGGGAGTTGCCTCGTACAATCACGCCCTGTTGTTCCAATTCACTGACAGCAATCCTTATGTAAGGAATTGCTTCCTCAGGAATACGGTATTGGCGCTGAAAGGGTGGTAGACGGTCGCTGTCAATCTTAATTAAAATTTGCATCAGTCCGCAATCTGTACGTTTTGAAACCCATAAATGAGGAAAAGATTGCACCAATCAATGTTTCAAAGCAGTGACTGCAACATTTATCTCAGGCATGTCATCATCATCAACTGAGCACAAACTAGCAACGGTTAATTTATGACTGTGACATTTTCAACTCTGCAGCATCCATAATAACTGAACAAACAGTAGTTCCTTTGTCACGCTATAAGACCTTATTACACAAATCAACAATGATACCCATGGCTTTTTTAAAAAGTGTTATTGTGGTTATTTTAATTAAATTCTATTATCCTTTCTGCCGACAGGTTTATCCCACAACCTGTGTCACAAATATCAACCCCTTCAGATTGGAGAATGGACCACCACAGCATCTGGAGCTCGCCCCTTTGTAATGAAGATACTAAATATGAGAATGTTGTTATTATTAGGTTGAAGCGTGGGGCTTTTCTCCATATTGCTGTGTGATGGTATTGCCGGGGGATCGTGTGCGCATGCGTGCTCTTCCGGGTCGGGCCTGCATCGCTGAAGTGCTACTCAGCGTGGCTTGTTTACCGGTTGCCGGGATACCACTTCCGGCACCGGTGAATGACTTGCGTGTCGCGCTGGAAGTGATGCGGGCTGTCGACCGCGGCGATTGCGCATGCGCCACAATAAGCGATCCCACTGGCCAGGTATAAGCATGTGACCTTGCTGTTTAGGGATATAAGCTGCAAGCATTTAATCGGCGGTACTCCTCTTGATGAAGCAATCGTGATAACAGCAAAACGAGCGAAACGTACGTAAGGAGTTTGGTACCGAGGGGGTTCCCTTCCTTCCTGCACTACAAGCACCATTGGTATGGATCTGGACTTGCTATTTTCATGGACTGATCTGCTCATTACTTGAGCAACAATCTAATGGGGGTTTACTACTCACGGTGCAGCCAGTCTGTAAAATATGTGACTATTTAATGGCTTGTACTTGTGATTTCCCTAAACAAGGGCTGTATTAATCATATCCCCATGAATTGTATGTGACTATCAATCCACCTATGTAAAAATATCCTGCTGTACCTGGAGCTAGTGCATCTGTAATAATTGCACTTTATGTCTCTTGCACTTTAGTGTTGATTCTGTCTCTATAAACATAAATAAATTAATTGTTTTTATATGCAAAATATTGAAGCAACTTGCTCTATTTCTTCTCCTATTTATTATATATGTAGTGTTTAGAGCTGCTGAGCTCCACTGGGATTTCCCAGTATCTCTACTACCCAAACTACCGTATATACTCGTGTATAAGCCGACCCGTGTATAAGCCGACCCCCCTACTTTTGCCCCCAAAACCTGGGAAAATTTATTGACTCGTGTATAAGCCGAGGGTGGACCCCAACACAGGTGTACAGCCCTCAGCAGTGTGGTATACAGGCCCCCCAATGGTAGTATACAGCAGCCTCCCCAGTGGCATATACAGGCCCCTGTAGTATATACAGCAACCCCAGTGGTATACAGCAGCCTCCCCAGTGGTATATACAGACCCCACCAGTATATACAGCAGCCCCAGTGGTATATACAGCAGCCCCAGTGGTATATACAGCAGCCCCAGTGGTATATACAGCAGCCCCAGTGGTATATACAGCAGCCCCAGTGGTATACAGGCCTCAGCAGTATATACAGCAGCCCCCAGGGGTTATACAGCAGCCCCCAGGGGTTATACAGCAGCCCCCAGGGGTTATACAGCACCCCCCAGGGGTTATACAGCGGTACCAACATCCCCCTGGGGGTACCAACAGCCCCACAGGGGGTACCCAGCAGCCTCCTGGGGGTACCAACAGCCCCCTGTGGGTACCAACAGCCCCCAGGGGGTACCCAGCAGCCCCCTAGGGGTACCAACAGCCCCCTGGGGGTACCAACAGCCCCCTGGGGGTACCAACAGCCCAGGGGGTACCAACAGCCCCCAGGGGTACCCAGCAGCCCCCTGGGGGTACCAACAGCCCCCAGGGGGTACCCAGCAGCCCCCAGGGGGTACCCAGCAGCCCCCTTGGGGTACCAACAGCCCCCAAAAGCTGGCACTGTCCCCCCTTGTAAGGGCCCCCCCCCCGCTGCTTATACATTACAATCCCGGTGTTCTGATCGGCGCCGCTCCTCGGTGATTCTTCTTCATCCTCCCGTCCTCGCTGGCTGCATCCGGGATCTCCGGCCGTCGCGCGATGACGTCATATGCCTGCGACGGCCGGAGATCCCGGATGCAGCGAGGACGGGAGGATGAAGAAGCAGCACCGAGGAGCGGCGCCGATCAGAACACCGGGATGGTAATGTATAAGCAGCGGGGGGGGGGGCCCTTACAAGGGGGGACAGTGCCAGCTTTTGGGGGGCTATATGAACTGCTTCCCCCTGCCGCTGATTGACAGGGGGAAGCAGTGCATATATAATGAGCGGCCCCACGTGACGGGGCCGCTCATACAGCAGCCTCCCCCCGCCTCCTCCAGCCTCCCCAGCCCCGGACACAGCCCCCACCACGCAGCCTACCGTATAGACCCGTGTATAAGCCGAGGGGGGGATTTTTCAGCCCAAATTTTGGGCTGAAAAACTCGGCTTATACACGAGTATATACGGTATATGGATTTGTATCAACCATGGCTGACAACACATCTGTCCCAATAATGGAGTACTTCAATTGCGGACTGATCCAAAATTCACACCGAATGCCTCTGCACTTCGATGTCCCCGTGTCCTGAAATTTCAGGTTTACTGGACAACTCCTCCTCGCCTGTATACAGGAGCCCTCAAATCCCACTAAAGTTGTGGTGTCTGGCAGCCCGGGGGAGCTGCAATTTGTGTCCTGTTACTGAAACAGAGGCTCCTGTATCAATTAAAAAGCTTTCCCAAATTTGACCCTCTATCCTCCCTCTGACATAAGGTCGTCCATCTCGGCCTAGGGATAATTGTGCCAAGAGGTACAGGGGAACAGGGGGGGTTCAATGCATCAATCAGTACCGGCAGTAGGAAGCCCAAAAAAATCCACCAACCTCACCAGAGGCAATTCTACGGCCCACTGCTGTCACCTCCGAGCCGGACAGATCGCTTGAAAGAGCCATTTCCTCGTCCCCCCCAGCTCCTGAATCAGTGGAGCATAAGGGCGAGAGGAATCCCTCCCGGAGGGGGGTGAGCTCTCCTCACAGCATGGATCTGTCTGCTGGGATGGACAAGGGTCGCATAATTGGGTGACGGGGCAAAAGGCTCCCGAAAAACAGGGTTAACTATCTGAGGACCATTGTACTGCTGGCACGGTTTGGGGCCGTTAACCGCTGGCTGTCCAGGGTTCTTAACAGCAGGCAAAGAATATGAGTCCGCACACATTGGAAGCAGCACTGGCTCCCTCATACGGATCTCAGGACATTGTGGAGGTAGGCTGCTGCTGCACCTGTGGATCATCCCTGGGAGCTAAATGGGAACACTTACGTCTAAGATACCCTGATTGCCCATAAGGATAACATACAAGAGAACCCATGGAGTTCCGAGGGGCTTCTGCCAACTGGGACCAGCCTGCTTTCGGCAGTTGATTATAACCCCAGGAAGTACTGGTCTCCTGTCCACAGCAGATGCCATTCGGGCAGGGCGATATGCAAAAACATCTGTATCATCGCCCTTAGTCTAGGATGGCATTTTCCCTAACAATGGTTACCAATGCCCTAATTTTGTCCTCCACAAATTTAGCATTATGTAAAATCCCTAACTTGCAAAACCTTTCCAAGGATTCACCTTTCCAAAGATTCTCTACAATCTATTCCATCAGATCATAATCATCTTTCTGATCTATTCTACCAAAAAATACTTCAAACGTTACACACCAGGCAGCCCATCTTCTAATTCTAAGATAATTTCCTTCACTGATTCTAAAGAATTCTAACAACCATGGATGGATTTTTCTTCCTCCCTTTTGTCTGCCTGCAGCCGCTGTATCTCATACCCCTCCCTTTGTGATACTACTACTCCTGTCATTGTATCAGTAGCTGCTGTGTTCTCTCCATACACTGCTCCGCTGCCCCTCCCTGTGTAACCACATTAACGTTCTGTCTTAGAAGCTATCACTAGCCTAATCTGAGCTATAACTAACTTACACAAAGCCGCTATTCGGCTGCCCTTTCTGCTAATAATTTCTTCTTGTCAAGATGTCCACTTTCTTCTGTGAACCACTGCATACAATTTAACCAAGTGGTTCAGCATTAACCCCTTCTAGCTATGGGGTTTCAGCGTGCCTGTCAGCCTGTTTCCTTAGCCACTCCATAGCGGTGGAAACACAAGGACGACTTAATAAACTGCTTTTAGTATCAACTAATGCAATTACAGGCAAAAGTTAAATACTCACACCTCTGTAATGGAAGACACGTGCCGGCTTTGGTCAACCAAAAGAGGTCCAGCCGTATGATCAGTCTCACTCGTTACGTTGCCACACGTCTCCTTCTCCGTCTTTATCACCCTCGGCGTTAATCACGTCCTTGCATAACTCACGTAGAGGCACTTTAGTCTTAGTTACTCAGGGTAGACAGGAGCGCAAACGAGAGATTCTCAGCGGCTGATTTCCTTAATGCGATTTCACGTAGTGCACCACGCTTTTTAGCAAAAAAGGCAAAAAAAAGAGAAAGAAAAGTCCATTCCTCACCCTCTCACCCCTTTGGTTCACAGCTTTACTTGCAGGAATCTTCTAGGTTCTTCAGAAATGATGTAGGATCATCTCCCCCCTTTCGACCGGGCTAGCTCGCCATTTGAAAGACATAGTTCGTTAGTTCTTCCTTTGTTCGATAAACTCCATAGACTGCGTCTTCAGAACCAAAAGTGGGTTTTATTCGGGTAGGAAAAAATACAGAGATATACTGCAAAAGCAATATGACAGGCAGGTTTCAGAATGACAGGCACGGGAGCCACAGGTTTACACTCAGGATGGATTCAGAATAATGGCTCCCCGTCTCATGGACGGGGGGTTTCTTTATACCAATTTTCCCCATAGAAAGACATTGGTACAATGATTCTCTATGGAAAAAAGGATTACATCATCCTGTCATAAATGATCCCTTCATATTACTTACAACATATATTGACATGAAAAAGCACATTAATTTCATTACTAACTATATACTACACTTAAATTTATCCACACAAATTATCTTATAATAGCCTTTTTGGGCCAAGCACAAATCACAACTTATTGACATTAATTAGCTCTGTTCTTGATTATAAGAAAAGTCATATTAGCCTTGAGGGATACAATACACCGTAAAATATCGAGAAATACTTGTAAAAAAGGAGTAAATAGCGAATTGGTTAACTATTATCTTGACGAGCTCTTGGTATATGCTCAGACCAAACCTAATTAACTTCCATGTCTGTTTCTCTTCTATGGCTTGATCTTCTTATTACTTGAGACCTACAACAAAAGTTCTTAAACTGAAACTCTTACACAAGACAAAATAGCTGACAGAGGCCTTGGTACCCATGGCCTCCGTCTAACAGCGACAAGTACCACAATGTCATCACTGCCAAGTACTGTTCCATCCGCCCGCCAGCACACTGAGGGACCAGAGACCAGCACTCCAATTCGTCCAGGGAAAGCAAAGCGCAAAAAAAACACCCAAAAAACAGCAAGCAATACAAAAAAAAAAAAAAAAAGAGTTTGCCGTGCCAGAGACTCAGGCTCAGTTATCCACAGGACAGCCAGCGAAAAAAATTGGTTGGCCAAAGAAGGTTAAGCAACCACGAGCACCGTCCCCTCCTAATGTGTCTCTGTTATCTAATTTGTCTCCATTGTCTGGAGGCTCTCTCCCTTAAAATCTGTCTCTCCCTTCCAATGTTCTTTCTAGCTTTTTTTTGTAGTCAGAGAGTCTCTTCTTCCCCCAATTTTGCGTCTACTGCGTTGCCATCTACTCCTAATGTGTCTGCTAATGTTTTCAGTCCCCTGCCTGAAATGGACCCTACCATACAGTACTCGATTTTACAATTTATTTCCCCTTCCCCTTTATTTACCCAGGGAATGGAGCTTGAAAGCCCTGGACAATAGTAATGATAGGACTTCAATGAACACCTTTAGGCACATACCGATAAAATGTTTGTTAATTCAAACTTAATGTAAATTTTGGTTCCATTACACTCTAAGATGAAATAAAGCGATGACACAAAGGTATAGTTTAACAATTTTATTAACTTGAAGTAAACTTACTTCGCTCTACTAGTTTTGATCCAGAGGAAGTTAAAAAAAAATCCAAGGTCCAATAGATAGCCAATTTTGGACATTGGATTAAAAGAAATTGTTCCTAGACTGAGGAATTTTTGTCCGATACATATCCTGGATCAAAACATTCTTCAAATAGAATGGGAGTTGAAGGGATATGAAACCTTTAACTACAACAATAGTAACTTGAATTAACAAAACACAACTGTCCAGATGACGACAATATATATCATAACAATAAATCGCATAATGTCTACAAACATTACTACTGCAATTGGGGAAGAGATAGAAAGTGGAATACCAGGCACAAAGCTTTATTATTCCACAAAGGGAATACACTGATCAAATGAAAGTATTACATCAATATCGCTACATTCTTCATGAGGGAGTATGTGGAATTGCCGATACAAAGCTTTATTAATCCACCAAAAAAGTGAGGGAATACAATAATAAACTTGACAACAATTTGCTTATTCACGTATTCTATAGAAAACATTAATGTTACAAAATTACTTATGGTGAAGTAATATCACATGCCCAAAGCTTTATTTAAACACCAAAATTATGATTTGTGACTTTTACAAAATGAAATATTTACAAAAACAGTAATATAAATTTGGGATAGTTTGGTACATCTATGTAATTTAACAATCAGATTAATGAAAGGGAAAATGTGGTAAAGAGTGATTAGTAATAATCAAAAATTATTTACATTTACTCACAATTCTTGATCGATGCAGTTCGCAAAACCATCTTTTACACCATTTGGTCCTGTCATGCAACACGTCCATTGTCCGAAACAAAATAAGCGTCACTCATTTGGCCGACTTCAACAGTTGTCGTCACAGTGTGATCTTTGTAGTGCTGAAGGTTGGTTGCCAAAGGTTCCTCGAGGTCAAAGCGGTTCGTTCTCTCACCTGGATGTAATTGTGCAGGACAACACACACTTTCACCACCTCATCAATTGTCTCAGTTTTCAGATTCATGGCTGTTCCTAAAATTCGCCATTTCAAGGCCAGCAATCCAAATGCACACTCCACTGTGCAACGTGCCCTCGTCAGTCGGTAATTGTAAATACTTTTTGACCGATTTAAGTCACGAACTAGAATACGGTTTGATGAGGTGTCCACACATTTGAAATGCCTCATCATCAACCACAACAAATGGCATCGGTGGTCCTTCAGTGTTCGGCAGGGTTCGTGGCAGTGAAAGTTAAAGAGGACCTGTCACCAACCACACATGGTGGTCTAATTACAGCATGTCTGTCTGCTGCATCCAGGCAAGGGGACCCCCAGCTCGAGCCCCCCTGTACCCCGAATAATACACTTTGGAAAACACAGAGCTTATTGCAGTGATGGCCGCTTTGCCCCGCCCCCTGCGGTGATGTCACCGCTTATACCCGCCCTGATCCATGGTTAACATAGAGCAGGGCGGGTATAAGAGGTGACATCACCGCAGGGAGCGGGGCAAAGGGCCATCACTGCAATAAGTGCTGTAATTAGATCACCATGCCTGGTTTGGTGACAGGTCCTCTTTAAAATTGTTCCCATACAAACGTTGGCCCACGTCTGAGTTTTTGAAATTCTGCGAGTCATTTCCTCGTCCAAATGAGCCAACGTCCACAGCGACAAATCGACAGTCAGCGTCCGCAATCGCCATCAATACTATCGAAAAGTATTTTTTGTAGTTAAAATACTCTGATCCACTTCCAGCCGGCTTCAGGATCCGAATATGTTTGCCATCCACAGCCCCCAAGTCAGTTCAGAAATTGACAAATGTCCTGGAATCTTGCAGCGTTGTCCAGCCAGAGTTGAGTTGTGGGATGGGGGAGGAATTCTTGCCACAGATTTTCACAGATTGCACGGCAGGTCTCTTCAACAATCCCAGACAGCGTTGACACTCCAATCCAGAACTGGAAATGCAGAGAAGATAATGTCTCTCCGGTCACGAGGAATATGACAAAGAGAAAGGGAAAATAAAGTAAATTCATTTGTTTTGTAACAAGTACATCATAATGACGTGTATTGACATGTGTTTTGTTTTGAAAAATATACGTACCGGAGGGTCACCAACAGATGTTCCTCTGCGGGAATAGCTCGACGTAGCTGTGTGTCCTGCCTGGTGATCGATTATCGGACACGTTGCAGCAACTCATCGAAGCTCTCTTCGGACATCCTGGTGTAATCGTAGAACTTCTGCGGGTTCTCTCGAAGTTTGCTGTACAATGAGTGGTACGCTACGTGGCTATCTCGAACTTCCACGATGGGGTGTTGCCAGAAACGATGACGTCTTCTTCCCCGTCTCTTCTTCGATCGATCTTCTTCACACGCCACAGCAAAAGAAAAAGCCATTTTCAAGGATAAATCCAGGGTACGATAGAAGCTCTCCATGTCGAGATCCAACTTGCATCTGGACACAGCAGCAAAAGAAGAGGATTTTCTCTGTGCAGGGTCTATTTATAGATTTCAATTAAGCCACGCCCTTTGGGCGGGATCTGTCAGGAAAATGCAAGACAATCCAAGAAACCGCTCCATGAAATTTTGAACGCAGGCACAAGAAAAATGCAAATGCAAGCACAAATGCATAAAAACGCATGGATGCGCTGTATTTTTTAAAAGATTTGCGCACGCTTCTGCGGATGAAATACGCTGCGTATGCCTTTTGGCATGCATTTCCGCATGCGCAAGATACGCAGCATTCAAAAACGCAAATCTGAAAGTAGTCTAAGGGCCCTTTCACATCAGCGTTTTTTTAAATTTGCGGCAGATGCGGTGAAAAAACCGCATCTGCCGCAACTGCCGCATAACGGTTCCACTTGCGGCACGGTTGCGGTTTTTTAAGATGTTCAATGCAATGCGAGCACTTGCGGAGTGCGGAGAAAAAAAAAACCGCCAGAAAGCTTTTTCTTGGGACGCAGGCGCAAGAATACCACATTGCTGCAAGTCCCATATCATGGAAAAAACCGCATGACGCAGTGGCTTATGCGCCAGCTTCTGCGGGACTGGAAATTACGCTGCATGAAGGCCTTACTTTCAGCATCTCCCTTAGGCTGGGGAAAAAATACGGCATTTCACAAAGCACAAATCTGGAAGATGTCTAAAGCAATGGACCAGTGCCATTTCAAAGGCATCTCCCTTAGCTCTCACACTACCTCCTAATCTCACCACTACCTGTAGGTGTCCCCTGAGGTTCAGTTCTTGGACCCTGCTGTTCTCCATCTACAAACTCAGCCTGGGACAGCTCAGTCTCACAGCTTTCAGTATCATCTCTATGCTGATGACACGCAGATCTACCTCTCTGGAAACCTGACATCACCTTCCTTAACTATGTCTGTCTACTATTATTTCATCTTTCTTTTCTGCTTGATTTCTGCAACTGAACATTCATCATCTTTCCCTCTTCTCACTATACCCCTCCACCAGACTATCAATATATTATAAATTGCCTGCATATCATCTTACTCACAGTCTGCATTGACAAAATTGAAGTATTTATCCTTGACACTACTTTGTGCTCTCACTTTTCAATGCGCAGATGCGGAAGATGCTTTCCACCTCCAATCTCTAAAATATTTCCCGGTGGCTGTTGCATTCCGTGAGCAAAAGAAATGCAAAAACACCGTGCAGTATGCCTACTCATTCTCCTGGTCTCAACTACTGCAAACCTCTTACTCTCTTTTAATACTCTCGCACTCCTCCAATCTTATCCTAGACTCTGCAGCTCGACCTGTCCTCCCACTATGCCCCGGCCTCTCCACTCTGTCATGGAACAATATCTGCCGCAATTTGCACATTTGTCCACGATTTTGTTTTACCTAGGCTTTTGTGTTCCTAAATAACTATTTACACATATTGCTCAACTTTATGAAGCACAACCGATCTCTTGTACGGGTTTTCCTCTTTTTAGGAACTACATTTACATATACAGGTGCATCTCAATGAATTAGAATATCATCAAAAAGATATTTAAATTCAGTAATTGAATACAAAAAGTGAAATGCATATATTATATAGAGTCATTACAAACAGAGGGATATTTTCAAGTGTTTATTTCTGTAAATGTTGATGATAATGGCTTACAGCCAATGAAACCCCAAAGGTCATTATCTCAGATAATTAAAGTAGGGAGGATGAAGGGTTAAAAACTGTGCTGCCGTATACCACGAGACATCAAAGGGTGAATATTGATTTATTAGTCAACGTGTTTCAGGACTCCCTGGCTCCTTCCTCATGACAAACCAATGTAAGGCTGCATTCACACATTGCGTATTTTGCTGCGCTTTTTTGCGCGTGCTTTTCAAAATACGCAATGTGCCTTTTGTCTGCCAGCAAAGTGAATGGGAAATTCACTTTGCCGTGCAGACATTGCTAAAAATACGCAGTGCGTTTTCAGGGAGAAAGCGCAGCTCCGTAAAGAATTGATATGTCAATTGTTTACGCAGCTACTTCTGCGTATTCTCCCTGTCATGTCACAGAGGGGAGGAAGAATCCTGCTTCCTCCTCCCCTCTGTGACAGCTGTGGCCGCCCATTAGACTTCACAGTGTATTACTGTGAAATCTAAATTAAACAAAAGCAAGTGTCTGAAAAATAAAAAAGAATCAATACTTCAACTGTCAGACGCCTTCTCCCGCTGTGCGATCTCCGGTTCAAGTGAGATGTGTTCTGACAGGACCTGTGGTGACGTCAGAGGGGCGTTCCCGGGCACTTGCGGTCATAAGATACATATCACATGACCGCGATCAGCCAATCAGCGCTGGGAACGCCCCGGGAACGCCCCCCTCTGACGTCACCACAGTCCTGGCAGAACACATCTCACTTGGAACCGGAGATCGCACAGCGGGAGAAGGCGTCGGACAGGTGAAGTATTGATTCTTTTTTATTTTTCAGACACTTGCTTTTGTTTAATTTAGATTTCACAGTGTATAGTAATACACTGTGAAGTCTAATGGTGGCCACAGCTCTCACAGGGGGAGGAGGAAGCAGGATTCTTCCTCCCCTCTGTGACATCACTGCGCTTTCCGGGGTAAAGAAAGCGCAGTGTGTGAAAGGCCCTGCGTATTTTGTTGCGATTTTTTGCGCGGCCGAAAAAAGCGGCAAAAAAGCTGCCGCAAAAAAGCGCAGCAAAATACGCAAATGTGTGAACGCAGCCTAATAATTGCCATGTTTCTGGGAGCCCTGAAACGCGTTGACTAATAAATCAATATATATACACCCTTTGATGTCTCGTGGAACACGGCAGCACAGTTTTTAACCCTTCATCCTCCCTACTTTAATTTTCTGAGATAATGACCTTTGGGTTTTCATTGGCTGTAAGCCATAATCATCAACATTTACAGAAATAAACAATTGAAATAGATCACTTTGGAACGACTCTATATACTGTATGTATTTCACTTTTTGTATAGAATTACTGAAATGAATTATCTTTTTGATGATATTCTAATTCATTGAGATGCACCTGTCCCTACGATGGTTCTCCAGCAATACTCAGAGCCACCCGCGCCATTGTCATTTATCGGTACCTCTGATAGTCAGAAATAGTGAGGGAAGCGGCTCTATAGTGGCTGCTGATTGGCTGCAGGGCTCATGTGATAATTATTATTTATTTATATAGCGCCATTAAATTCCATGGCGCTTTACATGCTAAAAGGCAGACAAGGACAAGTACAATAAATGTGGACAATTTGGTCGTACAGATAGAAGAGGGGAGAAGATAATTATTATCTATAGTGGCTGCTGATAGGCTGCAGGGTTCATGTGATAATTATCTAATATATAAAAGCCCAAGCTCACTTCCGTCAGTTTCGGCAGGACTTCCGTAACTGTGTCCTCGGCTACGTGAAGTCACTGGAGCCCTACACCCCTTCAGGGTGAACCAAGATGGCGGCCGTAAGCGGGAGCGGGACTCAGGCAGCCCCGCCACGCTTACGGCCGCCCCTACACTGCGCAAAACACACACACACATCACGGGCGGGAGACTACCGCCTTCAGCCGGTCGTCTCCCGCCCGCCACACACTTCAGGGAGATTACTGCCTAATGCACTGTGCGGCTCTCATGTAAGGCCCCCGCTCCTCCTGTCTCCTACCCGCGCTCCCCCCCGGTCCTCCTGTCTCCTGCCCGCGCTCCCCCCCGGTTCCTCCTGTCTCCTGCCCGCGCTCCCCCCCGGTCCTCCGTCTTCTCCCGCGCTCCCCGGTCTCCTGCCCCTCCCCCCCCTGCCTCTCCGCTCCTCGCGGCCCCCCTTGCTCCCCCAGCCCAGGGCCGCACCATCCATCCGTCCATGCGGGAGGGGGAGCGGCTGTGCAGAAGGAGCCGCCGCTATCCCCACACAGCCACTTCCTGCCTGCCGCCCGGTGCCGGGAGCGGCAAGTTTAAGAGCTGTGAGCATGATGCATGTGTGTGCTGTGTGCATGATGCATGTGGTGCATGATGCATGTGTGTGCAGGTGTGCTGTGTGCATGATCATGTCTGTGCTGTGTGCATCATACATGTGTGTGCAGCTGTGCTGTGTCCATGATACATCTGTGTGCATGATGCATGTGTGTGCAGGTTGCTGTGTGCATGATGCATGTGTGCTGTGTGCATGATACAGTCTGTGCTGTGTGCATCATACTGTGTGTGCAGCTGTGCTGTGTCCATGATACATGTGTGTGCAGGTGTGCTGTGTCCATGATACATGTGGTGCATGTGTGTGCATGTGTGCTGTGTGCATGATACATGCTGTGCTGTGTGCATCATACATGTGTGTGCAGCTGTGCTGTGTCCATGATACATGTGTGTGCAGGTGTGCTGTGTCCATGATACATGTGTGTGCATGTGTGCTGTGTCCATGATACATGTGTGTGCAGCTGTGCTGTGTGCATTATACATGTGTGTGCTGTGTGCATGATACATGTGTGTGCAGGTCTGCTGTGTGCATGATGCATGTGTGTGCAGGGGTGCTGTGTGCATGATGCATGTGTGTGCGGGTGTGCATGACACGTGTGTGCAGGTGTGCTGTCTGCATGATACATGAGCGCCACGTTAAATACCTGTGTGCATGATGCATGTGTGTGCAGGTGTGCTGTGTGCATGATGCATAGGTGTGCTGTGTGCATGATGCATGTGTGTGCAGGTGTGCATGATACATGTGTGTGCACGTGTGCTGTGTGCATGATACATGAGCGCCAACTTAAAGAGCTGTGTGCATGATGCATGTGTCTGCTGTGTGCATGATACATGTGGGTGAAGGTGTGCTGTCTGCATGATGCACGTGCGTCCAGGTGTGCTGTGTACATAATGCATGTGTGTGCAAGTGTGCTCGCTCCATCCTAATCCCCCCCCCCCACCATCCTGCTCCTCCGGCTCCATCCTGCCTCGCTCGCTCCATCCTGCCCCGCCTGCCTCCATCCTGCCCCGCTCGCCTCCATCCTGCCCCGCTCACTCCATTCCGGCCCCCCCCGCCACCATCCTGCCCCGCTGGCTCCATCCTGCTCCTCCGGCTCCATCCTGTCCCGCTCACTCCATCCTGCCCCGCTCCCCACTATCCAACCCTACCCCACTGCCACCATCCTCCGCCTCCATCCTGCCCGCTCCCTCCTGCCCCCCGCCTCCATCCTGCCCCTCGCTGTTCTTGCCCCCCCTCTGCCTCCATCCTGCCCCCCTTCTGCGTCCATCCTGCCGCCCCTCTGCCTCCATCCTGCTCCGCCTCCATCCTGCCCCCCCTCCGCCTCCACCCTGCCCCGCCCCCCGGTTCCATCCTGCCCACCTGCCATCCGACACAATCCTGCCCCCTCCCCCCCGTCACCATCCTGACCCCCTACTCCATCCTGCCCCCCCCGGCAGTTAGCGGTCATGTGACCGATCAGCTGATCGGTTTCCCAGGCAACCACAGGTCCTAAACGCCTGTAGGACCTAGAATATGGAGGTGGAGCGAGCCGGCGGACAGGTGAGTATCCTCACTGAGGATTTTTTGTACTTTTACTGTGGAAAAGCGGGGAGCGCAGTATCGCCATATACCATAGTGCTGCTATACATGTACTGTAATGTACCGCCATATACCATCGTGCTGCTATACACGTGCTGTAATGTACCGCCATATACTATAGTGCTGCTATACACGTACTGTAATGTACCGCCATATACTATAGTGCTGCTATACATGTACTCTAATGTACCGCCATATACTATAGTGCTGCTATACATGTGCTGGAATGTACCGCCATATACTATAGCACTGCTATACATGTAATGTAATGTACCGCCATATACCATAGCGCTGCTATACATGTACTCTAATGTACTGCCATATACTATAGTGCTGCTATACATGTACTATAATGTACCGCCATATACTATAGCGATGCTATACATGTAATGTACCGCCACATACTATAGTGCTGATATACATGTACTGTAATGTACTGCCATATACCACAGTGCTGCTATACATGTACTGCAATGTACCCCCATATACCATAGCATTGCTATACATGTAATTTAATATACCACCATATACCATAGCGCTGCTATATGTATATCTAATATATATAAAACCCCAAGGCTCACTTCCGTCACTTTGCCCACGACTTCCGTCACCTTGTCATGGCCAAAATTACGTCACCACAGCGCTACACATGTCCAGGGTGGACCAACATGGCGCCCCTAAGGGGAACGGGACTCAGGCAGCCCCGCCACGCTTACGCCCGCCCCTACACTGTCCAAAACACACATCACGGCCAGGAAATGACCGGCATTAGCCGGTCGTCTCCCGCCCACCACACACCACTTCGCTCCGGCCGATTTCACAGGTGCAGGCTCCTCCCCCTCACTTCCGGTGCTCGGGGCTGTTGATGGCTCTCAGCGGAATAGCGGCCGCACGGAGCCGCCTCCGCTCCTGGACTGGCCCCAGCCTCCGGGGGTCAGCCCTGTGCCGGACTGCCAGCAGTAGGCCAAGTGGCCCTGAGGATACGGAGCCAGCTGGTGTGCAGCCTGAAAGAAGAGAGAGAGGTGTGCAGTCTAGAGGAGGACATGTGTACTGAGCGGTGATGTCACCGCTCCAGCCTCCTTTCTCTTCACTCCTCCAGCCGGACCTCTCCTCACCCCTCCAGCGCCACCTCTCCTCACCCCTCCAGCCTCCCGCCACATCATACTCTGCTACCCACAGAGCCGCCTCGATACTCTGCTACCCACAGAGCCGCCTCGATACTCTGCTACCCACGCAGCCGCCTCGATACTCTGCTACCCACGCAGCCGCCTCGATACTCTGCTACCCACGCAGCCGCCTCGATACTCTGCTACCCACGCAGCCGCCTCGATACTCTGCTACCCACGCAGCCGCCTCGATACTCTGCTACCCACGCAGCCGCCTCGATACTCTGCTGCCCACGCAGCCGCCTCGATACTCTGCTACCCACGCAGCCGCCTCGATACTCTGCTACCCACGCAGCCGCCTGGATACTCTGCTACCCACGCAGCCGCCTGGATACTCTGCTACCCACGCAGCCGCCTGGATACTCTGCTACCCACGCAGCCGCCTGGATACTCTGCTACCCACGCAGCCGCCTGGATACTCTGCTACCCACGCAGCCGCCTGGATACTCTGCTACCCACGCAGCCGCCTGGATACTCTGCTACCCACGCAGCCGCCTGGATACTCTGCTACCCACGCAGCCGCCTGGATACTCTGCTACCCACACAGCCGCCTGGATACTCTGCTACCCACACAGCCGCCTGGATACTCTGCTACCCACACAGCCGCCTGGATACTCTGCTACCCACACAGCCGCCTGTATACTCTGCTACCCACAGAGCCGCCTGTATACTCTGCTACCCACAGAGCCGCCTGTATACTCTGCTACCCACAGAGCCGCCTGTATACTCTGCTACCCACAGAGCCGCCTGTATAATCTGCTACCCACAGAGCCGCCTGTATACTCTGCTACCCACAGAGCCGCCTGTATAATCTGCTACCCACAGAGCCGCCTGTATAATTTGCTACCCACAGGGCCGCCTGTATATTGCATCGGGCCCCTGACCACTGCACTCTGCCCTGAGGCAGACTACGAGCCACTGAGCCTCGTATACTCTGCTAACCACTGAGCAGCTGTATAGTCTGCTGACTATGAATTTATTATCTAGTGGCTGCAGATATGCTGCAGGGCTCAGTGATATATGTATTATCTATAGTGGCTGCTGATTGCTGCAGGGCTCATGTGATATAATAATTATTATCTATTGTGGCTGCGATTGACTGCAGGGTCATGTGATATATTATTATCATAGTGGCTGCAGATTGGCTGCAGGCTCATGTAATATAAATTATTATCTAAGTGGCTGCTGATTGCTGCAGGGCTCATGATATAATATTATTATTATCTATAGTGGCTGCTGATTGGCTGCAGGCTCATGTGATATAATATTATTATCTATAGTGGCTGCTGATTGCTGCAGGGCTCATGTGATATAATATTTATATCTATAGTGGCTGCTGATTGGCAGCAGGCTCATGTGATATAATATTATTATCTATAGTGGCTGCGATTGGCTGCAGGGCTCATGTGATATAATATTTATTATCTATAGTGCTGCTGATTGGCTGCAGGGCTCATGTGATATAATTTTATATTATCTATAGTGGCTGCGATTGCTGCAGGGTTCATGTGATAAAATTTATATATTATCTATAGTGGCTGCAGATTGGCTGCAGGGCTCATGTGATATAATATTATCTATAGTGGCTGCTGATTGGCTGCAGGGCTCATGTATATAATATTATTATTATCTATAATGGCTGCTGATTGGCTGCAGGGCTCAGTGATATAATAATTATTATCTATAGTGGCTGCATGATTGGCTGCAGGGCTCATGTGATATATTATTATATTATCTATAGTGGCTGCTGATTGGCTGCAGGGCTCATGTGATATAATTATTATTTATCTATAGTGGCTGCTGATTGGCTGCTAGGCCTCATGAGCGTATAATTATGTACCACTATAGGCCGCTGCGATTGCTGCAGAGGCTCATTGATTACATAATTATCTATCTATCAAGTGAGCTGCTGAATTGGCTGCAGGGCTCATGTGATAAACTATTATTATACTATAGTGGCTGCTGATTGCTGCAGGCTCATGTGATAAATATTTTATCTATAGTGGCTGCAGATTGCTGCAGGGCTCATGTGATATATAAATTGATTATCATAGTGGCTGCTGATTTGGCTGCAGGGCTCATGTGAATAATATTATTATTATCATAGTGGCTGCTGATTGCTGCAGGGCTCATGTGATAATTATTATATCTATAGTGGCTGCTGATTGGCTGCAGGCTCATGTGAATAATTATTATATCTATAGTGGCTGCTGATTTGCTGCAAGGGCTCATGTGATATATAATATATATTATCTATAGTGGCTGCTGATTGGCTGCAGGCTCATGTGATATAATACTATTACTATAGTGGCTGCTGATTGGCTGCAGGGCTCATGTGTATAATATTATTATCTATAGTGGCTGCTGATTAGCTGCAGGGCTCATGTGATATAATAATTCATTATCTATAGGGCTGCTATTGGCTGCAGGGCTCATGTGATATAATAATATTATCTATAGTGGCTGCTGATTGGCTGCAGGGCTCATGTGATATAATATTTCATTATCTATAGTGGCTGCTGATTGGCTGCAGGGCTCATGTATATAATATTATCATATCTATAGTGGCTGCTGATTGGCTGCAGGCTCATGTGAATATATTATTATATTATCTATAGTGGCTGCTGATTGGCTGCAGGGCTCATGTGATATAATAATATTATTATCTATAGTGGCTGCTGATTGGCTGCAGGGCTCATGTGATATAATATTATTATCTATAGTGGCTGCTGATTGGCTGCAGGGCTCATGTAGATATAATTATTATTATTATCTATAGTGGCTGCTGATTGGCTGCAGGGCTCATGTGATATAATAATTATTATCTATAGTGGCTGCTGATTGGCTGCAGGGCTCATGTGATATAATAATATTATTATCTATAGTGGCTGCTGATTGGCTGCAGGGCTCATGTGATATAATTATTATTATCTATAGTGGCTGCTGATTGGCTGCAGGGCTCATGTGATATAATAATTATTATTATCTATAGTGGCTGCTGATTGGCTGCAGGGCTCATGTGATATAATAATATTATTATCTATAGTGGCTGCTGATTGGCTGCAGGGCTCATGTGATATAATAATTATTATTATCTATAGTGGCTGCTGATTGGCTGCAGGGCTCATGTGATATAATAATCATTATTATCTATAGTGGCTGCTGATTGGCTGCAGGGCTCATGTGATATAATAATTATATTATCTATAGTGGCTGCTGATTGGCTGCAGGGCTCATGTGATATAATTATTATTATCTATAGTGGCTGCTGATTGGCTGCAGGGCTCATGTGATATAATAATTATTATTATCTATAGTGGCTGCTGATTGGCTGCAGGGCTCATGTGATATAATTATTATTATCTATAGTGGCTGCTGATTGGCTGCAGGGCTCATGTGATATAATTATTTATTATCTATAGTGGCTGCTGATTGGCTGCAGGCTCATGTGATATAATATTATATTATCTATAGTGGCTGCTGATTGGCTGCAGGCTCATGTGATATAATATTTTATTATCTATAGTGGCTGCTGATTGGCTGCAGGGCTCATGTGATATAATATTTATTATCTATAGTGGCTGCTGATTGGCTGCAGGGCTCATGTGAATAATATTATTATCTATAGTGGCTGCTGATTGCTGCAGGGCTCATGTGATATAATATATTATATCTATAGTGGCTGCTGATTGGCTGCAGGGCTCATGTATATAATAATTATAGTGGCTGCTGATTGGCTGCAGGCTCATGTGATATAATTATTATATCTATAGTGGCTGCTGATTGGCTGCAGGCTCATGTGATATAATATATATTATCTATAGTGGCTGCTGATTGGCTGCAGGGCTCATGTGATATAATAATTATTATCTATAGTGGCTGCTATTGCTGCAGGCTCATGTATATAATATATTATTACTATAGTGGCTGCTGATTGGCTGCAGGCTCATGTAATAATATTATTATCTATAGTGCTGCTGATTGGCTGCAGGGCTCATGTGATATAATAATATTATTATCTATAGTGGCTGCGATTGGCTGCAGGGTCATGTGTATAATTATTATTATCTATAGTGGCTGCTGATGGCTGCAGGCTCATGTGATATAATATTATTATCTATAGTGGCTGCGATTGGCTGCAGGGCTCATGTGATTAATATTATTATCTATAGTGGCTGCTGATTGGCTGCAGGGCTCATTGATATAATTATTATCTATAGTGCTGCAGATGCTGCAGGTCATGTGATAATTATTATTATCTATATGGTGCTGATTGGCTGCAGGCTCATGTGATATAATATTATTATCTATAGTGGCTGCTATTGGCTGCAGGCTCATGTGATAATATTATTACTATAGTGCTGCTGATCTCGGCCATATATATTAAATATCTACTGCTATCCAGGGCTCATTGCAAAGGGCGCTGATTGCTCAGGGCCGTTTATATCTATACTAGGCGCTGATTGCTGCAGGGCCTGATATATTAAATCGGCGCTGATTGGCTGCAGGGCCTGGATATTTCAGAGCGCTGATTGCTCAGGCCGTGATATATTATACCTATAGTGGCGCTGATCTGCAGCCGTGATATTTTATCTAGGCGCGATCTCAGGCTCAGTGATATTTATACAAGTGCTGCTATGCGCAGGGCTCTGATAAATATATTCTAATGGCTGGATCTGCCAGGCCTGGATATATAATCATTATATCTAAGGCGCTGATTGCTCAGGGCTGTATATTTACATAGGCCGCTGATTGCCAGGGCCTGTATAATTTACAAGGCGCTGATTGCCAGGCCTGTATAATTTAATTATATCTGCTACCAGGCCTGTGAATAATTTAACAGGGCTGATTGCTCAGGGCCTGTGATATATTATTATTATCTTAGGGCTCGAGCCAGGCTCAGATATTTTAATCTATAGTGCTGTATTGCTGCTACATTGATATATATTACTATAGGCTTGATTCTGCAGGCTCGGTTATTTATTATCTATAGTGGCTGCTGATTGCTGCAGGGTCATGTGATAAATAATTATTATTATCTATAGTGCTGCGATTGCTGCAGGGCTCATGTATAAAATTATTATTATCTATAATTCCTCATGTGATATAATTATTATTATTATCTATAGTGGCTGCTGATTGGCTGCAGGGCTCATGTGATATAATAATCATTATTATCTATAGTGGCTGCTGATTGGCTGCAGGGCTCATGTGATATAATTATTATTATCTATAGTGGCTGCTGATTGGCTGCAGGGCTCATGTGATATAATAATTATCATGATCTATAGTGGCTGCTGATTGGCTGCAGGGCTCATGTGATATAATTATTATTATCTATAGTGGCTGCTGATTGGCTGCAGGGCTCATGTGATATAATTATTATTATTATCTATAGTGGCTGCTGATTGGCTGCAGGGCTCATGTGATATAATAATTATTATCTATAGTGGCTGCTGATTGGCTGCAGGGCTCATGTGATATAATAATTATTATTATCTATAGTGGCTGCTGATTGGCTGCAGGGCTCATGTAATATAATAATCATTATCTATAGTGGCTGCTGATTGGCTGCAGGGCTCATGTAATATAATAATTATTATTATCTATAGTGGCTGCTGATTGGCTGCAGGGCTCATGTGATATAATAATTATTATCTATAGTGGCTGCTGATTGGCTGCAGGGCTCATGTGATATAATAATCATTATTATCTATAGTGGCTGCTGATTGGCTGCAGGGCTCATGTGATATAATAATTATTATCTACTAGCTGTGAGCCCGATGCAAATGCATCGGGTGTCTAGAATATTTTTTTTTTTTTTAGATTTTCAAATAATAATCCAATATAGTAGATAGGAATTTTTTATTTTATTATTTATTTTGTTTTGTTTTTTTATTATTTTTATTATTATTAAATGTATTTATTATTTGTTATTTTATGAAAATTTATTTGTATTAAAATTATTTTATTTTATTTAAAAACCGCATCTGCGGCGCGGTTGCGGTAATCCCCATTGAAAGTATAGGGGGACTTGCGGCAGGTGCGGCAAAACTGCACTTGCCACACCTGCCGCAAGTCCCCCTATACTTTCTAAGGGGATTACCGCAACCGCGCCGCAAGTGCTCGCACTCAGCCAGCGACTCGCAATGCGGCGTGGCCATTGCTCGCGCGTGGTGACGTCACAGCGTGACATAGCCACGGCGTTTTCGGGGTCCGACACAAAAATGCCTACGGCAATTATATAGTAGATAGCTACTTTTTGGGGGAGTCCAATACTTTTTGGGGGGGTCCAATACTTATTGGGGCGCGTTCAATGCTTTTTGGGGTGCGTTCAATACTTATTGGGGCGCGTTCAATGCTTTTTGGGGCGCGTTCAATGCTTTTTGGGCCTGTTCAATACTTTTTGGGGGGCGTTCAATACTTATTGGGGTGTGTTCAATACTTTTTGGGGCGCGTTCAATACTTTTTGGGGCGCGTTCAATACTTATTGGGGCGCGTTCAATACTTTTTTGGGCGCGTTCAATACTTATTGGGGTGTGTTCAATACTTATTGGGACGCGTTCAATACTTTTTGTGGCGCGTTCAATACTTTTTGGGGCGCGTTCAATACTTATTGGGGTGCGTTCAATACTTTTTGTGGCGCGTTCAATACTTATTGGGGCGCATTCAATACTTATTGTGACGCGTTCAATACTTATTGGGGTGTGTTCAATACTTTTTGGGCGCGTTCAATACTTTTTGGGGCGCCTTCAATACTTATTGGGGTGCGTTCAATACTTTTTGGGGCGCGTTCAATACTTATTGGGGTGCGTTCAATACTTTTTGGGGCGCGTTCAATACTTATTGGGGTGGTTCAATACTTTTTGGAGTGCTTTGCTGGGCTAAACCTGAATGGTGCACAGGGGTTAATCACATGAGTGAAGATGTGCTGATTGACTCACTGGGTTGCAGCTGGGAGTGAGTAGGCTGGAACCTGCCAGGTGTCTGAGTGAGGAGAGGAGGATTCAGAAGTTCAGAGCACTGGCATGTGAAGAGGTGCTGGAAGTGATCCGTCCTCAGTGGGTAAGTGATGGGAGCCTACCAGCTGATGTGTGCATGGCAGCCAGTGTCCAAGGGCCAGGCGGTCACAGCTGACTTTGGGACATTGAGGGGGGGCTGTGCGGCCATTGAGGGGGGAGGGGGGTCTGTGCGGCCATTGGGGGGGGGTCTGTGCGGCCATTGGGGGGGTCTGTGCGGCCATTGAGGGGGGGGGGGGTCTGTGCGGCCAGTAGTAGTAGTAGTATGATTGATGATGATCTGTGATAGCGACTCGCAATGCTTGCACTACCCAGCGACTCGCAATAGATCCCCATTGAAAGTATAGGGGGAGTTGCGGCAGCTGAGGTAGCGACTCGCAATGGCAGCGGTAAATCGCTAACTTTGTAGCCGGGCCTCTGGGATGATGATGATGATGATGATGATGATGATGATGATGATGATGATCTGTGACTCGCAATGCTTGCACTACCCAGCGATGATCTGTGACTCGCAATGCTTGCACTACCCAGCGATGATCTGTGACTCGCAATGCTTGCACTACCCAGCGATGATCTGTGACTCGCAATGCTTGCACTACCCAGCGACTCGCATGGATCCCCATTCAACGTGTAAGGGGACTTGCGGCGGCTGACGTAGCGACTCGCAATGGCCTCGCGGCCATTGCTCGCGCTACCTCAGCGGTAAATCGCTAACTTTGTAGCCGACCCTCTGGTTCTATTTTCGGACAACGACTCGCAATGGCCGCTTCGCGGCCATTGCTCGCGCGTGGTGACGTCACATAGTGACAAAGCCACGGCGATTTCGGGGGCCGACACGAAAATGCCTACGGCAATTATAGAGTAGATAGTGGCTGCTGATTGGCTGCAGGGCTCATGTGATATAATTATTATTATCTATAGTGGCTGCTGATTGGCTGCAGGGCTCATGTGATATAATTATTATTATCTATAGTGGCTGCTGATTGGCTGCAGGGCTCATGTGATATAATTATTATTATTATCTATAGTGGCTGCTGATTGGCTGCAGGGCTCATGTGATATAATAATTATTATCTATAGTGGCTGCTGATTGGCTGCAGGGCTCATGAAATATAATAATTATTATTATCTATAGTGGCTGCTGATTGGCTGCAGGGCTCATGTGATATAATAATTATTATCTATAGTGGCTGCTGATTGGCTGCAGGGCTCATGTGATATAATAGTTATTATTATCTATAGTGGCTGCAGATTGGCTGCAGGGCTCATGTGATATAATAATTATCATTATCTATAGTGGCTGCTGATTGGCTGCAGGGCTCATGTGATATAATTATTATTATCTATAGTGGCTGCTGATTGGCTGCAGGGCTCATGTGATATAATTATTATTATTATCTATAGTGGCTGCTGATTGGCTGCAGGGCTCATGTGATATAATAATTATTATCTATAGTGGCTGCTGATTGGCTGCAGGGCTCATGAAATATAATAATTATTATTATCTATAGTGGCTGCTGATTGGCTGCAGGGCTCATGTGATATAATAATTATTATCTATAGTGGCTGCTGATTGGCTGCAGGGCTCATGTGATATAATAATTATTATTATCTATAGTGGCTGCAGATTGGCTGCAGGGCTCATGTGATAATTATTATTATCTATAGTGGCTGCTGATTGGCTGCAGGGCTCATGTGATATAATATTTATTATCTATAGTGGCTGCAGATTGGCTGCAGGGCTCATGTGATATAATAATTATTATCTATAGTGGCTGCTGATTGGCTGCAGGGCTCATGTGATATAATAATTATTATTATCTATAGTGGCTGCAGATTGACTGCAGGGTTCATGTGATAATTATTATTATCTATAGTGGCTGCTGATTGGCTGCAGGGCTCATGTGATATAATATTTATTATCTATAGTGGCTGCTGATTGGCTGCAGGGCTCATGTGATATAATTATTATTATTATCTATAGTGGCTGCTGATTGGCTGCAGGGCTCATGTGATATAATAATTATTATTATCTATAGTGGCTGCTGATTGGCTGCAGGGCTCATGTGATATAATTATTATTATCTATAGTGGCTGCTGATTGGCTGCAGGGCTCATGTGATATAATAATTATCATTATCTATAGTGGCTGCTGATTGGCTGCAGGGCTCATGTGATATAATATTTATTATCTATAGTGGCTGCTGATTGGCTGCAGGGCTCATGTGATATAATATTTATTATCTATAGTGGCTGCAGATTGGCTGCAGGGCTCATGTGATATAATATTTATTATCTATAGTGGCTGCTGATTGGCTGCAGGGCTCATGTGATATAATTATTATTATTATCTATAGTGGCTGCTGATTGGCTGCAGGGCTCATGTGATATAATAATTATTATCTATAGTGGCTGCTGATTGGCTGCAGGGCTCATGTGATATAATATTTATTATCTATAGTGGCTGCTGATTGGCTGCAGGGCTCATGTGATATAATATTTATTATCTATAGTGGCTGCAGATTGGCTGCAGGGCTCATGTGATATAATAATTATTATCTATAGTGGCTGCTGATTGGCTGCAGGGCTCATGTGATATAATAATTATTATTATCTATAGTGGCTGCAGATTGACTGCAGGGTTCATGTGATAATTATTAATCTATAGTGGCTGCAGATTGGCTGCAGGGCTCATGTGATATAATATTTATTATCTATAGTGGCTGCTGATTGGCTGCAGGGCTCATGTGATATAATTATATATTATTTGTATAGTGGCTGCTGATTGGCTGCAGGGCTCATGTGATAATTATTATTATCTATAGTGCTGCAGATTGGCTGCAGGGCTCATGTGATATAATTATTATTATCTATAGTGGCTGCTGATTGGCTGCAGGGCTCATGTGATATAATAATTATTATTATCTATAGTGGCTGCTGATTGGCTGCAGGGCTCATGAGATATAATTATTATTATCTATAGTGGCTGCTGATTGGCTGCAGGGCTCATGTGATATAATAATTATCATTATCTATAGTGGCTGCTGATTGGCTGCAGGGCTCATGTGATATAATAATTATTATCTATAGTGGCTGCTGATTGGCTGCAGGGCTCATGTGATATAATATTTATTATCTATAGTGGCTGCTGATTGGCTGCAGGGCTCATGTGATATAATATTTATTATCTATAGTGGCTGCAGATTGGCTGCAGGGCTCATGTGATATAATAATTATTATCTATAGTGGCTGCAGATTGGCTGCAGGGCTCATGTGATATAATATTTATTATCTATAGTGGCTGCAGATTGGCTGCAGGGCTCATGTGATATAAATATTTATTATCTATAGTGGCTGCAGATTGGCTGCAGGGCTCATGTGATATAATATTTATTATCTATAGTGGCTGCTGATTGGCTGCAGGGCTCATGTGATATAATAATTATTATTATCTATAGTGGCTGCAGATTGACTGCAGGGTTCATGTGATAATTATTATTATCTATAGTGGCTGCAGATTGGCTGCAGGGCTCATGTGATATAATAATTATTATTATCTATTGTGGCTGCAGATTGGCTGCAGGGCTCATGTGATATAATAATTATTATTATCTATAGTGGCTGCTGATTGGCTGCAGGGCTCATGTAATATAATAATTATTATTATCTATAGTGGCTGCTGATTGGCTGCAGGGCTCATGTGATATAATAATTATTATTATCTATAGTGGCTGCAGATTGACTGCAGGGTTCATGTGATAATTATTATTATCTATAGTGGCTGCAGATTGGCTGCAGGGCTCATGTGATAATTATTATTATCTATAGTGGCTGCTGATTGGCTGCAGGGCTCATGTAATATAATAATTATTATTATCTATAGTGGCTGCTGATTGGCTGCAGGGCTCATGTAATATAATAATTATTATTATCTATAGTGGCTGCTGATTGGCTGCAGGGCTCATGTGATATAATAATTATTATTATCTATAGTGGCTGCAGATTGACTGCAGGGCTCATGTGATATAATTATTATTATCTATAGTGGCTGCTGATTGACTGCAGGGTTCATGTGATATAATTATTATTATCTATAGTGGCTGCAGATTGGCTGCAGGGCTCATGTGATATAATAATTATTATTATCTATAGTGGCTGCTGATTGGCTGCAGGGCTCATGTGATAATTATTATTATCTATAGTGGCTGCTGATTGGCTGCAGGGCTCATGTGATATAATTATTATTATCTATAGTGGCTGCAGATTGGCTGCAGGGCTCATGTGATAATTATTATTATCTATAGTGGCTGCTGATTGGCTGCAGGGCTCATGTAATATAATAATTATTATTATCTATAGTGGCTGCTGATTGGCTGCAGGGCTCATGTAATATAATAATTATTATTATCTATAGTGGCTGCTGATTGGCTGCAGGGCTCATGTGATATAATAATTATTATTATCTATAGTGGCTGCAGATTGACTGCAGGGCTCATGTGATATAATAATTATTATTATCTATAGTGGCTGCAGATTGGCTGCAGGGCTCATGTGATATAATTATTATTATCTATAGTGGCTGCTGATTGGCTGCAGGGCTCATGTGATATAATAATTATCATTATCTATAGTGGCTGCAGATTGGCTGCAGGGCTCATGTAATATAATAATTATTATTATCTATAGTGGCTGCTGATTGGCTGCAGGGCTCATGTAATATAATAATTATTATTATCTATAGTGGCTGCTGATTGGCTGCAGGGCTCATGTGATATAATAACATGACTGGAGTAGGTGGCGATGTCGCTATACCTGCAGGAGACTTTACTTGTCTGTGGACAATCCCTTGTCCAAGATCAGAAAAACACAGCGGTTTCCTCACAGCCCCAACCAGGGCAGATAAGTGGGCGGAGCCCTATACCCACCACACCATTGGTCCTCACGTACATTGTGATAACACTGATTATTAATGTAACAATAACAAAAGACTAAAGATCCGGGGAGACATCGGCGGAGGCTTCACCTGACGATCGGCGCCGCGCCCTGGCGTCACAGTCAGGTACGAACGTCACCGGTGTTACGTCACTGTGACTGCAGTCCTTGTACCACGTGATAAACGAAATGCGCCGCTACTTATACCACGTGACCTAAGTACACGCCCCCTAAGTATTCTCCGCCCCCTCAGTGGTTAGAGTACCTTGTTGCTAGGAGACGGAGGAAACGTCGCAGACATCGTCTCGGACAGGTATGAGGGGCGAGTGGCCGGAGCGCGGGTTCATCACAGTGATATCGGTCCGCTGCCGGACGGTGCTATATCCCGTACTATATGCCGTGGTCTGTGCTCCGGCGCTTCTGTGTTGATCAATGGGAGATTACTGGGGTCCCTGCTGATCTGATGTCGGGGGCCCCGAGCAGCACATGGGTGATCACTCACTGCGACCCCCAGCACCCAGCCTTACCACTACCCCGCGGATCTCTGTATTGTGTGGTTATTGTTCCATTAATGAGCCACTAACCTTATGTCTAATACTCTTTCCAGTATGAAGCTGCAGAATATGTTGTACTGTTATTACAGGGTTTCCCTTCATTCCTGTAAGGGCCTTTTAACATCAGCGTTTTTGTCCGGATCCAGCCAAAAAAAACGCTACACTTGTGGCCCACTTGCGGAAAGCCCCATGCAATGTCTATGGGGCTTGTGGCAAGTGCGGTATTGCCGCGATCCGACACTTGCAGCAGGTGCGGCCGAGCAAAAGAACTGCAGCTGACTGCGTTTTTTTTGCGTCCGCAAGTGCTGGATCGCGGCAATACCGCACTTGCCACAAGCCCCATAGACATTGCATGGGGCTTTCCGCAAGTGTACCTCAAGCACGGCTGTAGCGTTTTTTTGTCCGGATCAGCCGGATCTGGACAAAAACACTGATGTGATAGGGGCCTAAGTTGCATACTAGCGCTGCTTTTCCCCCGGTCTATTTTCCTGCCTTTAGCTGTATTGATCTCAGAACATGCTCATTGGAGTACAGCTGATGGCAGTGATAGCTCAGTACAGCTGATGGAAGTGATGTGGCGGCCCCACTGGTCAGGACGCCATGGAGGGGTACGGCACCCACATAAGGGCACGTGCACACACTGAGCATTTGATGAGTTTTTTACCTCAGGATTTGTAGCCAAACCCAGGAGTGGATGATAAATCCAGAAGTGGTGCAGGTGTTTCTATTATACTTTTCCTCTGATTCCTCCTGGTTTTGTCTACAAATCCTGAGGTACAAAACTCACCAAATACTGAACATGTGCACGTGGCCTTAGAGTGTGTGGTATTCCTGTGACTAAGGGAACTGGGATAGTAAACAAGGGACCTTCACAACACTCATTCATGCACACCCTAGAGTAGAGGACCGTGGGTGAACCCACTGCAGGGAAGACCCAGTCCCGTGGGAGGAGTCACGTGGGTAGAAAAAGTGTATGGGTGGGATGACAGTGAGTAGAGAGATGAGCGGAGGGCGACACGGGAAGGTCATCGTGACTGAAAGAGATCCTAGGCGCACCAGGAGTTACAGTGCACTCGAATCTGGACCCTTTACTTCCGACCAGAAGGGTCTGGTCCCATACAGAGAACTGGCTCTGGACACGGTGCGGGAGTTTCACGGTGCTGAACCGTTAAACTGGAGGCCCCAACCTTCTGCAGGAAGCTGCGTCCAGAGTCCCAGCGTATATCTCAAAAAGGCATGCCAAACTAGGGTCAGGGGAATTAAAGGAAAGTCGCCCACCAAAGACCCGGGGGAGCTGGCTCGAGGCTCTGCGCGCGGAGGCGCTGCACAGTTGTGAGGAGAAGATGAGTGCAGTGAAGGGAACGGTAAGGAACGGCAGGCATACCACCGAGAGTCCTGAGGAAATCATCCCAGTTCCCTGGTGACTACCCAGGCCAGAAAGACCCGAAAGACTACTGTACCCTGTCTCCCTGCCTATAGAGCTGCAAGTAAAACCTGATCAGAGTTACTGACTGGTGTGACGTGCTTTATTTCCCTCGCCTGAGGAGCCGCACACTGCTGTATGGAAGAGACAAGTAAAAAAAGGTTGTGTGGTAAGCTGCCTCCCTGTGTAAAAACTACTACTTCCCCGGGGATCCTGCTCCACCTACGAGGAGCGTAACCATCTGGCTGCCCTACCATCACCCCGGAGGTCTGACCTGCAGTCCCTTTAACCAAACCAGAAACGTAGGTGGTGTCACAAACTACTGTATATACTCGCGTATAAGCCGAGTTTTTCAGCCCAAAAATTGGGCTGAAAAGTTACCCCCTCGGCTTATACGCGAGTCACTATACGGGCGCCCCCCCCCCCATCAGTATACAGGCCCCCCATCAGTATACAGGCCCCCCCCATGGTCCGGAAACCTGTAAAGGAAGATGATTATACTTATCGCTGTCCCGCTGCCGTCCCCGCTCTGCTTCGCGATCCTCCATCTGCATCGCGCTCCTCCATCTTCCGGCTTCCTGTCAGCGCCGACATTGACGTCATTCGGCGCAGAACACAGGAAGTCGGAAGCCGGTGAATGAAGATGGAGGATCGCGATGCAGATGGAGGATCGCGATGCAGAGCGGGGACGGCAGCCGGACAGCGATAAGTATAATCATCTTCCTTTACAGGTTTCCGGACCACGGGGGGGCCTGTATACTGATGGGGGGCCTGTATACTGATGGGGGCCTGTATATACCCTGGGGCTGCAGCTGTATGTACCCTGGGGCTGCTGCTGTATGTACCCTGGGGCTACAGCTGTATATACCATGGGGCTGCTGCTGTATATACCATGGGGGGGCCTGTATACTGATGGGGGGCCTGTATACTGATGGGGGGCCTGTATACCTCTGAGGCTGCTGCTGTATATACCTCTGGGCCTGCTGCTGTATATACCTCTGGGGCTGCTGCTGTATATACCCTGGGGCTGCTGTATATACCATGGGGCTGCTGCTGTATATACCCTGGGGCTGCTGCTGTATATACCCTGGGAAGGCTGCTGTAACACTGCTGGGGCCTGTATATACCACTGGGGAGGCTGCTGTATACCATACTGCTGGGGGCTGTATACTACCACTGGGGAGGCCTGTATACCATCGGGGGGCCTGTATACCACACTGCTGGGGGCTATATACCTGTGCTGGGGTCAACCCTCGGCTTATACACGAGTCAATAGTTTTTCCCAGATTTTGGGGGCAAAAGTAGGGGGGGTCGGCTTATACACGGGTCGGCTTATACACGAGTATATACGGTACTTTTATTTTTATTATTTTTAGTGACTTTTAGTGACCACCAGGGCCACGAGACCAGGCAAAGGCCCTTGTGACATCACCCGTGAATCAACACCCAGAACTGAGGACCCCACGGACGTGGGGTGGGTCAGTGATATCTCAGCTGATGGCAGTGATGGCTCGGTACAGCTGATGGCATTGATGGCTCAGTACAGCTAATGGCAGTGATGGCTCAGTACAGCTGATAGCATTGATGGCTCAGTACAGCTGATGGTAGTGATGGCTCAGTACAGCTGATGATAGTGATGGCTCAGTACAGCTGATGGCAGTGATGGCTCAGTACAGCTGATGGCAGTGATGGCTCAGTACAGCTGATGGCAGTGATGGCTCAGTATAGCTGACAGCAGTGATGGCTCAGTACAGCTGATGGCAGTGGTGGCTCAGTACAGATGATGGCAGTGATGGCTCAGTACAGCCGATGGCAGTAATGGCTCAGTACAGCCGATGGCAGTAATGGCTCAGTACAGCCGATGGCAGTAATGGCTCAGCACAGCCGATGGCAGTTCGATGGCTCCAGTACAGCCGATGGCAGTGATGGCTCAGTACAGCTGATGGCAGTGAAGGCTCAGTACAGCTGATGGCAGTGATGGCTCAGTACAACTGATAGCATGATGGCTCAGTACAGCTGATGGCTCGTACAACTGATGGCAGCAACGGCTCAGTATGTCAGTGATGGCTCAGCCGCTGTGTCCTCTGATCATAATTGTTCATCAGGGATTAATTGTTCATCAGAGATTACACTGTAAATTGATCCTGATAAAAACATTTATGAGAACAGTCGCTGATGATTATCATTGTAAATGCAGCTTTGTTGACAAACCGGCTCTGACCATCACTGCTGCAGCTGTACTCTAATTGGAACGTGTGGATATTAATGTACAGTTGTGGCCAAAAGTATTGACACCCCTGCAATTCTGTCATATAATACTCAGTTTCTTCCTGAAAATGATTGCAATCACAAATTCTTTGGTATTATTATCTTCATTTAATTTGTCTTCAATGAAAAACACACAAAAAGAATTGTCCTAAAGCCAAATTGGATATAGTTCCACACCAAACGTAAAAAAGGGGTGGACCACTTTGAGCATGGAGAAAAGAAAGAAGACCAAAGAACTGTCTGAGGACTTGAGAAACCAAATTTTGAGGAAGCATGAGCAATCTCAAGGCTACAAGTCCATCTCCAAAGACCTGAATGTTCTGTGTCTACCGTGCGCAGTGTCAACAAGAAGTTTAAAGCCCATGGCACTGTGGTTAACCTCCCTAGATGTGGACGAAAAAGAAAAATTGACGAGAGATTTCAACGCAAGATTGTGCGGATGGTGGATAAAGAATCTCGACTAATATCCAAACAAGTTCACGCTGCCCTGCAGTCCGAGGGTACAACAGTGTCAACCCGTACTATCTGTCGGCGTCTGAATGACAAGGGACTGTATGGTAGGAGACCCAGGAAGACCCCACTTCTTACCCCGAGACATAAAAAAGCCAGGCTGGAGATTGCCAAAACTTACCTGAGAAAACCTAAAACGTTTTGGATGAATGTTCTCTGGTCAGATGAGACAAAAGTAGAGCTTTTTGGCAAAGGCAGCAACATAGAGTTTACAGGAAAAAAAAAAGAGGCATTCAAATAAAAGAACACGGTCCCTACAGTCAAACATGGCGGAGGTTCCCTGATGTTTTGGGGTTGCTTTGCTGCCTCTGGCACTGGACTGCTTGACCGTGTGCATGGCATTATGAAGTCTGAAGACTACCAACAAATTTTGCAGCATAATATAGGCCATTGTGAGAAAGCTGGGTCTCCCTCAGAGGTCATGGGTCTTCCAGCAGGACAATGACCCAAAACACACTTCAAAAAGCACTAGAAAATGGTTTGAGAGAAAGCACTGGAAACTTCTAAGGTGGCCAGCAATGAGTCTAGACCTGAATCCCATAGAACACCTGTGGAGAGATCTAAAAATGGCAGTTTGGAGAAGGCACCCTTCAAATATCAGGGACCTGGAGCAGTTTGCCAAAGAAGAGTGGTCTAAAATTCCAGCAGAGCATTGTAAGAAACTCATTGATGGTTACCGGAAGCGGTTGATTCGCAGTTATTTTGGCTAAAGGTTGTGCAACCAAGTATTAGGCTGAGGGTGCCAATACTTTTGTCCGGCCCATTTTTGGAGTTTTGTGTGAAATGATCAATGTTTTGCTTTTTGCTTCATTCTCTTTTGTTGTTTTTTCATTGAAGACAAATTAAATGAAGATGATATTACCAAAGAATTTGTGATTGCAATCATTTTCAGGAAGAAACGGAGTATTATCTGACAGAATTGCAGGGGTGTCAATACTTTTGGCCACAACTGTAGCTGAAGGCAGTAAAATGGGCTGGAATAGAGCCGGGTTTTGGCAGTCACTTACATGTAATTCATTTTTTACAGGAATGAAAAAGTGATTTTTGCAGTTTCATAATTTCCCATTATGGACTAAACAATGTACGATTTCTATAATGGTTCTGTCTATTAGCTCGTGCTTGAAACCCATTATTATTTATTTTATTAAACTTATAAAGCGCCAATTATTATACTCCACTTTACATATATTGTCATAATTTATTATTTCTGTTGAGACATATCATTATGTCTTTGTAGTATCCCTAGGAATGCCACACAAACACAGGGAGAATATATGAGGACACTTGGTGGGATTTGTACCCAGGAGCAGACATACTGTTGCAGGGTGCCCTTTACTTTGAAGGACAGCCAGCAGCCTGATGAAGGCCCCATGGCTGCCATAATGCTTCTCCTGTGAAGCCCAGCCACAAGTTTTGGCTTTTTGATTTTACATATTTAGTATTGCAGTATGGAGAACAAGTGAACTAAATTCATTTTCAAAATCTTATTCAAAGTAAACTTGTCGCCAGGTCAAGAGTGACCCATTTTATCTTTGGCTGGCTTCACATTTGCGTATGTATCCGCAGCGCACGCTGCGGATAACAATATTCAAATGCGCATGCGGACTGCGCACCTATCTTTATCATTGTATACGCATGCGTACACTTTAGGAAAACTAATTGCACCTGGAAACGCAACATGTTACATTTTTTGCTGCGCATAAAATTTACCCGCGTCCGCATGCACACGCTTGCGCACGCTCGCTAATAAAAAATGCATTAAGCCCTATGAGAGTGCAAGCGTGTGCGAGGATTTGCGCATGGTGCGTACGTGCGCATGCGTACTGGCCTAAGTCACTTCCCATGGGCGTTGCCAGTAGGTGGACAAGTGAAAATCTTGCCAATTTATTAAACGCAGATGCGCATGAAAAACGCTGGCATGGTCATAAACGCAATACGAGCGCAGGTATACGCAGCGTACATTGAACAATGCGTATGCGCATGCTGATGAAAAATCTCCGCATGCTTGCACATACATGCGTTTTGACATGCCATGTGCACATACGCGGCGGACAAAGCGCGAATGTGAGGTTAGCCTTTCCTTTTATCCTCACTGCTCCCCCTTTCTTCTACTTTTTATTTGATATTTCTAAATCCACCATATGTGCTAGAGATATAGCGAAAGGACAAAGTGGAACTATTATTTTTTTCATCATTTCACCTTATTTGGAGACCTCATCTCGTCCCTCAAAAACAAAGCCGAGAATATGGCTGCTGACAGGAAAATTAAAGTGGTTGTCTATTACTTGAATAACCCCTCCTCATTCCCCATGTGCACCCCCATAAAAATAAAAAAGCCTATACTCACCTCTGACTCAGCAAGGTTCCAATAATGTCAGAACTATGTTCTCAGAGCCACGTGACCTTGTTATGACACATGAGCCCTGCAACCAATCACAGCCGGCTTCCTTCTCCACACCTTCGAATGCAGGAGCATTTAACAGGAAGTGAGTGGTAGCCGCAGCGTTTACCTACTGTTAATTACTTACAGTCTGAAGGTGAGGAGAAGGAAGGAACCAAGCGGTGATTAGTGGCGTTTCGTGTGTCATAACAAGGTGACGTGGGCCCAGGAACACAAGTTCTGATATCACTAGAACCGGGTCGACATTGTATAGGAGTGTAAGCTTTTTTATTTAATGTGGGCGCACATGGGGAATGAGAAGGGGCTATACAAGGAGTGAGCAACCCCTTTAAAGTAATGATTGTTGGAAGAAGGAGAGGAAAAATTGAAAACTCTGAAAATTGGTCTCTTTGCGAAGGGTTGGATGAGCAAAAATAACTTTATCGTAAATCATGTAAGTGGAGTTGAACAATTAGTCTTATCCTTATTCTACACAAATTCAAATATGATATATGGATCCCACTGACCCATCGGTGGGTTGGGGAAAACAGTCTGAGGGGCACATTGTATCCAAGTATATCTAAGTGTATCCAGGATAAGAAACCCAGGCACACACTTTCATTAGTAAACTGATAACTCAATTTAAGCCAGGGTGAATGACAGCCCAAGAAGGCCTATCCATGTGTATAGGGCCTAAGTCCTGTAGTTGGCAGCCTTGCGCCTAGTAGGAAGGCGTACAGCATTATGGTGAGTTTTTCAATATGCTAGGAATCTATTTCTAATATGATCTAGTATATATACATCTCTCTTATTGTATTGAACTCTCAGCAATGTCAAGGACAGGATTTTTGGATCTACCCTTGGTGGAGACGCTGTAGATGTTCCCCAGTAGAATACAGTTGTCATGTTTTTTTCTGCTTTTATTAGTTTCCTTCAAACTATAAGCATGTGGGTTTACTTATATTATACAGAATAATATCATCATGCCGAAGAAAGGTGGGAAAAAATCTGGCAAGTTAAGCGTATGAGTGAAGAGGAGCGGTTACTCTACATGCAGCAGAAGATGATGGCAGAGGAAGAACAGAATAAGAAGAAAGAAGACATGTTAATGCAATTCCTAAAGGTACTCCTCTGTGGCATGGGCACTGTCTGCAGTGATGGGCAGATGTTGCCATGTCTGGCCACCTCACAAAGTGTGTGGTGGCCAAGGACTAGGATTGGCGATGTTCGCTTGGTTTATTTAGCTGTGAGGGTCTGTTTGCCTATACAGCGGGATATGTCCCGTCCTTCTACTGGAATTATATGTCTGGAGTCCACTTGACAGATACCTCAGAGGAGAGGTTTAGCCTTCCATTATATTTCTCATTCCTTTAGAATTAAACCCCTTCCTTATGATTTTCAATAAATAAATGAATGTTTATCCATTATTTACTGAATGCTCTGTGGTCTTCCCACACACTGACATGGATTTGTTTTTTTTCCCACTGAGCAGTTTGGCCTTAGACAGGACATATCCATACAATCTTTGGATAATTGTTATTATTACTGAGGACTGCAGGTCACATAAAACAGTTTGTATTTAGTTCTTTATAATTTTCATTTGAACATGCAACACTTTGCCGCTGCATGGAACGCCAACACTCATCACCCTCACCAGGACCACATGCTTTAAAAGCTGTTGTCGGAGACTAAAGGCCCCTTTTCACGCTTCAATGGTCGAACGATCCGATCAACGATCCGACTTGACCTAGATCGCTAGAGCGTCGTTCAATGATCGCTAGTGAAATATCACACGTATAGATGTCGTTAACGACGCAGCAATGATTCCGTGACAAGCAAACGATACTTGCGGTCATTAGCTCGCCTACGTCTTTCACTTCTCAATAGGCGAAGTCGTTAACGACATCGTTATCGAGGTGTCACACACACCAATGCTACAGGTTGAACGAACCTCATCGTTTGGTTTAAGGTCCGTTCACAAACCTCCCATCAACAATCTGCCCGATTATCGTTGATCGGATGTACATGTCACACTGAACGATGTCGTTTCAAGACTGAAAATCCGTGATGTTTCAACTATATCGTTTACAATATTGTAGTGTGTGACGGGGCCTTAAGAGCAGCAATCGGAGCTCAGCTCTTACACTATGGCCGTAACAAGCCACAATTATCTGTATGAAAGAGCTCAATTGGATCCATGTCGCCTATGACATTAGGTGTATGCTCCATATTGTAAAGCTTAAAGAGAAGTTGTCAGGTCCTATGTGCTCCAGAACCACCAACCGTTCTGTGCCCATACCTATATTCCTTGCCTAACAGTGCCTTCATTTCTTTGCACATATAGAAAAAGTATCTCTAAAGACCATTTATGATATGCTAATTAGGACTTTGACTAGTCGAGGGGGTCGATAGTGCCCTACTAGTCGGCCCACTTAGCATGTTATCACATCCCTGTGGGTGTGATAACATGCCTTACAAAAGGGCGTGCCTTTGTCAATGCTATACAACAGCATTGAGCTTCACTATCGCCAGGTGTATGCACCCCCTGCTTTCAGAGAGGCTCACTGCACATGATCGGAAGTCATCCACACTTTCTCTCATTTGCACTATGCTCTCTATCGTCAGGACATATACACCTGCGATAGTGAAGCTCAATGTGTGAGGCAGCGCAGCTTTGTATAGCATTGGCAAAGACGCCCCCTTTTGAAAAGCATGTTATCCCACCCACAGGGACGTGATAACATGCTGAGTGGGCCGATTAGTCGGGAACTATCGCTCTCCCTCAACTAGTCAAAGTCCTAATTAGCATCTCTCTCATAAACGGCCTTTAGAAATACTTTTTCTAAAAATTTTTTTGTGTATGCAACTATATGCTGGGAATGTTAGCTGGGGAATATAGATATATGCACAGAAATGTTCTTGGTTCTGGGGGCACAGAGGATCTGCCAGGTTCCCTTTAAATGATGGGTATAAAGGAAATGCTGCTGATTAACTCATTACTGGTTAATGTTTTTCGTATATCTGAATCATACACTTCGATTTTTGTGAAAGGTTACATATGTATGATGATTACATTTCTATAGGACAAACTTGCTAAAGAAGAACAAAGCAGCAAACTCAATATGAGCAAACTGAATGTACAGTGGCGCACCGTACTGCGACAAGCGAAGGCCAAGGAGCTGCGCAAAGATATAGAGATTCTCCATCAGACGTTTGAAAGAGTTGTGGACTGCAAGGACAATGTCATCAAGGTGTGAAACTGATTGTGACTTCATGCAGGAAGGTTATATGCTGTTAGGTTGTAGTGTGAAGCTATCCGGGTATCACCAGGGTACTTACACATTCATTCACAGATAATGCAGAAAAGTTCCCTTGCTGGTTCCTCTTTCTTGCCCTTTCTTGTGCTCTGTGTAGAGAGTATTCAACAATACAGAAGAAGATTCCAGCACCGAAGGAGCTATATTCCAAACAATTAAAACCACAGGCAAATTAGACAGAAACAATTCGGGCACATAGTGGGCTAACCGGCCACCGGTTTACACATTTCGAGGTGTGGACTACCTCTTAATCATAACTCATTCATAACTGATTATGATTAAGAGGTAGCCCACACCTCGAAACAGCGTAAACCGGTGTCCGGTTACCCCACTGTGCGCCCGATTTGTATTGCCTCGTTTACCTGTGGTTTTAATTGTTTGGTATAAAGACTTTGGTATATAACTCCTTCGGTGCTGGAATCTACTTCTATACTGTGGATTAATCTTTGGATTTTCATCTCCGCACAAAGGGACAGGTGAGCGGGGATTTTCCTTTCATTGACTTTACAAATCATTCAACCCTTCTGTCCGAGATACAGTATATACCACAACAGATGCTTCAGTGTAGGCTACTGTGTAAAGTCCCACTTTAAAGACAAGCCAAATGAATGTATTTAGTGGCTACTCTTTCCTTTTCTGTTGTAATATGGTACCTGAGTCTTACTGGTCCGTCGATGGCCAGGAATCTTGGACACCAATAGATATGTGAAAAGAAACCTACGGTATCTCTTGATTTTTCTCCATATAACCAAATCACCAAGCAATTCAATGGTGTAACCATTTTACATACAAGTAGGACAGTTTCTATGTACAGTCATGTAGTCCGGGCGAGAATCATGTCCATTGTGACTTGCAGTGGAGGTTTATCACTGACATCCCAGTCGTGCCCTCCTGATTCCTACATCCCATTAATGTGATTTAGCGTGAGAGCAAGGTGATGAGAGATGAACAACAGGAGTCCAAGAGCCATTCTGGTGATGGCCCAATAATGTGATTGCATCAATCACACCACACAAGGAGGGATTACAATCTGGACTATATGACTCTACAGGAATGGCCATTAAAGATGGCTACTTGTGTGTAATTATTTTACAGCACATGCTGGATTTGAACATAATTCTTTACACTAATTGTTGTAGACAGTTTAGGTAAAAGCCTTGTAATGATGGTGATTCTGTGTAAGATTATCAGGTGACTGGTTTAAATTAACATATATTCAGGACTCTGTTGAAATGTAGACAGCTTTAAGCCCCACATATTATTATTATTATGTTTGCTTATATTGCACCCACATATTCTTCAGCGCTTTACAGAGAATATTATCACTGTCCCCACTGGGACTCTCAATCTAAACAATCCATCAGCATGTCTGTAGAGCAGAGGTCTCAAACTTCAGGCCTCGAGGGCCACACACAGTGTAGGTTTTCAGGCTTTCCTTAGCATTTGTCAAATGCCGGTGCTGTGTGCGGCTCTCAAGCACTAGAGATTGAGACCTCTGCTTTAGTGTGTGGGATGAAACCGGAGAACCCAGAGGAAACCCCTTAAAACACGAGGAGAACATACAAACTCTTTGCAGATGTTGTCCTTGAAAACTCGAGAAAAAAACAAAAATGAGCAAACACCCTAAAATAAGTATATAAATTGCAATTGTGCATGAAAAGTAAAAATAGGTTACTTAGTGACATTGTTTTGATCAAAAAACGTTAAAATCCATCCCACCACACCAAGGTGACCCCATCGGGACAGTCCTTTCCTAGCATCAAGTATTAAAAACCTTACCACATGTCAATGTCAAGTGACGTAAGTGTGATAAGTGTTGAGCAGGATCCGGAGCACCAACAGAGAACACTCCGCAATGGGAATCTATATACACATAATGTCCAGCTTAAAGATAGGCAGGCCACACCCTAGTTTGCATTGACTGCAAATAAACACGGTCGGTTTGGTGGGAGAACATGGTTGCAGTGACCCGGCTCCGTGGCCCTGGGCGTGCAGAAAAAGAGTATTATTTACAGGTGATCAGTTCATGACGCCACCTGTGGTTAGTCTGGTCAGCGGGTCTTGCAGGTTACAACTGACTCAGGACTCTGGCGTCCTTACTTAGCGTGGCCTGGAGTGAGCCTATGAGCGGCTCCACTTTCCAGGTCCTTCCTCGTCGTCCTCTCTCCTAGAATCCTCGTCTAGACTCCCTCTCTTATTCCTCCCTCCCCACTCTTTCCTACTCCTAACCCCTTCTCCTTGCCAGAATCAGAGCAGCTCCCCTGAACTCGAGTTTAGAGCTCCCCCTTCTGGCCTGGAGTTGAGAAAGGTGTATTTGTGTGTGGGGTACCTTGCGTGGGGTCTCCTTCTGCTCTCAGGCATGACATTACCCCCGAGGAAGGAGCCAACATCACTGTGGCACCCGGACCCTTGGGGTACCACAGATGTCCAACTGTCTTAATATGTATGGAGGCCCCCAACAGATAATGTCACAGGAGTAAAGGATCCAGCTTGTCCAATTTCAGATTACCCATCCTTCTCTCCCTAAGATAAGCTGCTGTTTGAGATGTCTTTCAGTAGTTTTCTCCTAAAGAATGCAGGAGTGCCCGGCAGACTAAGAGATGCCATGTATGGGAGAAATGTCTGAGATGGCTACCGGTCACATGATTGGGGTGACAGCCATCTATGATGTATGGGGGGGGGTGAGGTGGCTGTTTGGTCTATTTACACTGTCCGATCATTGTGAATGACGGTTCCTGAGAATAATGGCAGCATACGTACACTGAACAATCCCTCACATATCATTCAGTGCTCATCTGGAGGGCGGTCTCCTGTGTAAATGGTTCTAATAAACAACGCAATCAGCAAATGAGCAGCTGATCTATGTCAGTTTTTGTAAACAGACCCTTATATCTAAAAATCGTGATACATTTATATTAACCTAGATATCCAAAACCATGCGCTGTGTCCCTGGGAGCACACGCTCGCGGCATGCATGAGTATGGACTACTATCCATATAGCTCCATAGTCACCTCCCAATACATCAGCTGTTACCAAGCTGCCGCCCAACAGAACTTGAGCTGCTGATTTCTAAACAGCATGGCTTAGAAATTATTTATGAGGTTGTCTGAAAGTCTCTTTGATGAATACCGTAACTACTCTGGGAAAATTAGTTTTTTCACAATCAGTTTCCATGTTGTTCGTTGCTAGAAAGGACTTTCTTATTGTTCCAAATTGGAGTTTCAATCTTTTTGTTTTCTAAAGGATCAATGATCAGGAATAAATATCTTCACTTCCTTTGTTTTTTAACGTTTTGTTTCTAGGTAGTCAAACAATGTTTATCCTACGTATACCCAATGTGTGTACATTGTCGGCACAGCGCAGAGACTACAATCTCCATTTTAACTTTACATGTGTCTCCCACACTTAGCCATCAGTGCTATACTTATGGTTGAGGTGCGAAATGCGTCAAAAAGAAATTGTTTTATTTAATCATTTAAAATGATGTCAGATGTGTTGATTTTCAACATGATGAATCCAGAAGTATCTGGCAACCGCTTATTCCCCTCTCTCCATTAAAGTGTAACTAAACTTTGGAGCATTTATTTCATATGTTTAGACCTCTAAAGTCCCTGTCGATCAACCTGAGTCCTGAGATCCCAACAATACAAAAGACTGCTTAAAAGTGCAAAATTTACGGGACAGAGATGCTCACATTGTGTTTGAGCATGCAAAAAAAGCTGAGAACAGACTCTTTAAAGGGAACCTTTTTATTATTAAACCACCCCCAATGTTATTTAGATTATGTACTGTTCATTAATACCCTTTTCTTTAAAAAAATAAATCATTGTACACTGTGTGCAGAATTATTAGGCAAATGAGTACCGTATTTTGATCACATGACACTTTTTATACATGTTGTCCTACTCCAAGCTGTATAGGCTTGAGAGCCAACTACCAATTAAGTAAATCAGGTGATGTACATCTCTGTAATGAGGAGGGGTGTGGTGTAATGACATCAACACCCTATGTAAGGTGTGCTTAATTATTAGGCAAATGCCTTTCCTGAGGCAAACTGGGTCAGAAGAGAGATTTGACAGGCTCTGAAAAGTCCAAAATTGTGAGATGTCTTGCAGAGGGATGCAGCAGTCTTGAAATTACCAAACTTTTGAAGCGTGATCACAGAACAATCAAGTAATTCATGGCAAATAGCCAACAGGGTCGCAAGAAGCGTGATCACCGAACAATCAAGCGTTTCATGGCAAATAGCCAACAGGGTCGCAAGAAGTGTGTTGGGCAAAAAAGGGCAAAATAACTGCCCATGAATTGAGGAAGATCAAGCGTGAAGCTGCCAAGATGCCATTTGCCACCAGTTTTGCCATATTTCAGAGCTGTAACGTTACTGGAGTATCAAAAAGCACAAGGTGTGCCATACTCAGCGACATGCCCAAGAGAAGGAAGGCTGAAAAACGACCACCTTTGAACAAGAAATATAAGATAAAACGTCAAGACTGGGCCAAGAAATATCTTAAGACTTATTTTTCAAAGGTTTTATGGACTAATGAAATAATAGTGACTCTTGATGGGCCAGATGGATGGGCCAGAGGCTGGATCAGTAAAGGGCAGAGAGCTCCACTCCGGCTCAGACGCCAGCAAGGTGAGGTGGGGTACTGTATGGCTGGTATCATCAAGATGAACTTGTGGACGTTTTCAGGTTGAGGATGAAGTGAAGCTCAACTTTCGGACCTACTGCCAGTTTCTGGAAGACAACTTCTTCAAGCAGTGGTACAGGAAGAAGTCGGTATCGTTCAAGAAAAACATGATTTTCATGCATGACAATGCTTCATCACATACATCCAACTACTCCACAGCGTGGCTGGCCAGTAAAGGTCTAAAAGAATAAAAAATAATGACATGGCCCCCTTGTTCATCTGATCTGAACCACAAATGTGATATCTACAGGGAGGGAAAACAGTACATCTCTCAGAACAGTGTCTGGGAGGCTGTGGTGGCTGCTGCAAGCAATAATGATCGAAAACCAAATCAAGCAACTGACAGAATCTATGGATGGAAGGCTGTTGAGTGTCATCATAAAGAAAGGTGGCTATATTGGTCACTAATTTTTTTGGGTTTTGTCTTTGCATGTCAGAAATGTTTATTTCTAAATTTTGTGCAGTTACCGTGTTTCCCAGAAAATAAGACACTGTCTTATATTAATTTTTGCGCTGAAAGTGCACCATGTCTTATTTTCTTGGGGGGGTGTCTTATATTTGCCAAAAAAAATTGACAGAAATGCAGCCTCCCATCCCAGTACCGTATCCCACTGCAGCAACCTCCCATCCCAGTACCGTATCCCACTGCAGCAGCCTCCCATTATCCCAGTACTGTATCCCACTGCTGCAGCCTCCCATCCCAATACCGTATCCCCCTGCAGCAGCCTCCCATTATCCCAGTACTGTATCCCACTGCAGCCTTCCATGTGTGTACACACACACACACACCACACACACACACACTTTCTTACCGTACTTCTTTCTTTTCACTTTCTTTCCTCTGCGGTGCTGCTGTGGTGGTGCACAGTGCAGGAGCCCTGGGCCAATCAGAGTGCAGGAGCCCTGGGCCAATCACAGCGCAGGAGCCCTGGGCCATTCACAGCCCAGGAACAATCAGGGGCTACTGACGTCAGCTGGCCCATGATTCCTGCGCTGTGATTGGCGCAGGGCTCATGGGCGGAGACCGGCACAGAGCTCCGGAGCTGTGATTCACGGCTGCGCTCCTGGCTGTGAGCACTGCAGCGGCAGAAGAGCGTACAGAGTGGCGGGCACCGGACAGCGGGAGCGAGACACAGATGCATGCCTCGGTCTTGTGATCGGTGGCATGCTGAGGAGGTACGCCTTATAATCGGGGGGTGCCTTATATTAGGAGGTAGGGCACCCCCCCCCAAGCATGCCTTACTTTCAGGGGGCGCTCTATTTTCAGGGAAACATGGTATATTGGTTTACTGGTGAAAATAAACAAGTGAGATGGGAATATATTTGGTTAAAACCAAAGTTGCCTAATAATTCTGCACGGTAATAGTTGCCTGCACAAACAGATATCCTCCTAAGGCCACTTTCACATCAGCGTTTTACGCTGATCACGATTACCGCATAACGGCCGCACTTGCGGTTCAGTTGCGACAAGCCCAATACAAAGTCTATGGGGCTTGTGGCAGGTGCGGCAAGTCCGGTATCGGCACTTGCGGCAGGTGCGGCCGCGAAAAAAACGTGGCATACCGCGGTTTTTTTCGCGGCCGCAAGTGCTGAGACCGCACTTGCCGCACCTGCTGCACACTTGCCGCAAGCCCCATAGACCTTGCATGGGGCTTGTCGCAAGTGAACCGCAAGTGCGGCCGTTATGCGGTAATCGCAGCTGTTGCAGTTTTTTCACCGTAACTGCCGCGATCAGCGAAAAACGCTGATGTGAAAGCAGACTAAGGGTCCTTTCACATCAGCGTTTTACGCTGGTTGCGGCAGTTGCGGTGAAAAAACCGCAACTGCCGCGATTACCGCATAACAGCCGTGATCGCGGCACACTTGCGGCAAGCCCCATACAATGTCTATGGGGCTTGCGGCAAGTGCGGTATCGGCACTTGCGGCTGGTGCGGCCGCGAAAAAAACGCGGCATACCACGATTTTTTAGCGGCTGCACCTGCCGCAAGTGCCGAAACCGCACTTGCCGCACCTGCCGCACACTTACCGCAAGCCCCATAGACATTGCATGGGGCTTGCCGCAACTGTGCCGCAAGTGCAGCCGTTATGTGGTAATCGCGGCAGTTGCGTTTTTTTCACCGCAACTGCCGCGATCAGCGAAAACCGCTGATGTGAAAGGGGCCTTAGGGTACTTTCACACTAGCGTTTTTTTTAAATCGCGGCAGATGCGGTGAAAAAAACGCATCTGCCGCGATTACCGCATACTGGCTGCACTAGCGGCACAGTTGCGGCACAGTTGCGGCAAGCCCCATACAATGTATATGCGGGCTTGCGGCAGGTGCGGTTTTGGCACTTGCGGCAGGTGCGGCCGCGAAAAATCGCGACTGACCGCGGTTTTTTTCGCGGCCGCAGCTGCCGCAAGCCCGCATATACATTGTATGGGGCTTGCCGCAACTGTGACGCAACTGTGCCGCAAGTGCAGCCGGTATGCGGTAATCGCGGCAGGTGCGTTTTTTTCACCGCATCTGCCGCGATTTAAAAAAAACGCTAGTGTGAAAGTACCCTTACATCTTTTCATTAAACTAGTTGGGCAAACAGTCAAGCACCCATCAGGCTGGTTAACGGTTAATAGATATGACACTGAATTTGTAGCACTGCTGACTGCTCTGCATAAAGGACCATTAATAAACAGAGCTAAGCAAGCTAAATTGTTAAGGACTATGTAGACTTAACTCCACCTATTATAGTCACATGATCATGACATCACACAGGTCCTTTCAGCATTTTTTGAATTTCGGCTGAACTGTTAACTATTACCACCAGGATGACTGACTGTTTGCCCAGCTAGCTAATGAAAATATGTAAGTATCTAAAATGCTTTTTTGGGATGAATAAAACGCTTAAAAAAAGTTATTGATGAACAGTACATTATTTAAATAATATTGGGGTAGTTTAATAACAAAAAAAGGACATAACAGGTTTCCTTTAAAGCTGATTAATTAAGACTCGTGTCCTGAAACCCAGTTTTAATGAGGGGCATGCAGAAGTAATAAGTGCCATATTTATTAGGAGGCGCCAATTCAGCACATCCTCTCAAAGACTGGAGAAATATTTCTGACATAAGGAAGGCCCATGGTGTTGACACATTTTTGGGGTAGGTATAGTCCTTTCCTGGCTCCCCCCAGCTCCACCTATGTTGTCGGAGCTGGCTGAAAAATGAAATATAAAAAGCCCAGGTTCTGGAGACCTGCTGCCAGTTTGTGCATCAAGCTCTCTACTTGGATCCTGAAACATAGATGTGTGAAACCAAGGCGGCCGTCACACGTTTCAATATTGAGAACGATATCGTTTAAGCAATCTGCGTTTTGATCGCTTAAGCGATATCGTTTGTGCATCGCTACGTGCGATCAAGCGATTTTACAATGTAAAATCGCTTGATCGTACATCACAGATATGAGAGTCAGAGCTCATATCTAGCGATAAACGATTGAACAATCTGCTTCATCGTGGTGTGTGACACCACGATGAACGATCTCCCAGCGGCAGAGCCTATGCTGGGAGATGGTATCTATGGTAAACGTCGGGTTACTAAGCGCCGCGCGGCGCCTAGTAACCCGATGTGTACCATAGTTACCCGCGGTTTCGCTGCCCCACATCGCTGGTGAGTCTGCCTGTGTGACAGCTCACCAGCGATGTGAGCGATATCGTTAGCGATCGCACGTGCACGTGATCGCTAACGATATCGCTCACGATATTGTAGCGTGTGACGGCCGCCCAATATTTGGATGAAACTTGTATGACTGGATATCTGTTGGGTACTCATGTATGCTCCACACTTCTTAAAACACAGTGTTGATTTAGCCGGATGCCTATATAGAGCAGGGGCTTAATAAGGGTATTCCAGGTACAGCAATATATAACAGTGTGTAAATAGCGCATTTATTAATTAACAACTGTTCTTCCAGTCTCTAATAAAAGACATAGATGAAGCGGAGGAGCAGTACGCACACGCTCTGCGCAGTCACCTCCAGAATATTGACCAGTTATTGGAGCTGCAGAGGGAGCGCCTGGACCTGCTGCAGGAGGAGTATCAGCTGGAGCTGGACACCATACAGAAAGAGTTTGACACTGAGAGGTGAGAATATCCACTGCAATGTTTGTAAAATTATCTCAAAATAGACGATCCATGGAATACAGGTAATATTAGCACTAGCATCTTAATAAGTGTCTTCACTGTAGAGTTTGACACTGAGAGGTGAGAATATCCACTGCAATGTTTGTAAAATTATCTCAAAGTAGACGATCCATGGAATACAGGTAATGTTAGCACTAACATCTTAATAAGTGTCTTCACTGTAGAGTTTGAAGAGCCGGAATGATTCAAAGAAAAACCTACCTGGCTGCAATCGTGCAGTCACACACTGCTTCACCACCTGTGGTTTGGGTAGTACGAATCCACTGACAAATTAAAGCTGTGTATATTACTCTGAAAAGCTTCAATACTACTGCCAGTGTCTGATACATTCTGCCTGTGTTGTGGGCAGCATGAATAAGCCTTCACCTTCCTTTTAAAAGAAATCTGTCAGCAGGTTTTTGCTGTCATCTGAGAGCAGCGTGATGTAGTATAGACTCTGACTCCAGTAATGTATGACTTCCTGGGCTGTGTTTTTCAATAAAATCAGTGTTTTATGAGCAGGAGATTATCACTACAGGACTAGGTTTCTCCTGTCCCCTAGTCTGCTTTGTCTAAACCTGCCCCCATCACTGAAGCAGCTGTCTGTCGATGCACACTGAAAGTACAGGAAGTCTGTACATCATGCTGATCTCAGATTACATGGTAAAAATCTCTGACTGGTGCTCTTTAAAGGAAACCTGACAGGTCTCTTATGCCCTCCAACCTAGCAGCAGTGACATGTGTACCCCAAAATTCCCTATTTAACGAGCCCTGTCTAATGCTATCTGCTAAAATCAATGTGCATAAAAATTATAACCTGCACATTCCCTATGCTGATCAGGCATTTGATTAGTCAAAATGGTGTTTCTCCAGACTAGTCTTCCTCTTTCCATCTTATCATGCCCTTGTAGGTGTGATAACATTATTTCTAAAAGCCTTCTTCATTGCAGCTCCTGGATATATTGGACATGTGCGCGGCTCATTCTACCAGTGCGGCTGTGAAGCCGGGTGTACACGTCACGGCTTCAGATAGGAGCACCGCGCATGATCGGAAGAATGGCTTCTACACTTCCAATCACTGGAAAGAGCCCCATGAATGTGAGCAGAAGCTTACATCAGACTAGTTCTGGTTTTTTTTTTTAACATAAACAGTTTCACTACCTAAACAGACAAACTACACTGATTACTAAGGAACTGTCACAGTTTTTCTCCTATAAACTGCAGCCACCACTATTCCTAGAATACTGTATATAAATCCCTAAGGCTGCCTTCACATTTGCAGACCCTCAGCAGCGCCCTGCAGGAGGGAATCCGCAAGCTGTCTGCAGCCGCCGCCAGCCCATATCTAACAAAGTTTCTCGAACTCTGTGGGAATGAAGGCTGTCCAAATAGAGTATTGGCGAAATCCCTTATTCGTAAATATTGGTAGAACTCACGATTAGTGAGAGAGAAGTTAGTTACCCCCCCCTCTTTTTGTGATCGCCGTCCTCCTTTAGTGCTTCGTGTGTCTCTTGCCTCCTACACACAGTTTCCTCCGTTAGGCTATGTTCGCACACTGTGTTTTTGCTGCAGCAAAACCTGAAGGGTTTGTTAGTAAATCCAGATTTCTTGGCAGGAGAAAACCTGTGTTTTTTGCTGTGTTTTTGTTTCCTGCATTCTTCAGTGTTTTTGCGCACAGAGCAACACTGCAAAAACGCAGAAAAGAATTGATATGCTTCATTCTTTCCAAGACGCAGCAAAACCTGAACAGGTTTCAGTTTCTGCAAAGAAATGAAACCAATGTGTGTGGACAGCTCTTCCCTGAATTACATAGTGTGGTTTCACACTGGCGTATGCAAACGCAGCGCACCGAACGCAGCCAAACGCTTGCGCACTGCGTTCCTATGTTTAACATGGGAATGCATGTGCCTGCATTTGGTTGCACTCAGTTGCGATTGCGGTCGGATGCGCACAATTTGTGCACCCTCCGAGTGCACTCCGAACACAGCCTGTTGCATTTTTTGTGCGTTCGTGGGCGTTGTTTTATCTGCAAGCGTCCGCAAACGCACAAACTACACATTGAAGTCAATGGGTCGCAGTGTCTTCCACATGACAGCGCAGGAGAATGCTGCGGATCACATTGAAATCTCTCACCAGGAGATCAGCTAGAGCCGCCACTGATCTCCTGCTGGTGTCGGCGTGGGAGATTTGAAGAAACAGCTGATCTGACAGCTCTTTAAACATCACCTATTCGGTGTCGGCGCGGGAGATTTAAACAGCTGTCAGATCAGCTGTATCTTCAAATCTCCTGCGCCGACACTGGCGGGAGGAGAGATCTCCACCGCTGATCTCCATTTCCCGGCCGCCGCCGAGACAGCTGATTGGCTGGCCAGGCTGCATACTAATGAGATTTTCCGCTGCGTTCACATCAGCATGGCTGCGTTTGCATCTGCATGCCATACGCATGCAGACACAAATGCCAGTGTTGAACCCAGCTTACTGGGAATAAAAAACACAGGTTTAGATTAGCACAAAACCAAGGAGAAAACCAAGGCCAAAAACACCCTATGTGAACATAGCCGTACCCTCCTGAGCACAGGCACTTCTCTCTATCCTGCTGAGCGCAGAGCAAGTACTGTAATGCACAGGAGAGGGGAAAGGTCAAAGCATGACCGTGTAGTGCGCACTTTGCTCAGCCTGCAACAGGGCAGAATGAAGTGTGAGTGCGCAGGAGCGCATTGGAGGAAACTGTGACGTAGGACGCATCAGCCACACAAAGCACTGAAGGAGGACACTAATCATAAAAAGAGAGGAGGCGCTGGACCAAGATCCATGACGCCCATTGGACCAGATCACTCCCGAGGTGAGTATAATAAAAGATATTTTTTTTCGTTATATAGATTGGTCTGGGGGTTATATACAGTATTCTAGAATAAGGTATATAGGGGCTTACCTTTGGTGGCCGCAGCTTATAGGGGAAAAATCTGGTGACGGCTTCCCTTTAACCCCTTAACGTTCCTTATACGTCATGGAGGGGTTGTTGTGTGTGGAGTAGACTACACCGCTGACCTCTGCCTCTAACATCTATTATCCCCATAAATGCCACTGTCAATCACAGACCGTAGAATGTTAGCCACAAAAAAATGGCAACAAACGCAAAACATTTAGTTATAAAAAAGTTTAAGCCACTAAATTGGTAAACCCCCTCTCCACCAAACAAAACAACAACAACAAAGAATCCTGTACAAGTTTAGTATCGCTATAGTCGTACTGCCCTGAAGGGAATCTTGTTGGTCATTTTTCTGTCCAATGAGTGTTGAAAATTAAAAAACAATTTCCAAATTGTGTGTATTTTTCCACTATTTCAGATCTCTTGGATTTTCCCCATTATATGAATGGTGTCATTCAGTACTATTACAGTGTCAACCTAAAAATAAAAAGTTATAGTTCTTGTAGAAGGAAGGAGGGGGAATGAAATTGCAAACATTAATATTTGTCTACATCTATGGGGGTTGTAGTGTCCCCCGCTCTCTTTCACCTGTGATCTTGCTTCTCCCAGTACTGATTGGCATGATGCTTCCGCCAATCTCCATGGTGGCGCTGCGGGGGATCAGTAGGCAAGGGTGGACTCTGTATAACACTGACATATTATAGTTATAATCACCATCGTTAATGTATTCTGTTCTTCTGTAATCTGATGATGTCGGTTCCTACAGTTTAGTAAGTATAAGCGAAGATGTGCTGAGGATGGTTCTGCAATATCGATACTTCCAGCTATATGGCCGCTATAGGAATTTGTGATCTTTAAATGTTAACATTTTCCTCAGCCATTACCATGCTGTCTTGGATTGATTTTTTTTCTATTAGGTTATTTTATATACAGTATTTTCTTTCCTTTAGCTTTAGCGGAAAGTGCCATAGTTCTTTTCTGGGTAAGTGCTGACACCTAGTGGTGAGGCAGTGGTTTACGCTGCTTTTAATTGATTTTAGGATATTCCAGATTAGCTAAAAAAACGACAGAGATTGAAATGTTTATATGGATACAGAATTAGAGGATGGAGGATTATAATAAGCCTTCACATCATGGTGGGGACAGACCAGAATTTCCACTTAATATAAACTTTGTGATTATTGTAAAAGGTGAAACTCAAGCTTTTGATGACATTTTAGTGCAATGGCTATTATTTAGTGAATTAAGTCCTATAATGTAAGCGCTTTTTATACTAATTAAGATTTCCCGGTGAGTCAGAAAATAGGGCTGATTAATCCTAGGTGTAGAGCACAATTGGGTCTTGTTTTAGGATTATTATATGCATTACAGAGACTTCTACAGTTTGTATAGGGGGTATTGCATTGTCTGACTGTAGACAGTGACAGCTCATATAAAGCAATCAGGCATATGCCTCACCATGCAAGTATTTCCTCCTGTTGTTCACATCTTCAAGACTCAGGTCCACAATGCCGCGACTCTCGGCCATCATACAAGAAGAAAATATGGGAGGAGTCTTCCTTAAAATCCTTTTTACTTTATTAGATCAAATCATTAAAATATAAAAGCACCCGTGATATAATGATTTGATCTAAAGCCCCTTTATATCAGCGTTTTCGTTGTTGTGCGGCTGATTAGGCAGATTTACCGCATCTGCCTCCTAATGGCCACAATTGCCGCTTGGATCCGGCAGACCCCATGCATTCTCTATGGGGCTTGTGGTCTGGTGTGGCAAGTGCGGTTCTGCCGGATGTGGCAGATCCGGCACTTGCGGAACACAAAATAAAAACGCTGCTTGCAGCTTTTTTTTTTCACAGCCGCAAGTGCCGGATCTGGCCGATCCAGCGTAACCGCACTTGCCACACCAGACCACAAGCCCCATAACGAATGCATGGGGCTGCCGGATCCGGGCCATTAGGCGGCAGATGCGGTAAATCTGCCAGATCGGCCACACATCAACGTAAATCGCTGATATGAAAGGGGCTTTAGATCAAATCATTATATCACGGGTGCTTTTATATTTTAATGATTTGCTCTAATAAAGTAAAAAGGATCTTAAGAAAGACTCCTCCCATGTTTTTTTCTTGTAGACTGTGACTGTTGTCATTGCATGTGACTTGCATTGACGTCTATGGCAAGACAGTCCCTTGTGACTTGTGGCATTAAAAAAAAAATCCATTACATTTGGGTACATTTGGAACTCTTGCAAGAGGTCACAGTATGACATCATAGGGACTCATCAGAGGGGATATCGCAATGTGACTCTGTGATTTGAGCGTCGCACCCTACGTGTTGTGTGACACTGAACTCACAGCAACACATTACAACATTGTTTGTGATGATTCCCAATGGTGCTACGTTGCGACCTGCGACATTGTGCGACCACAGCAGCAAATGTTTTGTGCCATACAATTCCTGCCCTGGACCCTGTCAGTTCATGTGTGGTGTTTTCTATAACCAAGCAGGATTCCTTGGTCTGAGACTTGGTCCCTGCCTTTGTCAACCACTTCATCTACATTTATAGGGTGACACAGAATCATATGTTTCCAGATATGTTGGATTTGCTGTCGCTGATTGCAAGTTGCAAATTACTTACAGAGAATTCAGATCTCTCTCTAGCAAGCTGCGCAGATGTATTTGTCGCGAATGCTGTCATGTGACACTTATCGCCGTGTAGCCTCCGCCTCATGCTATGATGTTGTAATTTCTTTGCTTTACATAATTCTCTTTAACAGAAAGATGATCATTGAGCAGAATGAGAAGGAGATGTCCTATCTAGAGAACGTGATGCTGGCGATGGAGCAGAATACTCTTGAAAATGAGAATGAAGCTAAACAAGAATTTCAGAGTATGAGGGATGACATAAAAAACAAGGTAATTGCGAGGGTGCGATGTATGAACTGGACAACGCCAGCTATTGCCATGCTGTAATCACCAGCTGAAGGAAATGTAACATCACATGTAAGAGGTCTTAGGTTAATTTTACTATGATTTTTTTGTTTAATATTACCTTTACAAAATGTAATTTATACAAAATATGAAACCAATTATCCTGTTTGTTAATGGGGCTTTCACATCTTGTGTTGTCATGGCATATCCCTTGCCTATGCCATTATTACTATTATTTATTATTATAGCGCTATACAGTAGGGAAAAAAGTAGTTAGCCAGCCACCAATTGTGCAAGTTCTTCCACTTAAAAAGATGAGAGAGACTTGTAATTGACATCACAGGTGACCTCAACTATGAGAGACAAAAGGAGAAAACAAATCCTTAAAATCACATTGTCCAATTTGGCAAGAATTTTTTTAAAATGTAGGTGGAAAGTAAGTACCGTATTTGGTCAATAACAAAAGTTTATCTCAATACTTTGTTATAAATCATTTTGTTGGCAATGAGGTCAAACGTTTTCTGTAAATGTTCACAAGGTTGGCACACACTGTTGCCGGTATTTTGACCCATTGTTCCATGCAGATCTCCTCTAGAGCAGTGATGTTCTGGAGCTGTCACTGGGCAACACTGACTTTCAACTCCCCCCACCCCCCCAAAGGTTTTCTATAGGGTTTAGATCTGGAGACTGGTTAGACCACTCCAGGACCTTGAAATGATCATTGTCATGCTGAATGACCCAGCCACGTTTCATCTTCAATGCCCTTGCTGATGGAAGGAGGTTTGCACTCAAAATCTCACGATACATGGCCCCATTCATTCTTTCATATACACGGATCAGTCGTCCTGGTCCCTTGGCAGAGAAACAGCCTGAAAGCATGATGTTGCCACCCCCATGCTTCACAGTAGGTATGGTGTTCTTTGGATGCAATTCAGCATTCTTTCTCCTCCAAACACAACTAGTTGTGTTTCTACCAAACAGTTCTACTTTGGTTTCATCAGACCATATGACATTCTGCAAAAAACTTTTCTGGATCATCCAGATGCTCTCTAGCAAACTTCAGATGGGCCCGGGCATGTAATGGCATATGCAGGAGGATACGTCTGGCACTGGCAGCGTAGTGAGTTACTGATGGTAGCCTGTGTAACGTTGGTCCCAGCTCTCTGTAGGTCATTCACTAGGTCCCCTCATGTGATTCTGGGATTTTTGCTTTCTGTTCTTGAGATCATTTTGACCCCACGGGGTGAGATCTTGTGTGGATCTTCAGATCAAGGGAGATTATCAGTGGTATTGTATGTCTTCCATTTTCAAATTATTTCTCCCACAGTTGACTTCTTCACACCAAGCTGCTTGCCTATTGCATATTCAGTCTTCCCAGCCTGGTGCAGGGCTACAATTTTGTTTCTGGTGTCTTTCGACATACCCTTTGACTGGGTCATGTCAATCATGTAAATTTTTCTTTTGTATGCACTTTGCTTTCTTTTGAAAAAGAAGAAATCCTGTCCTGTTGAGCCGGAGTCCCAAAAAAATGTTTTCTTTTACCCTTGAGGAGAGAGAACCCTGCCTGCGAGAGCTCACAGTCTACAAGGGATTGGTGAGGATGCAGTAGGTGAAGAGAGACGACCCTGCAGGTTGTAGGCTTGTCGGAAGAGGTGGGTCTTCAGGTTCCTATTGAAGGTTCCACGGTAGACAAGAGTCTGATGTGTTAGGGCAAAGAGTTCTAGATTATGGGAGATCCACGGGAGAAATCTTGTATGCGGTTGTGGGGAGACGAGAAGAAGATCTTGTGAGGATCGGAGGATACATGCTGGTATGTATCAGGAGACTAGGTCACAGATGTATGGAGGAGACAGGTTGCGGGTGGCTTTGTACAGTTAGGGCCAGAAATATTTGGACAGTGACACAAGTTTTGTTATTTTACCTGTTTACAAAAACATGTTCAGAAATACAATTATATATATAACTAGCTGTGAGCCCGATGCAAATGCATCGGGATTCTAGAACGTGCATTAATTTGATTATAGTAGTTATAGCTGTTAGCCTGATGCAAATGCATCGGGTATCTAAAATATGTTTATTGTTTTTTTAAAGATTTTTAAATAATAATCGCATCATCAATAGCAATAATATAAGCCATAGCATTATTATTAGCAGTAATAGCAGTATTAATAGCATTATTAGCAGTATTATGAGCATTAATAAAAGTATTAATAGCATTAATAGCATTATTATTAGCATTAATAGCATTATTAATAGCATTATTAGCATTAATAGCATTAATAATGCCATTAATAGGATAAATATTAGCATTAATAGCATTAATAGCAAAAATAAGAGCATTAATAGCATTATTAATAGCATTAATAGCATTATTATTAGCATAATAGCATTAATAATAGCATATTAATAAAAATAGCATTAATAACATTATTAATAGCATTAATAGCATTATTATTAAAATAATAGAATAATATATAGCATTAATAGCATTAAATAATAGCATTAATAATTATTAATAGCATTAAATAGCATTATATAGCATATAGCATTAATAGATATTAATAGCATTAATAGCATATTAATAGCATTAATAGATTATTATAGCATTAATAGCATTAATAAGCATTATTACATAATTAATAGCATTAATAACATTATAATTAATAGCATTAATTAGCATTATTATTAGCATTAATAGCATTATAATAATTATAGCATTATTAGCATTATTAATAGCATTAATAACATTATTAATAGCATTAAATAGCATTATTATTAGCATTAATAGCATTAATAATAGCATTATTAGCATTAATAATAGCATTAATAACATTATTAATAGCATTAATAGCATTATTATTAGCATTAATAGATTAATAATAGCATTATTAGCATTAATAATAGCATTTAATAACAATTATTAATAGCATTAATAGCATTATATAATATTAGCATTAATAGCATTATTAATTATATAGCATTAATAGCATTAATAATAGCATTAATAGATATAATATTAGCATTAATTAGCATTAATAATAGCATTAATAAAATATAGCATTAATAGCATTATTAATAGCATTAATAGCATTATTATACTAGCATTAATAGCATTATAATTATATTAATAATAGCATATAATAATAATAGGATTAATTAGCATTAATAATAGCATTATAATACATTATTAATAGCATTAATAGCATTATTATTAGCATTAAAAGATTAATAATAGCATTATTAGCAATTAAATTAATAGCATTAATAACATTATTAATATAGCATTAATAGCATTATATTAAGCATTAATAGCATTAATTAATAGCATTAATAGCATTAATAATATCATTATACATATAATAGCATTAATAGCATTATTTAGCATTAATAGCATTATATACATTATAGCATTAATATAATAGGATTAATAAGCATTATTATAGCATTATAGCATTAATAGCATAATAATTATTATAGCATTAATAGCATTTAATTAATGATTTAGCATTAAATAGCATTAATAATAATAGCATTATTAGCATTATAATAGCATTAATAACATTATTAATAGCATTAATAGCATTATTTAATTAGCATTAATTAGCATTAATAGCATTATTATTAGCATTAATAGCATTAATAATACCATTAATAGATAAATATATGACATTAATAGCATTAATAATAGCATTATTAGCATATATATAATAGCATTAATAAACATTATTATAATAGCATTAATAGCATTATTATTAGCATTAATAAATTAATAATAGCATTATTAGCATTAATAATAGCATTAAATAAATATTAATAAGCATTAATAGCATTATATTATAAGCATTAATAGCATTAATAATAGCATTATTAGCATTAATTAATAGCATTAATAACATTATTAATAGCATTAATAGCATTATTATTAGCATAAATAGCATTAATATAGGATTATTAGCATTATTAATAGTATTAATAACATTATTAATAGCATTAATAGCATTATTATATAAATTAATAGAATTAATAATAGCATTATTAGCATTAATAATAGCATTAATAACATTATTAATAGCATTAATAGCATTATTATTAGCATTAATAGCATTAATAGTATTATTAATAGCATGAATAGCATTATTAATAGCATTAATAGGATTATTATTAGCATTAATAGCATTAATAATAGCATTATTAGCATTATTAATAGCATTAATAACATTATTAATAGCATTAATAGCATTATTATGAGCATTAATAGCATTAATAATAGCATTATTAGCATTATTAATAGCATTAATAACATATTAATAGCATTAATATCATTATTATTAGCATAAATAGCATTAATAATAGATTATTAGCATTAATAATAGCATTAATAAATTATTAATATATTTAATAGCATTATTATTAGCATTAATAAGAATTAATAATAGCATTATTAGCATTAATAATAGCATTAATAACATAATTATTAGCATTAATAGCATTATTATTAGCAAGAATATTATTATTAGCATTTTTTTTATTATAATTATTATTTATTATTTGTTATTTTATTTTTTAATTATGTTTTATTTATTTTTTTATATTTTTTAATTATTTTTATTAAATTATTTTTTTATTATTAAATTTATTATTTAGGCTGAGAGGCAGTTGTCATTCAGGTGCGCTAAAGGGCTGATCTTATGAGCATATATTTTTTTTTTTATTATTATTTTTTATTGAATTTTTTATTATTTTTAATTAATTTTTTTTATTATTTTTTAATTCTTTTTTAATTATTTTTTTTATTATTTAATTTATTATTTAGGCTGAGAGGCAGTTCTCATTCAGGTCCGCAAAGGGCTGATCTTATTAGCATATATTTTTTTTTTATTATTATTTTTATTGAATTTTTTATTATTTTTAATTATTTTTTTTTATTATTTTTTAATTCTTTTTTAATTATTTTTTTTATTATTTAATTTATTATTTAGGCTGAGACGCAGTTCTCATTCAGGTCCGCAAAGGGCTGATCTTATTAGCATATATTTTATTTTTTTATTATTATTTTTATTGAATTTTTTATTATTTTTAATTATTTTTTTTTATGATTTTTTAATTCTTTTTTAATTATTTTTTTTATTATTTAATTTATTATTTAGGCTGAGACGCAGTTCTCATTCAGGTCCGCAAAGGGCTGATCTTATTAGCATATATTTTATTTTTTTATTATTATTTTTATTGAATTTTTTATTAATTTTAATTATTTTTTTTTATTATTTTTTAATTCTTTTTTAATTATTTTTTTTATTATTTAATTTATTATTTAGGCTGAGAGGCAGTTCTCATTCAGGTCCGCAAAGGGCTGATCTTATTAGCATATATTTTATTTTTTTATTATTATTTTTATTGAATTTTTTATTATTTTTAATTATTTTTTTTTATTATTTTTTAATTCTTTTTTAATTATTTTTTTTATTATTTAATTTATTATTTAGGCTGAGACGCAGTTCTCATTCAGGTCCGCAAAGGGCTGATCTTATTAGCATATATTTTATTTTTTTATTATTATTTTTATAGAATTTTTTATTATTTTTAATTAATTTTTTTTATTATTTTTTAATTCTTTTTTAATTATTTTTTTTATTATTTAATTTATTATTTAGGCTGAGACGCAGTTCTCATTGAGGTCCGCAAAGGGCTGATCTTATTAGCATATATTTTATTTTTTTATTATTATTTTTATTGAATTGTTTATTATTTTTATTTAATATTTTTATTATTTTTAATTCTTTTTTAATTATTTTTTTTATTATTTAATTTATTTATTTTTTTAAGTTTGACTGAGACGCAGTTCTCATTGAGGTCCGCCTTTTTTTTGCCCATTGACATACATTACCGGTGTGTCAGCGATTTTATGGCCGCCCACCTGGTTCTATTTGTCGGCCCTAAAATCGCGGACACACCGCTAATGCATCTCTATGGGCAGTCAGCCCGATTTCGGATTGAACGGCAACCAATCAGAAGTCGAGCTGACTGCCCATAGAGATGCATTAGCGGTGTGTCCGCGATTTTAGGGCCGACAAATAGAACCAGGGGGGCGGCCATAAAATCGCCGACACACCGGTAATGTATGTCAATGGGGAAAAAAGGCGGACCTGAATGAAAACTGAATGAGGAGCTCTTCTGATTGGCTGAGGGCATTATCCAGCAACCAATCAGAAGACGGCGTGAGATTTCATTGAGGTAGAATGGGGGATTTTTCCTCCATTCTATCTTAATGAGAAGGAAGAGGACGTCGGAGGTGGAATTTTCGGAAAAGAAGACAGAAGATCCCGGGGCCGGACGAAGAGGCGGAGATGGCGGAAAGAAGAGAGAAGACCCCCGGGGCCGGAGGAAGAGGACGGCTGGCCGGACGGAGGATCGGACGGACGATCGGACGGACGATCAGATGACTTGAAGACATGTAAGTGATGGACGGGGGCTTCGGGTGTAGGGCCTTAGGTGAGAGCGGCGTTAGGTTAGGGGACGGCGGGGGGTTAGGGTGTAGGGCTTTAGCGACAGGGGCAGGGGACAGCGGCGGGAGCTTAGGGGGTATCGGCGGGGGCCTAGGGGGTAGGAGCTTAGGTAGGGGCGGCGATGGCTTAGGGGGTAGACGGCGGGGCTTAGGGGGTATCGGCGGCGGCTTTGGATGGTGCGAGTCGGGGGTTAGGTAGTCGGGGCTTAGGGGGTATCGGCGGCGGGTTTGGATGGTGCGAGTCGGGGGTTAGGTGGTCGGGGCTGCTGCGGGGTTTCGGCGGCGGGTTTGGATGGTGGGAGTCGGGGGTTAGGTGGTCGGGGCTGCTGCGGGGTTTAGGGGGTTAGGGGCGGCGGTGCCTTAGGGGGTAGGCGGCATGGCTTAGGGGGTATCGTCGGGGGTCTAGGGGGTAGGGGGTTAGGGGCGGCGGTGCCTTAATCGTCGGGGGTCTAGGGGGTAGGGGTTTAGGGGCGGCGGTGCCTTAGGGGGTAGGCGGCATGGCTTAGGGGGTATCGGCGGGGGCCTAGGGGGTAGGGGCGGCGATGGCTTAGGGGGTAGACGGCGGGGCTTAGGGGGTATCGGGGGCGGGTTTGGATGCTGCGGGTCGGGGGTTAGGTGGTCGGGGCTGCTGCGGTGCTTAGGGGGTAGGGGCTTAGGTAGGGGCGGCGATGGCTTAGGGGGTAGACGGCGGGGCTTAGGGGGTATCGGCGGCGGCTTTGGATGGTGCGGGTCGGGGGTTAGGTGGTCGGGGCTGCTGCGGGGCTTAGGGGGTAGGGTGCTTAGGGGGTAGGGGCTTAGGTAGGGGCGGCGATGGCTTAGGAGGTAGACGGCGGGGCTTAGGGGGTATCGGCGGCGGCTTTGGATGGTGCGGGTCGGGGGTTAGGTGGTCGGGGCTGCTGCGGGGCTTAGGGGGTAGGGGGTTAGGGGCGGCGGTGCCTTAGGGGGTAGGCTTAGAGCGGCAGGGGGCTGTAGTGTACAGCGCGATGGTATACTACAGTCCCATGGCGCTTATGGGCATGGGACTGTAGTATACTATAGCGGTGTACAGTACAGCAGCGCGTAGTGGCTTAGAGCGGCAGGGGGCTGTAGTGTAGAGCGCGATGGTATACTACAGTCCCATGGCGCTTATGGGCATGGGACTGTAGTATACTATAGCGGTGTACAGTACAGCAGCGCGTAGTGGCTTAGAGCGGCAGGGGGCTGTAGTGTACAGCGCGATGGTATACTACAGTCCCATGGCGCTTATGGGCATGGGACTGTAGTATACTATAGCGGTGTACAGTACAGCAGCGCGTAGTGGCTTAGAGCGGCAGGGGCTGTAGTGTACAGCGCGATGGTATACTACAGTCCCATGGCGCTTATGGGCATGGGACTGTAGTATAGTATAGCGGTGTACACTACAGGAGTATGGGCTTCGGTGGCTTGGTTAGCGGTGTAGCGACTCGCAATGCCCGCTTCGCGGGCATTGCTTCGCTAGGCTGCAACGACTCGCAATGCCCGCTTTGCGGGCATTGCTTCGTGAGTCGCCTTGGCCGCTACGCGGCCACGGGCAGAGTCCAGGAGAAGCAGCTCGGACTCGCTAACCAAGCGACCGGAAGCAGCGCCGCTCCGACGGAAGTCGCTACGGCAATTATATAATAGATATGGGCTGAAAGTGCACACTCCCAGCTGCAATATGAGAGTTTCCACATCCAAATCGGAGAAAGGGTTTAGGAATCATAGCTCTGTAATGCATAGCCTCCTCTTTTTCAAGGGACCAAAAGTAATTGGACAATGGACTCTAAGGGCTGCAATTAACTCTGAAGGCGTCTCCCTCGTTAACCTGTAATCAATGAAGTAGTTAAAAGGTCAGGGGTGGATTCCAGGTGTGTGGTTTTGCATTTGGAAGCTGTTGCTGTGACCAGACAACATGCGGTCAAAGGAACTCTCAATTGAGGTGAAGCAGAACATCCTGAGGCTGAAAAAAAAAAAAAAATCCATCAGAGAGATAGCAGACATGCTTGGAGTAGCAAAATCAACAGTTGGGTACATTCTGAGAAAAAAGGAATTGACTGGTGAGCTTGGGAACTGTAAAAGGCCTGGGCGTCCACGGATGACAACAGTGGTGGATGATCGCCGCATACTTTATTTGGTGAAGAAGAACCCGTTCACAACATCAACTGAAGTCCAGAACACTCTCAGTGAAGTAGGTGTATCTGTCTCTAAATCAACAGTAAAGAGAAGACTCCATGACAGTAAATACAAAGAGTTCACATCTAGATGCAAAACATTCATCAATTCCAAAAATAGACAGGCCAGAGTTAAATTTGCTGAAAAACACCTCAAGAAGCCAGCTCAGTTCTGGAAAAGTATTCTATGGACAGATGAGACAAAGATCAACCTGTACCAGAATGATGGGAAGAAAAAAGTTTGGAGAAAAAAGGGAACGGCACATGATCCAAGGCACACCACATCCTCTGTAAAACATGGTGGAGGCAACGTGATGGCATGGGCATGCATGGCTTTCAATGGCACTGGGTCACTTGTGTTTATTGATGACATAACAGCAGACAAGAGTAGCCGGATGAATTCTGAAGTGTACCGGGATATACTTTCAGCCCAGATTCAGCCAAATGCTGCAAAGTTGATTGGACGGCGCTTCATAGTACAGATGGACAATGACCCCAAGCATACAGCCAAAGCTACCCAGGAGTTCATGAGTGCAAAAAAGTGGAACATTCTGCAATGGCCAAGTCAATCACCAGATCTTAACCCAATTGAGCATGCATTTCACTTGCTCAAATCCAGACTTAAGACGGAAAGACCCACAAACAAGCAAGACCTGAAGGCTGCGGCTGTAAAGGCCTGGCAAAGCATTAAGAAGGAGGAAACCCAGCGTTTGGTGATGTCCATGGGTTCCAGACTTAAGGCAGTGATTGCCTCCAAAGGATTCGCAACAAAATATTGAAAATAAAAATATTTTGTTTGGGTTATGTTTATTTGTCCAATTACTTTTGACCTCCTAAAATGTGGAGTGTTTGTAAAGAAATGTGTACAATTCCTACATTTTCTATCAGATATTTTTGTTCAACCCTTCAAATTAAACGTTACAATCTGCACTTGAATTCTGTTGTAGAGGTTTCATTTCAAATCCAATGTGGTGGCATGCAGAGCCCAACTCGCGAAAATTGTGTCACTGTCCAAATATTTCTGGCCCTAACTATATGTCATGGTTAGGATTTTGAACTTGGATCTTTCGTCATTGGGAAGCCAGAGAAGGGATTGGCAGAGGAGAGACTAGGGAATAGTGGAGAGACAGGTGGATTAGTCGGGCAGCAGAGTTTAGGATAGATTGGAGGCGTGCAAGAGTGTTAGAAGGGAGGCCAAAGAGTAGGAGATTGCAGTAGTTGAGGCGGGAGATGATGCCGTCACATTATCATCTGTGAAAGTGCAACCTCTAGAACCCCACTGATCCTGTGAATGGACAATACACATCACTAGTATATCACCACATCCCCCTTTAATGTTTTCCTCCTGCACATCAGACACTTGGCTGTGCATGGAATTGCAGCACCATGCTGGACGAATAGGGCCAATTGCAGTTCCATGAACAGCCAGTGAGCCGGGAACACCACCATGCAGAAAGAACAAGAAGGGCGTGCCATCTCTATCTCCCTACCTACTTCAAAATTAGGGAGGCCTCGGGAGGTGAGACCTTATCCTTTTATAAAATGATGTAAAACAAGGGTACTGGAGCGCAATGTGTGAAACCTGGTGGTCTAAGGGGTTAATGGATTGCATGCCAATTGGCCACTCACCTGGGGGGGTTGTGCAGACATGCACAACACCGGTGTATGCCTGGAAGCAGAGGAGCCCCCGCTCAGAAGCTGCACGAGATTCCTGTCCTGTATCCTGCCTCAGTCCATGTGAATCCAGGAGGTCACGTGATCCAAGTCAGATGTGACATCACCACAGGTCCTTCAGCTGTTATTGTTGTTAAGGCGCTTCACAGGTCCTCAAGGAGGAGGAATTAAACAATGCCCTGGACCAAAGCAGCTCCACCAGTGATCCCACAAAGGGAATATAACATAAAACAAAGGGAAAATGGAAACTGGAGTTTATGAGCGCTAAGACACAAAGCTTTGTGCCTTAGCGCTCATAAACTCCCGTTTCCATTTTCTCTTTGTTTTATAAAATGATGGCTTTTCCTATCAATATGCCATTACGTCATCATCATACTTTTAGTAACCAAATCCAGTCTGTTTGCTTTTGCCATAGACATTATAATGTTTCTGGACCAATTTTGAAATATTTCTATATTGTCCTCCGGCTTCTGTTGTGGCCTCTTTTACCCAACCTGCCCCTCATCCTTCAGCAAATCCATCATATCAATTAAACTCTTGTCCTTTCTGCATCTGACAGAATTTAGAGGAGAAACATTCGCTGCGTGTGGTTCTGGAGGGAACAGTGGAGGACCTATGGAAACAGTTCCAGCAAGCCTTGAAGAACTACACAAATGCCACCGAGGACCGAAAAATTGCATTTGAAACCTTAAAAGCAAAAGATGAAAAGAGTTCCGAGGAAATTTCTTTTCAGATGAAAAAGCTTCAGAAGATTCAGGTAATGAAATCTTATCTATATGGTGTCTATAACCATACAGAAGGGATTATTTAGCTTATATTTCAAATGTAATTTTGGTAAAAATTACATTAAAGTATCATAGGTAAGTTTAAGGGAATCTGAAACCACTTCCTGAAGTGCTCACTTCCTGTTTGGTCCAAAGGTGGGGAGGAGGAAGCTACAGCCTTCAGCACATAAGCTCTGATAACTTATTAATAACAGAACTAAACCTGAGCAACATGAACTTCATGGCATGGGTTGTCATGGTTGAGCAGCTGCATGCAAGCCTTATATTACCAAGCACTGTAAGACAATGAGAAGTTTTGGATGGAGAGGGGTAAAGCCACCACTGAAGTGTGGAGCAGTGGAAATGTGTTCTATCTAGCAGTCTGGTGAAGAACGCTACCAGACTGTATTATACCAACTGTAAAGCTTGCTAAGGATGGATAATACTTTGGTGGTATCTTTCATTGGTTGGCCTAATGGCTTTAAAGGGAATTGTCAGGTCAAAAATCCATATGTAACTGATATCATTTTCTAATTGAACAGGTGTAGCTCTCTATATTCATGTATTTCTTTTGTTTATACTTCTTTACTATCCCCTTTAAACGGCAAAATAAGATATTCATTCCATCTATCAATCACAGTGAGTGATCACTAAGTTCTCTGCTGCCCACTCCTCAGGAATGAATATTCATGAAGTGACATAACTGCACTGTCCTAATCTGGGTCTGTATCCTGTTGTGTGGTTGGCTATCCATGCGCACACACAGTCAAGAGGATAAAGGAGAGGGGAGGAGGTGTGTACTCCTTTGCAGCTGCACCTCTCACATCTTCATTGTATGTTTCTGAGGCATGTGTAGTGTGTGCTGGATAGTATTTCTATGTGTTTATAAGAACATTTGTGCATTTGCTCAGCACATACACACATTACATGTATGTTGGAAATACCAATGCGGTAGTAAAGAACACCAATGACTGTCTAGCTGCAGTTTCCAATATCATGTCCACTCTCTACTTGAAACTAAACCTTTCCAAAACTGAACTTCTTCTGCTCCCCACATCCACTAACCTCCCTAAATCGGACATCTCTCTCTCAGTATGCGGCACTACGATAACGTGTAGGCAGCAGGCTCGCTGTCTGGGTGTTATGTTTGACACCGATCTCGCCTTCTCCTCCCACACGCAATCTCTCGTCCGCTCCTGTCGCTTACACCTGAAGAATATCTCTAGAGTCCGCCCCTTTCTCACCCTGGAAACAACAAAAACCCTCACCGTGGCCCTAATCCATTCCCGCCTTGACTATTGCAACTCTCTATTAAGCGGCCTCCCCCTCACCAGACTTTCTCCTCTCCAGTCCATCCTTAATGCAGCAGCCAGGATCACCCATCTGGCCAATCGTTACTCAGATGCCTCTGCTCTGTGCCAGTCATTGCACTGGCTGCCCGTATATTACAGGATCAAATTCAAATTGCTTGTTCTCACCCACAAAGCTCTTCACAGTGCAGCTCCCCCCTACCTCTCCTCCCTCATCTCTGTCTATCACCCCACCCGCTCTCTACGTTCCTCAAATGACCTTCGACTAACATCTGCACTAATCCGATCCTCCCACTCCCGGCTCCAAGACTTTTCCAGAGCTGCACCAAACCTCTGGAATGCTTTACCCAAAGAAATCAGGACTATCCACAACTTGCATGGCTTCAGACGATCCCTAAAAACGCATCTTTTTAAGGTGGCCTATCATACTCCCTAATAAGTCCATTGTACTGTAGACAGTGAATGGGCTATCCCTCTGGACATTACTCTTCTACAAACTCCACCAAACCAAAAAGCTCTACACAGACTGTATAATGACCATCCATGTAAGCTTAGTTCTATGCCCCATTTCCTCAAGATGCCTGGACCATCAGTGCAATAAGCCCCCGTACCTTGTGCAACCCCTATCCCGTTGTAGATTGTAAAGGGGGTGTCACACGCGTCAATGTCGTCAGCGATCTGATCGCTGACGACATTGACGGCTGATTGCTGGTGAGCTGTCACACAGACAGACTCACCAGCGATCAATTGACCAGTGACATCATGGAAACGATTTAAATATCGTTTCCACGATGTCCTGCTCCCGCTGCCAGCCTGCTGGAAGCGGGAGCAGCCTGGTCTCCAAGGTACACTGCGGGTAACTAGGCAGCGCGCGCTGCCTAGATACCCGACGTGTACCTTAGTTACCAGCCTCCTCTGCTCACCCGGTGAGCGGAGGAGGCTGGTAACTAAGGTACACGTCGGGTATCTAGGCAGCGCGCGCTGCCTAGTTACCCGCAGTGTACCTTGGAGACCAGCTCCCAGCGCTTGTGACAGGCGCTGGGAGCTGGAATATCGCTCGCTCCCGGTGTCACACGCAGCGATGCTGCGTGTCCACCGGGCGACAATCGCCAGGTTTCAGAGCTGGTTCTGAAACCTGGCGATCATCAACCAGCGATTTATCGCTGGTTGATGCAGTATGTCACACGCGTCAATATCGCTGCAACGTCACGTGCAGTCGATATCGTGCAGGCGATATTGACGCGTGTGACACCCCCTTAAGCTCTTTTGAGCAGGGTCACCTTCATTTCTTGCTTTATTTATTGTATTTTTTTTTTCACATTGATTCTATACCTATTGTTTTGTATCCAATTATTGTACTTTAGTTGTTCTCTATTGTAATTACTTACTGTATTTTCTGTACTCTAACCCTACATTGTAAAGCGCTGCGGAATATGTTGGTGCTATATAAATAAAGTATTATTATTATTATTATTATTATTGACAGCACACACATTGCAGCACAAAACAACTCCCCCTCAGAAGGAGCCTTCAGATGCCTGAGAGATTGTGTAACTTCAGCACAGAGGGGAGGGGCAGAACACCAGCTTGGATAGGCATGGACATTTAAATAACATCTACATACTGTGACTATTCACTAGTCTGGTCAATTACATTTACTGCTGAAGATAGCTGCTTGCAGGGTGTGAAAATGCTTATAGCAAGAAAGCGACAAAGGGTAGAGTAATGATTTTTACATATTCTGAAAGGTCTACCCAAGCACTATTCAAGGGTACTATTAGTATCATACTGAAAAATTACCTGATAGATTCCCTTTAATTCCAGTAAAGGGAAATGTTAAAGCAATTTTTAATTTTGGGATTGAAAAGTGACTATTAGGGATGAGCGAATAGTGAAATATTCGGACTCGCTATACTCTTAACTGCTAGGTCCTAATACTTGGGTATTCGTTACGAATAGTGAGTCCAATGTAAGTCAATGGGAAATGCGAGTAATGCGAGTAATTTTCTGCTGGACCCTACAAAGCAGTCTGGGGCTGAGGAAACAGCTGAAATGGGTGAAATGACCAGCATGATTGTGTAAAAGCTGGCTGTAAAAAGCCGCCAGATTTAAAAAAAAATCAGCTGATGCACACTCCCCGCCCAGGTCTTGCGCTCCCCGCCTGGTCCTAACTTAGGATCAGGCGGGGAGGCAGTGGGGGAGCAAAGCACAGGGCAGCGTAGAGGAAGTCCCGGGCGGGGGAACGAGGAAGCGGGGAGCTTTGCTCCCTGGTGCTGCTCTCCCCGTTCCCTGGTGCTGGGCTCCCCTCCCAATCCTAACTTAGGATCGGGCGGGGAGGTGGCAGTGGAGGGAAGCACCGGGTGGGGGAGTGAGGCAGCGCGAGGAAAGCACCGGACGGGAAAGCCGACGATTAAGTCTTTTCATCACCGGCTTTCCCAAATGATCAGCTGATGCTTTAGCTGTTCATTTGAAATAGTCGGCGGGAAAACCGGTGATGAAAAGACATCACCACTGGCTTTCCCGTCCAGTGCTTTGCTGATAATGCAAAGCTGGCCCTAACCCCATTATTACCCAGCGAGCCACCCGGCACCAGGGCCACTGGAAGAGCTGGATACGGAGCCTGAAGATGGCGCTTCTATGAACACTCCATTTTCTGGGGTGGCTGCAGACTGCAATTCGCAGAAGGAAGGGGGGAGGGGTCCAGAAAGCTTGGGCCACCCTGCACTGTGGATTCCAGCCCCCAGCTGCCTTGTTGTGTGTGTATTTCATGAAATTCATGAAATAATTAAAAAAAAGGTCTTCCCTATATTTTTGGTTCCCAGCTGGGTACAACTAGGCAGCTGGGGGTTGGGGGCAGCCCATACTTGCCTGCTGTACCTGGCTGGCATACAAAAATATGGCAAAGCCCACGTCAATATTTTTGGTTTGCATTATCAGCTGGCCCTAAGTCCAAAATTCATAGGGTCACACCAATATTAAAGGGAACCTGACCCCACAAACTGAGCCCCCGCATCTTTCTACCTGTTTCTGCACCCCCTCTTATCATTTCTAGCCATCCCTTTTGCAGAAAAAATCGATTTTGTAAAGTAGAGAAAAGTTTATATTCACCTAGTCCTGTGTGGGTTCTCTGTTTCTGAATTAGTCTTAAAGGCAGGCCTGTCTGCTTCTCCCTTGTAATTATGCACGCCCCTCTCATCTTGCTAAGAGCCTGGCCGCGTCATGAAAGGGGCGGGGCTAAATAGCGTCATGTCAGTAGCCACACACCCTATCATGACGCGGCCAGACTCTTAGCAACCTGAGAGGGGCGTGCATATTTACAAGGCTGCAGCAGACAGGCCTGCCTTTGAGACTAATTCAGAAACAGAGAACTCACACAGGACGGAGGTGAATATAAACTTTTCTCTACTTTACAAAATCGATTCATTTTCTGCAAAAGGCATGGCTAGAAATGATAAGAGGGAGTGCAAGGACAAGTCTAAAGATGCGGGGGGTCAGTTTGTGGGGTCAGGTTCCCTTTAAACATGACCACAATGAATTTCTAGTACAGAGTTAAAAAAAAACACAACACAGAGAAAAAATGTTTTATTAGAAAAAAAACAAAACACATTAGGGACTCCATCTTTATTCAAGAACCCATCCTTCTCCAGCGTAGTCCAACTGAGTCTTCTTCTTTAGCTCATCTACATCTCTTGTAGAGATGTAGCTGAGCACCGGCCGTGGGAAAGTTCATCTGAGTTCATGCTGTCAAGGATGAACCCCGATGAACCCTGCGACGGCACCCCAGGCTATTTCAAAGGAACAGCTGATGCATTAGCTGTTCGTTTGAAGTAGTGGACGGGAAAAACTTCATTGCCTGCTTTCCCATCTGGTGCTTCGCTCCCTGGTGCTGCGCTCCCCTCCCGGTCCTAACTTAGGATCGGGCGGGGAGCGCAGCACCAGAGAGTGAAGCACTGGATGGGAAAGCTGGCAGTAAAGTCTTTTCATCGCCGGCTTTCCCGCCGGCTATTTTAAATGAACAACTGATGCATCAGCTGCTCATTTGAAATAGCCGGTGGGAAAGCCGGCGATGAAAAGACTTCACCGTCGGCTTTCCCGTCCGGTGCTTTCCTCCCCGCTGCCTCGTTCCTCTGCCCGATTCTTCCCTCCCCGCTGCCCTGTGCTTTGCTCCCACGCCGCCTCCCTGCCTGATCCTAAGTTAAGACCGGGTGGGGAGTGCAGTACCAGGGAGCGGAGAGCAAAGGACCCGGGGGGAGCGTGCATTAGCTGATTGTTTAAAAAAGCCGGAGGCTTTTTGCCACCAGGCTTTTAAACAATCTTGCACCCATTTCAGCCTCTTCCTCAGCCCCCAGACCTCTTTTTAGGGTCCAGCAGAAAATAACTGGCATTACTCGCATTTGCCATTGACTTACATTGGACTCGATACTCCTAACGTGTAATTACAAGGAAACTCGCAGAGTAACGAGTAGCCCGAAACCATACTATTCGACGAGTACCGAATAGTAACGAGTATACTCGCTCATCCCTAGTGACTATACATTACTTATTGGCCCATTTTGAGACAAAGATCGATTATTGTGAAACTAAATTTATATAGTTTTTGTTTATACTCTACCATTTTTGTACAATAAATACACTAAAAAAAAAATCTTTTTTTGTTGCCATCTTCTGAGATCAATACATTTTACAATATTTTTGTTGAGGCAGTTCAATGTGGTCTCTTTTTTGTATTATAATGTGTACTTTTCAGTGTTTCTATTTTCTGATACATACAACTTTTGATCACTTTTTATAAGACTGTGAGTGCTGGATTTAACTAAAGAAATATACAGTAAAAGCGTGTTCACTATTCAATCCACATCATAATGTACCTACATTTTTGCTTCACCTTTGCTTGCTGGCTACAGTCGTCATCCGGCGATTGCATACATGTGGTCACGTGCAGGACTTGAATAGTTGCTGTAGTTAGGCTGGCTTCACACCATGGGTTTTTGCATCCGGTTTTGCCTCCCATGTAACCCTATGGTGCCGGATTGGTCCTATTTGGCCATCCGAATTTGTGTATTCTGAGTCGGATACATTTTTGTCCGGTTTTTCCCTATCCCCAAAACAGGGGCCTGCTGCCTTTTTTGGCTCCGATACAAAAATCAGTCAAAACCGGACAGAAACGAATCCAGGGCGATCCGTCACACATTTTGGAGGGAATTACTATAGAGATGGTGCAAGGGCTTATTTTGTGAGATAAGCTATCATTTTTAATAGTGCCTTTTGTAGGTAAATATGTCAGTTTAACTCTTTATTTAATTTTTTTTATAAGATGTGTGAGGTAGCGTACTGCTGGGGGTTTGCTTGACAGCGTAAAATGACACCCAAACATGTTTTTAACCATTATGCAGCAGTTTATTAAGTGTAAACTGCTCATCTCATATACTGTACATACAGAATAAATACATTATACGCTCACATTCCCGTAGGAACAATATCACATTACATCATGAATGCATAGCTCACTACATTACATTCTACAGTATATAAATTATATTGCACATCTCCTTATACACCCGGTTACATGGGCGTACCCAGCGTGGGGCAGGGGGGGGCAGCTGCCCCCCCCAAGAGGCTGCCCCCCCTCATGAGGAAGGGGTGAGCGCAGCACTGTGTGCGCGCTGCGCGCACCTAGTGTACTAGGATGGATGGTTTCGCCGCTGGCATTGCCCACATGTACTGTGACACACACTGCCTCTCCCCCGGTCCCCGGCGCTGAGAGCGATCACGCTGCAGGAAGCCGCTGGGAGCTCTGCTGCTTCCTGTTGCGTGATAGCTCTGAGTCCAAGACAAGTCCTGCTACAGTGGAGGCGGCTGCGGTGCTGGCGGCTCCTCCACCCTGCCGGCCCCGGGGCCCCCCATGGACCCGGAGAATGGAGGATCAGCCGGCCCTGAAGGATGGACCTGATGCGGCTGGTGGTGGAGCTCACTGCTCTGAGGGAACCTGGCCTGAGCCAGCGCCAGGTGAGGGAAACTGTGCAGCACAGTGCAGGGGATAGGGGACAGAGGAGCAGGGTCCCGAAGAGAAGAGGCCAGGGGGGCAGAAGGACTGGAACAGCAGGACAGAGGAAAAGAGGCCAGGGGGGCAGAGGAGAAGAGGCCAGAGGGGAAGAAGGATGGGAACAGGGGGGCAGAGGAGAAGAGGCCAGGGGGGCACAGAAGAAGAGGCCAGGGGGGCAGAAGGACTGGAACAGCAGGACAGAGGAAAAGAGGCCAGGGGGGCACAGAAGAAGAGGCCAGGGGGGCAGAAGGATGGGAACAGGGGGGCAGAGGAGAAGAGGCCAGGGGGGCAGAAGGATGGGAACAGGGGGGCAGAGGAGAAGAGGCCAGGGGGGAAGAAGGATGGGAACAGGGGGGCAGAGGAGAAGAGGCCAGGGGGGCACAGAAGAAGAGGCCAGGGGGCAGAAGGATGGGAACAGGGGGGCAGAGGAGAAGAGGCCAGGGGGGCACAGAAGAAGAGGCCAGGGGGGCAGAAGGATGGGAACAGGGGGGCAGAGGAGAAGAGGCCAGGGGGGCACAGAAGAAGAGGCCAGGGGGGCAGAAGGATGGGAACAGGGGGGCACAGGAGAAGAGGCCAGGGGGGCACAGAAGAAGAGGCCAGGGGGGCAGAAGGATGGGAACAGGGGGGCAGAGGAGAAGAGGCCAGGGGGGAAGAAGGATGGGAACAGGGGGGCAGAGGAGAAGAGGCCAGGGGGGCACAGAAGAAGAGGCCAGGGGGGCAGAAGGATGGGAACAGGGGGGAATAGGAGAAGAGGCCAGGGGGGCACAGAAGAAGAGGCCAGGGGGGCAGAAGGATGGGAACAGGGGGGCAGAGGAGAAGAAGCCAAGGGGGCAGAGGAGAAGAGGCCAGGGGGGCAGAAGGACAGGAACAGCAGGACAGAGGAGAAGAGGCCAGGGGGGCAGAGGAGAAGAGGCCAGGGGGGCAGAAGGACAGGAACAGCTGGACAGAGGAGAAGAGGCCAGGGGGGCAGGCAGAGGAGAAGAGGCCAGGGGGGCAGAAGGACAGGAACAGGAGGACAGAGGAGAAGAGGCCAGGGGGGCAGAAGGACAAGAACAGCAGGACAGAGGAGAAGAGGCCAGGGGGGCAGAGGAGAAGAGGCCAGGAGGGCAGAGGAGAAGAGGCCAGGGGGGCAGAAGGACAGGAACAGGAGGGCAGAGGAGAAAAGGCCAGGGGTGCAGAGGAGAAGAGGCCAGGGGTGCAGAGGAGAAGAGGCCAGGGGGGCAGAGGAGAAGAGGTCAGGGGGGCAGAAGGACAGGAACAGGGGGACAGAGGAGAAGACAAGTTGTAGTTCTCCTGGGCGGGCTCAATGTTCTCCCGCCGCTTGTCTGTGGTTAGTGTGCCTCATCTGGGACATCCTCAGCTCTGTGCTGTGCACAGACAATGTACCACCATGTCCCCAGCTCCGTCCTGTGCACAGTGTACCACCATGTCCCCAGCTCCGTGCTGTGCACAGTGTACCACCATGTCCCCAGCTCCGTGCTGTGCACAGTGTACCACCATGTCCCCAGCTCCGTGCTGTGCACAGACAGTGTACCACCATGTCCCCAGCTCAGTGCTGTGCACCGTGTACCACCATGTCCCCAGCTCCGTGCTGTGCACCGTGTACCACCATGTCCCCAGCTCCGTGCTGTGCACCGTGTACCACCATGTCCCCAGCTCCCTGCTGTGCACCATGTACCACCATGTCCCCAGCTCTGTGATGTGCACAGTGTACCAGCATGTGAATCATATACTGTCGCAGCATGTTGCAACTTTTTTCTCATCCTGAATCTGGATGAGAAAAAAGCGTCCGAAACTCGCCAATCAGCTATTAGGGTACCTTTGCACACGGCTACATTTGTAGCTTGTCACCAGGTAACTTACTGGTTGCAGTGAAATCATGGATACATGGTTCTATCTTGTTGCTGTGTACAAATGGAATCATGTATCCATGATTTCACTGCAACCAGTAAGTTACCTGGTGACAAGCTACAAATGTAGCCGTGTGTAAAGGTACCCTCAGAGATTGATTGCAATGCGAGAAAATCACGTGTTGCACTCATCAGAGTTTCACGCCAGTGTGTCCGTACCCTAATACTGACATCCATATAGAAATCCTACTGGTATGGGGAGGATTTATGGCTGTTAGTACTCCATACTTCTTGTTATTAACCAGTTAATGCTCTCTTGTCCACCACACTGCAGTGTCAAAAGAGGACGACAGCGAGGCAGACAGCAACATGGCATCAGAGAGCCCCTGACCTCGATATAGAAGATCCTCAGATCCCGGTATTGTGACATAATATTAAGAATAAAGTTTTTTGCATTTATATTACACTATGAGCCCCCCATAGGGGTCCCATCTCATATACAGCCCCCATAGGGCTCCCCAGTGGCATAACGAGTCTGATGGGCCCCGGTGTCCAATTTTACAACCTCAACGACCATGGCTTGCCCCCCCCTAGTTTTGATCCTGGGTACACCCATGCCCGGTTACCTTACGGTACCGGTACACACACACAGAGTAATACACAGTGAAATACACCGTCCCACAGGGATCCAGGCCTGGTCGGCACACCCCTATGTACACCCGACGGTATCTACCCTACGGCCAGGCTCGTCCTTGGCCTAATTCCCCCTTTGGAGAGTCTAGTCCCTTCCCACAGGCTGCAACAACCCACAGCCCCTACACAGCACTCCGGCTGCTCTGAGCCAGGCCCCGACCTGGGTTTAGTCACCGGAGCTCCAGGGCAAGTCAGGCCCCTAAAAACTCCTTGGCACATGTCTCCAGGTCGCCAACTGCTTCCAAGTCTACCATCACCAGGGCCAGACCTCCAGGCAAGCGGCTGCACCAAACACTCCCTCGCGAGCCCCTCCAGGGTCAGCCCCACTTCCGGGTACTCTATTAACCCCTGTCGTCTGGCCTCACGGCTCCATTCTCACAGGACTTGGTCTTCTCTCCCCTCAGAGGCTTCTGCTCTGTTTTCAATCACCCACGGACTGAACGGCCCAACATCATACATGGCCCTTTTACTTAAGCAAACACATATACTTTAATGGGACCCTCATGACCTGACAGTCGGTCCCCATGGCGGTTACGGCCGCCTGGCCTCCGTGGGCTCCAACTCCTCACAGGACCCACACACACATACATCCACTGTCCCTCATGGACTTCTATGGACATCAGTCTTGTCAGGCCCAGACCACACACACCAGCACAGTCCAGCATGGACTTCAGCCCTCTAGGCCCAAACCAGGTTGTGAGCCACCTGAGCTTCAGGGCAGTCAAAGCTTCCCCCAAGGTCTCCTCACCCTGCTCATGATGCCCAGCTGCCTTCAAGCCCTACCAACACAGGGAGAGATCCCGGATGGCAGCCTCAGCACCATGGACAGAGTGAGCCCCCTGCGAGTTAAGCCAGGACCCCCCATACACCCAGGTGCTCCACTAACCTCTCGGTCTGGCCACAGGCTTCATATGGCTCAGAGAGACTGGCGTCTCCTGGCATGGAGAGCCAGGCGTCCTGCCTCATCCCCCTCAAAGGGAACGGGACCCCTCTGAGACACGTCCTCTCCCTCAGAGGATCATGTCTGGTCTCTCTGGTCTCTGTTGTGTCTGTGTCTCTAATCTGGTCTCTGTTTCCAGACTGCCATCTCTCCCTGGACTCTGCAGTCTGAACTCCCCTGCAGTCTGATCTGATCTGCAGTCTGTCGTCTCCTCTCAGACTGATCTCTGCAGTCTGACGTCTCTGACCAATCCATCTTACAGACACCTGGCTAGCTCTTTATCATGGCTGCCACACCCACACTGACACACCCACCTGGGCTGCTATGCAATCAGCACACCTTGCTCACAGCCGCTCATCAGGCTCATGAATCTGTCAGGTCTACAGCACTCACTTTCAGCTGTTAACTCCCCGTGTTCTGGTTGGTTTAATACAGCACACCCACAGTAAAACCGGATAAATGTGAACAGAGCCATATACCAACCACCCGTGTGATGCACCCGGCCATGGGTTGCATCACCATAGATGGATTACTAAAACCGGCAGTTCTCGCATTGTTTTTAAACTATTTCTTACTAAGGTATGGCATAAATAATGATCCAATGTTCTAGTACCTGACAATCAGTTTCTTGCTTGGAGGTAGAGCACTGAGAGTATTGAGGGTCGCATGCATCTGAGTGCAACCTTACCTCTTTTTAAGCCCAGTGCTCGTTACATTTATGTGTATGTTTGATAAAGGTCAAAAAATGACCGAAATGTTACAAGTTTATGCACACTGCTTTGTTGACCACACAATTAAAATTATTATCTTCACCATACCTACCTTTAAAGGGACATTTTTCAGTATGATATTAATAGTACCCTTGAATAGTGACTGGGCAGACCATTAAAAACATATAAACTCATTACTGTCCCTTTGTAGTTTTCTTTCTATAAGCATTTGCACATCCTTCATGCAGCGGTCTGCACTAGTCCAGCTCATTACTTTCACAGCTGAATAGTCCGCAATATGTAAATGTTATTTAAATGTCCCATCCACGTAAGCTGTTATTTTGTCCCTCCCCTCTGTGCTCTTTCTCCTGCTAGTGTAGTGTAGAGTGGGAGGGAGAGATGGCAGGCACATATGTAGCTATTACATTAGGCTGTCTTCTCCTGTTGCACACAGCCCGTGCTGTCTGTGAGAGATTCTGTGTGTTTTTATTTAAACATATGTTTTGCTGCAGACAGGAGGATACAGCCAACCCCCCCCCCCCCCCATGTGAGTAAATTTGCTTGTCGAAGAGGGCAGTGCAGAGCAGGCAGTGATGTCCTCAATACATGAATATTCATCCTATAGGGTGTGGACAGCAGAAAACTAAGTGATCACTCACTGTGATTTACAGATGGAAGAATCTCTTTACTTGAAGTTTACAGGGGATGGGGGGGCTATAAATAAAAGATTACATCAATAGAGAGAGAGTTTCACCAGAGAATTGGAAAATGATTTCAGTTACATATGGATATGGATTTTTGACGTGACAGATTCCCATCAAGTGCTGGATTTTTCTTTCTATATGATACACAATTTTTTATTTTGTTTTTTATGTTTTGAACACTGTTTAAAGGAAAAATAAATATTACTTTTTTTTTTCTTGCGTCATTTTCACAGCAATAATTTTTTGTCCTTAGAGCTCTGAGAGGTCTGTTATGGTTTGCCACAGATCCAACAAAACCAAGTATGTGTCTTTTTTGAATTGTGTCGTTTTTCCAAACTCAATTTCTTGTAGGAAGCACTGTGTTTTGGGTGTTTTTAACCCTTTTTTAACACTTAAAAACATTTTTAATTCATTCTTTACATTGTTTATTAGCACCACAAGTGGACATGAGCATACAATCTTATGATCATATAGGTATTATTCTTGACTACTTGTGAAGTACAGTGCATTATCTCATCCTGGCAATGTAAGCAGATAGATGATATAGATCATCGCCTATTAAAACTATCTCTGGCAAGATCTGATAGGCTTTGGTATATGCAGACCAAGAAGGCCATTTTTAGGTGAACATGATGAATAAGTGTGATGGACTGACAGAGGAGTGCCAAATTGTCGCTGTCAAATTTTTCATGTGCCGGAGTCACTATTGTGTGTATTATTATTATTATTTATTCATATAGCGCCATTAGGTTCCATGGTGCTTTACATAAGGATGAGGGAGACAAGAACAAGTACACTAAATCTAGGCGATCAGGACGTACAGGTACAGGAGGGGCAGGGACCCTGTCCACGAGGGCTCACAGTCTAAGAATTCACGCTCCTGCTATATACTGTAGATACAGTTGATTGAACAGGTAAAAAAGCAATATCAGGCAATAAGCATGACAGATTTATCTGTCATGGAAGTCAAACTGATGAACATATACTTGAAGAAAAGGATAAAAGTTCTGTCCATTTTTTTATGTAGGAAAAAATTACAAGCTTGAGGAATAAGATTGCAACACATACTCGTGAAAGTGATGAGCAGAACCTGCAATTGCGGGAGAATAAGGAGGTGGTGCACAAGCAGTTCCAGAAGCTAAAAGGCCAGATGAACCAAACGAGGACTGCAGAGCACAGTCATCTCACCACACTGACCGTACAGAGCAACGCAACACTCAAGGAGCTGAGCAGAATTATAGAGAAGGTATGACCACATGCACATTATAAATATACATGGATTTATGGGATCTGTACATGTATGATTATGTAGGCACTGTTGTCAGATGGAGTAGAATATTCTAAGGGCGTTTTACAAGGTGCATTACCCCATTATATCTTAAGGACCACATCTAATTTAATAAATGAAAAATATAAACATCACTTCAGCGCTTCCATACACCAATAAAAACAAAATATGCAATCCTGTTTCATCCCCATAAACATACTCCAAGATATAAGGTTAAAGGTAAACCATAAAATAAATGCAGAAAATTTACCCCCGACAACATTAACAACGATAAAGGAAATAAACCTCGAGGTAGTCAATATTTCAAATGAATTGCAAAGCTTACCATGAGGCATGAGGTCATCTCCAGCATAGATGAACTGCCAGGTGGGTATTGACTTTAGCGGTGCCAAGATCTGGAAATGAAGCAGAGCAGAAAAGATAAAGATCTGGTGTAGCTGACTCATAGCCCTCCAGATAACATAATGCAGTGTTATAGCCTCCAGATAATATAATGCAACATCACAGCCCTCCAAATAATATAATGCAGCGTTACAACCCTCCAAATAATATAATGCAGCATCACAGACCTCTAGTAATATAATGCAGCGTCATAGCTCTCCAGATAATATAGTACACAGTCGTAGTCTTCCAGAAAACATAATGCAGCATCACAGCCCTCCAGATAATATAATGTAGTGTCACAGCCCTCCAAATAATATAATGTAGCGTCACAGTCCTCTAGATAATATAATGCAGCGTCATAGCCCTTCATATAATATAATGCAGCGTCATAGCCCTCCAGATAATATGATGCAGTGTCACAGCCTTTCAGATCATATAATGCAGCGTCATAGCCCTCCAGATAATATAATGCAACATCACAGCCCTTCATATATAATAACGCAATAATGCAGCCTCATAACCCTCCATATAGCATACATCCTCCCCACACAGACACACTGCCCCCTATACAATCTGCCTCACTCACCATGCCCTCTGGACAGCCCCCCCACACACACCCAGTCACACTGCCCCTGTACAGCCCTCCCACACACACACACTGCCCCCTGTACAGTTCCCCACACACACAGACACTGCCCAATGTACAGCCCCCCCACACACACACACACTGCCCCTGTACAGCCCCACACACACAGACACACTGCCCCCTGTACACCCTCCCCCCCCACACACACACAGACACACTGCCCACTTTACAGCCCCCCACACCCAGTCACACTGCCCCCTGTACAGCCACACACACACACACACACTCCCCCTCTCTCCTCCAGAAGCTGTGGAGGCTCTTCTTCTCCTGAATGGAGCTCACACTCACTGCTCCCACTGGCAGCTGTGTCCTGACTGTGGTAGCTCATCACAGTGCAGCACGCAGGGGCAGTGGGAATTTTAAAGCTGCTGCGTCTGCCAGTCCTCTAGCGGCCATGATTAGCCACCTGGGGACCGGCTGGGCAGACCGCTGCGCAGTGACATGGATGTGCTTCCTCAGGACGCACATTCATGTAAAGCAGACGCAGGGGTCAGCAGGCGCTGGGCCCCTATACCTCCGGGCCCAGTCGCCCTTGCGACCCCTGCAACGCGTTGTTTCAACACTGCGCAGTACAGGAATGAAGGAACTTGTTGTTCAGGAAATTCATCACGACTAAGACTTTATCAGTACAGTGAGAGCTCTTCTTCCCCTGTACTGTGTAATAACCAATTTGTTCAATTTTTTTTAAATATGTTATTTATGGTATTTGTTTTTTTAAATTACTTTTACGTTATAAATCAATTTTAAGGGAATTTGTCAGCAGAATTTGCTTCCCAAATTTCACACCTTATCAGTATTTGAATGTTTACCTTTCAAGACCAAGTCCAGCAATCCATTTGCATGGCAAGTCTTTTCCTTGATTACTGAAAAATGTGCATTTTAATTTATATATAAATGAAGCTGTAGCTCTGAAGCCTCTGTCACTCCAGATCTATCTGCCTTCCAGCACTGCCTCCTTCTGCTTTACAGCATGGAGCCTGTCAGACAGAGTAAGGCTAAATTCACACTAGTGTTTGCATCTGCATGCGTCTGGCATGCAAACGCAGTGCCAAATGCTGCCATGCTGATGTGAATGCAGTGGAGATTCTCCGCATGTGTTCACAAAGTATGGTGCCTGGCCACCCAATCAGCGGTCTCGGCGGCGGCCGGGAGTTCAGCGGCGGCCTCTGGGAGAATTTCAATGTGATCCGCAGCGTTCTCCTGCGCTGTCATGCTGAGGACACTGCGGATTCATTGAGCTCCATGCATTCCTTGTGCGCTTGCGGGCGCTTGCTGAACGCACAAAAAATGCATCATGTTACATTCGGAAGGCACACAAATTATGCGCATCCGAACGCAACTGCAACCAAACGCAGCTACTATGCGTTCCAATGTTAAAAATAGGAACGCAGTGCCCATGCGTTTGGCTGCATTCAGCTATGTTGCATTTACAAAGCAAATGTGAACCCAGCCTAAGCGGCTCTGTGCTGTGGGATAAGACTGAAGGGACAGAGATTTCAGGGTTGCCATAAGTTTTGACATTTTTTTTCTCTTTTTTTTGTCTTACATATTTTTCATATATTTTATTTTTTACAATAATTATTAGTTTCACAAGGGAACATGAAAAATATGTGGCTCTGATTATATATGGATAATAAATGCAGTTTACAGAAGTGCAGTTTATCTCATACTGTCATTTAAAGCGCTCGTACAGACTGCCGCTTTTTAAACCGAGTGCGTCCTGACAAAACAATGGATCACACTCGGACTAATGTTATTTAATGAAGCAGTGAAGATATCCAATTTCTTTTTTTTTTCATACTAAGTGGTTTGAAAAAATAAAAAAATGCAGCATTATTATTATTATTTACTTAAAGTGATCCTGACCCAGAAGACACCCCACATCCCCTTCTTACCTACCCATGCAACTTGTTTCCTGCTGCCATCCATCCTGTTTCTTCCTAAACCGCGCTGGCGTTCTTTATAAATCATTAATTTCTTATATCATTCCTGCAGCTTCCTTGTAATGAGGAAGCCGCAACAGGCGGGCTGTGTGCGCTCTCCCCCTCCTTGACGGTAATTAGCCGTCCATAGGCGTGGTAGCAGGAAAACAAGCTGCATGGGTAGGTAAGAAGGGGATGTGGGGTTGTCTTCTGGGGTCAGGATCACTTTAATAGAAACCATTGATTTCATGGTGCTGTACATGAGCAAGGGTTACATACAAACAAGTACCATAAAAATACAATGAGCAAACTAATAGTGACAGCTGATACAGACTGGAGGGAGAAGACCCTGCCTTTGTGGGCTTAGATTCTACAGGGCGGTGGTGAGAGAGAAAGTAGGTTGGGTCTGCTCTGGTGGTGGTGGAGCCACTTGTCCGATGGTGGTGGAGCGCCAGGTCCGATGGTGGTGGAACGCCAGGTCCAGTGGTGGTGGAGCACCGGGTCTAGTGGTGGTGGAGCACTGGGTCCAGTGGTGGTGAGGTGGCACTGTGGTCATTGCAGGTTGAAGGCTGTTCTGAAGAGATGGGTTTTCAAGTTCCGCTTGAAGGTTCTGAGTGTGGGGGACAGTCGGACATTTTGGGGTGCAGAATTCAAGAGAATGGGGGATGTTCGGGCAAAGTCTTGCAGGCGGTTAGATGAGGAATGTACAAGTGTGGAGGAAAGAAGGAGGTCTTGCAGGCTTAAAGATTACTAGTTGGATGATATTGGGGGATTAGTTCAGAGATATATGGGGTGGACAGATTGCGGATGGCTTTGTAAGTCAATGTTAGTAGTTTGAATTGGATACACTGGGGAATTGGGAGCCAGTGGAGGGATGTGCAGAGGGAAAAAGAGAGGAATAGCGAGGAGAGAGGTGGATTAGTCGGGCAGCAGAGTTAAAGACAGATTAGAGAGGTGTAAGAGTGTTAGCAGGGAGGCCACAGAGGAGGAGGTTGCAGTAGTCGAGACGGAAGTTGATAAGGGCATGCACTAGTAGTTTAGTAGATTGAGGGTTGAGGAAGGGACGGATTCTGGAGGTATTTTTGAGTTGGAGGCAGCAGGAGGTGGCAAGGGCTTCTATATGCGGTTTGAAAGACAAGGCAGAGTCACGAGTTACTCAGAGCAGCAGACTTCAGGTACAGGGCAAAGTGTGATGTCATTTATTGTGATAGATAGATCTGGTAAGGAAGGTGTGTGGAGGAAAGATTATGAGTTCGGTTTTATTTACATTCAGTTTTAGGAAGCGAGATGAGATGAAGGAGGATATAGCTGATAGATGCAGCATGCATGATTTGCCTCCATAAACTGCATTGCACAGTTTATTAGTATTATTATTATTAGTATTATTATTAGTAGTAGTATTATTATTCTTTTCCAAATCCAAGAAAAACGGATTCTACTCTGATCAAACTTGGATCAGAGTTTGATTAGGGAAAGTCGACTTTTTTTTAAGACTGGCTGTTAACCTATTAGACCTCACCTCTAGTAGGATCTGGTAGGCTTTCATCTATGGCCAACTTGCAGGTTATTGTTTGGACGTAAGTTGCCATGGAAACCCATTGGTTGGTGAACCAACATTGAACATTGCTTGGCAAAGAAAAAATGCCCTCCGTCTGTCAAACTCAGTAGGGTAAGTACCCATCATCATGATTAGCAGTGTTTTCGCTGTGTTGTACAGTATAAGAACTGTGGATGAATTTATAGAAGTGTCATGCCCATGTGCTTCTTTTTTACGCAGCGTAAACTGACTTCCAATGTGGCTTATCGAGCTGCAACATGTCAATTTAGTTTTTCAGACACACAAGTGTTCTCTGCGGGAGACAACAGAGAAAATATGCTGCTCCCAGAATCTAAGTGTACGTACCCTTAGATCACTATTGGCAACAGCAGCTGAAGTATTAAACTGCTGGGATCTGAGCTTCCTCTAGCCCCAGCAAAAGCATTGGAAGCTCAACTTTATATTAAACGTCAATGCCTGCTGAATTTCAACACATAAGGATGTACAAATATGTATGAGATTTTGCATAAGGGGTTAAAGTGAAACTTTTTTATAGCAATTGTAAAACATGACTTATAAGCCAGTAACATATTGTCACAGGGTGGTATTACGGATAGGGAATCGAGGCAAGATGGTAAGATGGGCAAGGGAGTTCAGGGGAGCTAGTCTAGCCCTGGACTTGGGGTCTCTAACTAGCCCTGATCCCGAAGGTACCTCTGAAGGTGAGGAGGTTCGGGTCGCCACTCTAGCCCTTCGCTCCTGATCAGCCCTAGGCTAAGAGTCCCTACCTCCACCCACGGACCGGGAAAACCCAGCAGCTTTAATAGAAGTCAATAGCAGTAATAAGACAGCTCAGCAGATCATGACTTCACAGCATGGGTTCCAAGTAGAAATGAACTCTAACTGCGACACCTAGTGGAGGGAAGTGCAGCTATAATTTTTTTTTATCTATTTCCCAGTACATTGAATGGTAAAATAAATGATGTAATTGAAAAGCTGCAACTTGTCTAGTAAAATACCAGTCCTCATATGTCTACATGGGTGGAAAAAATAAAAAAAATTATGTCTCTTGAAAGAAGGGTTGGAAAAAATCAAAGCGCTAAAAAGCAAAACTGCCCAGGTTGGAAGTAGTTAAAGGAGTTTTTCAAGATTAAGATGCTGATAACCTATATTTATGACAGGTCATCAATATCTTAGTTCTAGACAACCTCTTTAAGATATGAGAAGTAGGTAATCATCTAAAATACCTTTTCATCATAACATAAATACACAGAAATTAAATTAAAGGGAACCTGACCTCTACAAATGACCCCCCAGCCTGTTTTAAACCTGTCCCTGCACCATAGTAATCCAATTGTACCCATCCCTTTCTGTCCCTAAAGCGCTGTGAAAGTTTATAAAAGTAGTTTATTCACCTCTTGTTCTGCAGCTTCACATTACATGTGAATCCGCAAAAGGCGGGCTTATGTGGCTCTCCCCGCCGGCAGTGTGTTAATTATGCACGGCCATATGGGCGTGCTATAGAGCAGAGACTGCTTGTGCTGCAAGGGGGCGGTACATGTGAGATGACGAAAATCGCATCATATCGCTTGGACCGCCCCCTTGCAGCACAAGCACAGACTCTGCTCTATAGCACGCCGCCGGCGGGGAGAGCCACATAAGCCCACCTTTTGCGGCTTCACATGTAATGGATTACTATGGTGCAGGGACAGGTTAAAACAGGCTGGGGGGTCATTTGTAGAGGTCAGGTTCCATTTAAAGTAAACATTTTAAAAACCCTTTGTTTACATAAAATTGTCTTTTCTGTTCTGTAGATGATTGTCTATTATGCCCTTCTTCAGCTGATGCAATGCAGTCATACAGATGGTTTGTGGCTCCAAATCAGCATTCATATCAATGTACACCTACTTAACTGAAATTAATAGTAGCAGTGGTATTTTTGTATGTGGTGTAAGATGGCAACTGGCTACATTGTGAATGACCGGTATGTATCACAGAAGTGTTTGTACACTGGGATGTAAACCTGATACCTGTAGTGCCACAAGTCTTGTTAATGCATTCAAGGGCCAGGTTTACGGATAGGTAGAGACGTTGGTGGGTCTGGCTATCCACATACCTCCACCCAGGTGTTTGTCTCAGTTGTTATAATGAAACTGTTTGTTTGGCACATGGTCAGAGTGTGTGCACTGACCAGGGTTAGGCTGTCAGAAAGAGCCTCTGAGAGAGTTGTTTTACACTGACTGGAGTTAGTGTGTGTGTGTGGAGGATGCCATACCTCCTGAAAGGTTACCTCAGTGAAAGGGGTTGTGTTTACTGACCAGGGTCAGTGTGAATGGAGACCGAGTTACCTCCAGTGGGAAACTACTGTGGAGAAGTTGATCCAATTAATTTCACCGATTTACCGGGGTTAAAGATATCCAATTTATTATATCCAATATACTACAGGAATATCTCTTAGTAGATAGTTTTTATTGCGTATTAAAATTGTCCAGTGTGGACCGTGTAACAGTGTTAAAGTGTTTGACATACACATAACATAGAATAAACCCTCCCACCACACCCGAAAACACAAACTCTATTGTATTGGGGAAGAAATGGTGATTCTAAGTGTCCCCTGAACAGTGCTGAGGTCCCGTATAATTCCTATTGGTTTGTCTGGATGTAAAGGCTCCAGGCTTAAGCCACATAGGTATTAGGGCCCTTTCACATCAGCGTTTTTTTTTAAATCGCGGCAGATGCGGTGAAAAAACCGCATCTGCCGCGATTACCGCATACCGGCTGCACTTGCGGCGCGGTTGCGGTTTTTGCCATGCAAAGTATAGTCGGACTTGCGGCAGGTGCGGCAAGTGCGGTTTTGCACTTGCGGCAGGTGCGGCCGCGAAAAAAAACCGCGGTCAGCCGCGGTTTTTTTCGCGGCCGCACCTGCCGCAAGTGCAAAACCGCACTTGCCGCACCTGCCGCAAGTCCGCCTATACTTTGCATGGCAAAAACCGCAACCGCGCCGCAAGTGCAGCCGGTATGCGGTAATCGCGGCAGATGCGGTTTTTTCACCGCATCTGCCGCGATTTAAAAAAAACGCTGATGTGAAAGGGCCCTTAGTCTGTCTGTCACTTTCAGTCACTGTTGATATATCACAGGCGGAGTCCTTAATTCGCATTTATATATGGTCAGGTCTCCAAAGGATAGGTAACATCTAATCATACATTTGACATCCACATGATACAATAATGATGTATACATATATGTGACCACAGGTTATGGTCTTATTAATGCCCGACGCGTTTCGCCTTTCTTATAATTTAAAGGCTCTTCAGGGGCTTATGCATCAAGATATATGATAGGATACATCAGATAATTTGCCATCTTGTTTTGATGTACTTTGTAGATGGAAATGCTTTTCACCCCTGAAATCCAACCCAATACATAAGGCAAAGTCCAAAAAGTAACCCCTAAGAGCACCTATATGAAACCAGCCCCTCCTCATTGATCCAAAAGGATGTAAAGGAGATAATTTATAAACATGTATGGTGATTATACCATGCTACTAATCTATGAAAAATAAACCTCTCTTACAATGAGGTCACCAGGTTGGAAAAATGATCAGATATTTAGATGGAGAAAGTATGATCCAGATGTGTGACATGATCTTCACACAAAGTCCTTTAATCTGGAATATATGCCCACTATCTCTAACCTTGGTTGTACCATATCTAACAAAGTATGTTGAAAGTATACCCCTTCTCCTTATAAACCTCCCAATCTCTTGTATATATCCCTTAAACATAATCAAATCTTTAACAATTATTGATCCATTGGTAACTGTCACCCAGCTAAGCCTATTCCCAGATCACTCAGGGAATCACTGCAGTGTTTACATGGGGCCGAGGACACGTGCGCATGCGCCTTACTGCCTCCCGCCCACCACGGAGCCGACGATTTTTTTTTTTAAAGTGGTGAAAGCAAATTTAAAAAAATATGTATTTTTTTTTGCCATTTCCAACACCTGTAATGTTTTCATTATTACTGTGTAAGGGTTTCTTTTGTAGGTGGCAAGCTAACATTTTTTATTGACACAATTTTGGGTAAATGCAAAGTGTTAATTGTTTAGGGTATGTGCACAAGATCATCAGGTGCCCGACGGGAGTCCATAGCCTCCCTATACTCACGATCTGTGTTGGGTGCAGGGCGGCTTTTCCAAGCGTGCAGCCGATGGTTATCACTTCCAACTGCAGCACGAAATTAACATGCTGCGGAGATGTGGAAGTCCAGAAACCTGCGCCGCAGCTGAAAACACACTGTGGTCAGGAGAAACATAGAGGGCATAGGATTTCTTGAAATGCCATTCATTATGTTGGTACAGTACAATGCAGCGTTTTAAACGCAGTGGCAATACGCTGCGTCCAAAACGCTGCTTTTACTGGTCGTGAGCACACAGCCTTATTATTGCATTTATTACAGAGTTCTATTGACCGAACAAACGTTGGCATTTCAGTCTTTTTCCTCTTTACAGCGTTTATAGATCAAGTTAAGTTATTTTGTAGATCAGACTTTTATGGTTGAACTAGTATTATTATATGTTTAATTTTTTTATTCCTTTATGTGTAATGGGAGATCAACTTTTTGTTCTATTTCTTAAAAGATTTTTGTTTTACTTTGTTTTTCGTCCCTTTTAACTTCTTCACTCCCAGTCGTTTTCTGTTTTCGATCTTTCCTCCCCTTCCAAGAGACATAACTTTTTACATTTTGTATCAATGAGAGCTTGTTTTTTGCAGGACGAGTTGTACTGTTGAAGGACCCCTTTCATTTTACTGTATAATGTACTGAAAAAAAATTCCAAGTGTGGTGCAAAAAAAGTGCAATTCCATAGATTTTTTATTTTTTATTTACCGGTTTCAACATACGATAAATCTGACCTGTCATTACGATTCTCCAGGTCAGTACCAGTACGCAGACCAAACATGTATTTTCTTTTACTTAAGCAGTGTAAAACAATTTGGACATTTGTAAGTAAACAAGAAAAAAAATTTTGTAGCCATTTTCCGTAACGTTTTCATTATTTGCTATCTGGGATGTGTGAGGGCTTAGTTTTTGCATCCTGACCTGACGTTTTTACTTATACCATTTTTGTGTAGTATAATGTTTTCGTCGCCTTATACTGCATTATATTGCAATATTGCGGTGGCCCAAAAAGTTTTATTCTTGCCTTTTGAATTTTTTATTTTCATTACACTGTTTATCGGGCGAATTAATTTATTTTATTTTTTGATAAAATGGAAACTTCTAAATGCAGTGATACCAAATACTGTATATGTATTTTTTGTAATTGTTTTATTTTCTATGGGTCAAAAGAGGGTGATTTGAATTGTTGTGTCTTAACTTTTCTTTCATAGTTTTAAAATCTTTTTTGGGGGAGAATTTAATAGATCCCTTAGGGGACTTAAACTGCGATCTAATGATCACTTGTGCTATTTCTGTATAGCAGAGATCACAATCTTCTATAAATGTTGGCCAGCATTTACAGGAAAATTATAATGATAGACATGGGGACATCAGCAAACCCCCGGCTGCCAAAACAACTCACCAACGAAACACAATCACATCATGGGCGCTCCAAGGGGCTGGAGGAATGCCACTTCCCCTTTGCCGGCATGTGTTAAATCTCGCTGTCTGAGATTGATGGTGGGATTTAGCAGGTTGATAGCCAACGGCAGATCTGGATCTCTGATCAACCCATGGCTACTAGAGGCACATGATGGCTGATTAAACACAGGGAAACATGCAGACTCAGCATACGAGCGCACATCAAAGTCAGAAAACCAACATATGACGTGCCAGTACTTCATATGTTGGTAATGGGTTAAGAGGTAATGGGTTAAGGGACTTAAACCTGTGTTCATTATATTGCTTATAATAAATACTATGATGCCATAATATTGCAGTATATAGTAAAAAATTATGTTCTCCTGTGAAGCTCAGGAATAGCAGACCACTGGCTGCAATGGCATCCCATCCATGCACCACAACCACATCATGAGAGGTAGAGGGCTGCATGTTTTAAATTCGGCTGTCAGCTTGATGCTTGGTGTATAATACAGCCAGTGTCTGTTAGCTATGAATCTGACTCGGCTCAAGAGCTGACATCATGGGGATTGGACATTGAACGTACTAATTTGTCCTATGTCAAGAAGGGATTAAAGGAAATGTATTGTACAAAAATAGTTTGAGTTTTTAATTTGGACCCTTAGTTTATTTTAGACTCGCACATTGTGCTCTTTACTGAAGACTTTTCAGCTACATTATCATCATATGATGGGTAACATCTTTATACACAGCTCATAATATAGGATTCACCAATCACAATAAGCAAAGTCACAGCTGACCCTGCTCCCCCTTCCTTCACAATGACCTTAGCCCACTCTTATTAGATGCTTCAATACAAAATAGGGTCAGAGTCAGTACATTGCTGCCAATGTTCATGTGTATATCCTGAAAGAAAGTATGAGTCCATTGGCCAGGGTGAAAATAGCAACAATATTTTTTAATACAGTTTATGATATGACAAACAAACATTCTTACAAATATATTTAACACAAAAACTCTGACTTAGGGCCCTTTCACATCAGCGTTTTTTGAAATTCGCGGCAGATGTGGTGAAAAAACCGCATCTGCCGCGTTTAACGCATAACCGCGACACTTGCGGCAAGCCCCATGCAATGTCTATGAGGCTTGCGGTAAGGGTGCGGCAAGTGCGGTTTGGCACTTGCGGCAGGTGCGGCCGCGAAAAAAAAATGCTGTCAGCCGCGGTTTGTTTCGCTGCTGCACCTGCTGCAAGTGCCAAAACCGCACTTGCCGCACCTGCCGCAAGTCCGCCTATACATTGTATGGCGTTTACCGCAACCGTGCCGCAAGTGCAGCCGGTATGCGGTAATCGCGGCAGATGCGTTTTTTTCACCGCATCTGCCGCGATTTGAAAAAAACGCTGATGTGAAAGGGCCCTTAAACAGTAGGTCATGATCTGATACATGTTTTTAAATACTGAATACAGATAAAACAAGTACGGTAAATTATCTGTTTTTTAACATTTCTTAATTACTCCAAGGGTAAAATGTGAATCTTATCTATAAAGTAAGATTTTATTGTCTCATGTGCAGGGAGAACAGATTCTTCGGTTAGCAGAAATGTGCCGTAAGCTGGAGACTGAGGAAGAGAAAGTGCTGCCATTCTACCCATCGTCATTAAGTGATGCAGAGAAGGATGAGGCTGAGAGAGCCAGCATGGAGCAGCCTTCCGAGGAGCTGGCACAGGTGGGTATACGTGGGTGCCACATTTTAGAAAGCTTTCATTTGTTATCCTTTTAGGATGATATTATCTATGAAAACCCTTCCCACATCCATATTTATTGATCATCTTTAAGACATGTACTCACAAAAGAACTGAAGAAAAATGAACATCTTTTCACAGCAAAGAGCATTAGAAAGGTTGTGAGCCAACATCAAAAGGGGCTAAATAGTGTGAGCACTTCCAGCTGTACCGCTGTGATACCTCTGCCGCTGTCCGCAGCACTTCAGGACCACCGGCTGCGCTGACTCTGTATTGATCCTTTCTTATTTCCTAACCCAACCGTTTTATTTCTATTACAAATGTATATATATTCAGTGACAATTTGGGGATCAATTAGCTCATGGGCTTGTCCTCCGAGATGGATGGTTGGCGCACAAAGCAACTTTAACTCAAACTCAGTAGATTAAGGTCAAATCTTGCTGCAACTAACTTTGATTCTCATAGACACAGAAACAGGTACATGAAAGCTAGATACCCTATAAGCCCATGTCCAACCCTTTATCAAGCATTGCAGCATCATCTGTCAGTGAGAGGGCTATCTCGCAAGTACCACAATAGGGAGGTAGCTACCCTATAAGTCAATGTCTGACATTCCAGAAACTCCTTTACTGACATCCTGTTTCGAGGTGTTTGCCCTTCATTGGTATAGAACAAAGTCTGACTGGGTGAAATAGGCTGTAGATAAGTTTCTGGCTTCAAATTAACCCTTTGTCATATTACAAAAAGCTCATAAAATGAGCAGACATTGACTTGTAGGTTAGCTATCCCTCCTCGGTGGAACTTGCTGTATCATAGAATATAAAAAACCCTCTTATTTACATACTTTTCTCTCATGGAGTACTGTCTGTAAGACTATGCAACGTTTTTCTAGGGCAGTGATGGCGAACCTTTCTGAGGCCGAGTGCCCAAACTGCAACCTAAAACAAAATTATTTATGGCGAAGTGCCAACACGATAATATAACCTAAATTACAGCAGGAGTGGTAATCACAAGCGCTGCACAGGGGGGAGAGCCAGCAGATGCTAACTCTCTTCCCTGTACAGGGCATGTAGTCCTGAAACACTGATGATCAATTCAATTATTTTAACAATTAATTGATTTTAAACTTACCTTTGCAGTCTTCTCTTCTCTTCGGCAGTGGTCAGACAGCTCATGTGTACTGCACATTGAAGCTGAGCCGCTGCCACCGCCCTTTCCAGGAACAGCAGGTGGACTGATCTGTATGGAAAAAATGCAGAATATTAGACAGATAGGAGATAGATTTTATCATGGAATACAAGCAGATTTCATACTGAAATCATGGTCCTCATCTTGTAGTAATATCTCCATCATGACCCTCTCCTTGCAGTAATGTGTCCCATCCTGACCCTCTCCTTGCAGTAATGTGTCCCATCCTGACCCTCTCCTTGTAGCTATGTGCTCCATCCTGACTCTCTCCATGTAGTAATGTCCTGACCTTCCCATTTAGTTATGTGCTCCATCTTGTCCTTCCCCTTCTAGCTATGTGCTCCATCCTGACCCTCTCCTTCTAGTTACGGGCTCCATCCAGATCCTCTCCTTGTAGTAATGTGCTCCATCCTGACCCTCTCCTTGTAGTTATGTGCTCCATCCTGACCACCTCCTTCTAGCAATGTTCTCCATCCTGATCCTCTCCTTCTAGCTTTTTGCTGCATTCTGATCCTCTCCTAGCTATATGTTCCATCCTGACCCTCTCCTTGCAGTTGTGCTCCATCCTGACCCTCTCCTGGCAGTAATGTTTCTATCCTGACCCCCTTCTTGTAGTAATGTCTTCATCCTTATCCCCTTGTAGTATGCCCCATCCTTGTCCCCTTCGGTAATGTCCCATCCTTGTCCAATTGTGGTAATGTCCCTATCCTGCCCCATCATGTAGTAATGCCCCATCCTGTTGTAATGCCCTATCCTTGTCCTCTTGCAGCAATATTCCCCATCCTGCAGTAATGTCCTATCCTTCTCCCCTTGTAGTAATATGCCCCATCCGTGTCCCCTTGAAGTAATATGCCCCATCCTGCAGTAATGTGTCTCATCCTTGTCCCCATGTAGTAATATGCCCCATCCAGCAGTAATGTGCCCCATCCTTGTCCCTTGGTATTATTGCACCACCATTGTCCCCATCACATAGTAATATGCCCCAACTTGCCCCCTGGTAGTATTGCCCTATTCTTGCCTCCATTACATAGTAATCTGCCCCATCCTTGTCCCCATCACATAATAATATACCCCATCCTGCCATCACATAACAATATGCCCCATCCTGCCCCATCACATAACAATATGCCCCATCCTGCCCCATGACATAATAATATGCCCCATCCTGCCCCCTATTAGTATTGCCCCATCCATTCATCATCCTCTTAGTATTGCCCCATCCATCCTGCCTCCTCTTTGTATTGCCCCATCCATCCATCCTCCTCCTAGTATTGCCCCATCCATCCATCCATCCATCTATCCTCCTCTTAGTATTGCCCCATCCATCCATCCATCCATCCATCCATCCTGCTCTTAGTATTGCCCCATCCATCCATCCATCCTCCTCTTAGTATTGCCCCATCATCCTCCTCCTCCAGGTATTGCCCCAACATCCACCTCCTCCTTGTATTGCCCCATCATCCTCCTCCTTGTATTGCCCCATCATCCTCCTCCTCCAGGTATGGGCCCATCATCCTCCTCCTCCTCCTTGTATTGCCCCATCATCCTCCTCCTCCTTGTATAGGCCCATCATCATCCTCCTCCAGGTATTGCCCCATCATCCTCCTCCAGGTATTGCCCCATCATCCTCCTCCTTGTATTGCCCCATCATCCTCCTCCTCCAGGTATTGCCCCATCATCCTCCTCCGGGTATTGCCCCATCATCCTCCTCCTCCTTGTATTGCCCCATCATCGTCCTCCTCCTTGTATTGCCCCATCATCCTCCTCCTCCAGGTATTGCCCCATCATCCTCCTCCTCCTTGTATTGCCCCATCATCATCCTCCTCCAGGTATTGCCCCATCATCCTCCTCCTTGTATTGCCCCATCATCCTCCTCCTCCTTGTATTGCCCCATCATCCTCCTCCTCCAGGTATTGCCCCATCATCCTCCTCCTTGTATTGCCCCATCCTCCTCCTCCTCCAGGTATTGCCCCATCATCCTCCTCCTCCTTGTATTGCCCCATCATCCTCCTCCTCCTTGTATTGCCCCATCATCCTCCTCCTCCAGGTATTGCCCCATCATCCTCCTCCTCCAGGTATTGCCCCATCCTCCTCCTCCTCCAGGTATTGCCCCATCATCCTCCTCCTCCTTGTATTGCCCCATCATCCTCCTCCTTGTATTGCCCCATCCTCCTCCTCCTCCTTTTATTGCCCCATCCTCCTCCTCCTAGTATTGCCCCATCATCCTACTTCTCCTAGTATTGCCCCATCCTCCTCCTTCTCCTAGTATTGCCCCATCCTCCTCCTTCTCCTAGTATTGCCCCATCATCCTCCTCCTCCAGGTATTGCCCCATCCTCCTCCTCCTCCAGGTATTGCCCCATCATCCTCCTCCTCCTTGTATTGCCCCATCATCCTCCTCCTTGTATTGCCCCATCATCCTCCTCCTCCTTTTATTGCCCCATCCTCCTCCTCCTAGTATTGCCCCATCATCCTACTTCTCCTAGTATTGCCCCATCCTCCTCCTTCTCCTAGTATTGCCCCATCCTCCTCCTTCTCCTAGTATTGCCCCATCATCCTCCTCCTCCTAGTATTGCCCCATCATCCTCCTCCTTGTATTGCCCCATCATCCTCCTCCTTGTATTGCCCCATCTTCCTCCTCCTATTATTGCCCCATCATCCTCCTTCTCCTAGTATTGCCCATCATCCTCCTTCTCCTAGTATTGCCCCATCATCCTCCTCCTCCAGGTATTGCCCCATCATCCTCCTCCTCCTTGTATTGCCCCATCATCCTCCTCCTTGTATTGCCCCATCATCCTCCTCCTCCTTTTATTGCCCCATCCTCCTCCTCCTAGTATTGCCCCATCATCCTCCTTCTCCTAGTATTGCCCCATCATCCTCCTTCTCCTAGTATTGCCCCATCATCCTCCTCCTCCTAGTATTGCCCCATCATCCTCCTTGTATTGCCCCATCATCCCCCTCCTTGTATTGCCCCATATTCCTCCTCCTAGTATTGCCCCATCATCCTCCTTCTCCTAGTATTGCCCCATCATCCTCCTTTTCCTAGTATTGCCCCATCCTCCTCCTCCTCCTAGTATTGCCCCATCATCCTCCTCCTTGTATGGACCCATTCTGGCTGCTGGTAAAAAAAAAAAACTTTCATACTCACCTCTCTTCCTTCACCGCTGCTGCAGCTTGCATCCTGTCTCCAGCGCTGAGGGCGGTCACGTGATGCCGGGCGCGTCACGTGACCGCTGTCACATGACGCTGGCCGGGAGGGCGGGCCTAGAAGTGTGTGAGAGAGGAGAAATGTCTCCTCTGCTCAGATACAGCTTAGATCTGCCGGTGGCGCGGCGCACGCCGGCAGATCAAACCGGCAGTGTGGTGGCGAGGCTGCGTGCCAGCGGAGGCGGCTCTGCGTGCCACCGCTGGCACGCGTGCCATAGGTTTGCCATCACTGTTCTAGGGCATTGAACTCAGCCAGTCTCTGCTCTACACTGATGAGGTGCACTCACCCTGAAATAGGTTGTCTGTAGCTGGCCTTCTAGATTGGAATTTATTTTTGGTTATTCCTGGTCATATTTGAGGGCTCATTAAATGTATGGACATTGACTTGAATTTGCGTGCACACAATCCATCACAATAGATGAGATCCTAGTGGCATACATCTGTCAGCAAAGTTATAACAAAGTATGAGCACCTGAATAGACAATCACAACTCCTTTATTGTGCTTTTTTGCTTATTGGTACATCTCATTATGACCACCCTGTGTACTGACTTGAGATAATACCAATATCAATTGAAGTGGAGTAATATGTCCACTGTCTAGATTCTAACTAAATAAATATCACTGTCTAGAATCTGACCACATCTAAAGCTTCATTGGAAACTCTGTCGCAGACTCTGTAGTTTTTCATTGCTCATGGTAATGTTATCCACCAGAATGATAGACACCTTGGTGGCGCCTGACAACTCAATTTTAAGTCAGTGGGGTATATAAACCACCACCAGCTCTATTATACATTGAGCAAATCAGACAGCGTAAAGCGACTGTTGGCACGGAATGACTGTTTAAACCAAGTACAGGCGCTCAGTGCATCATTGTGTGGCCAAACATATAAATACACCTTCCCACCTGCTTGTTTTTCATCTATCTTCGCCTTTCTCTCGCTCTGTGAAGCTGTCAATCAAAGAGTAGCTGAGAGCAGAGGTATGAGGAATACAAGCAGGTGGGGAGGTGCAGTTAAATGTTTGGCCCCATCATGCTACATGGGCGCCTGTACTTAGTTTGAACAGTCATTCTGTGCTGACAGACTCCTTTTATGCAAACATTTCTTTTATAGATTTGTAAAAAATAGTTTTAGAAACAAGTGGACCGGTAACATAACCTGCAGGATAAGTAGAAAAACTATTTTCTTGTATTTCACTGGACTCAGTTATGTCTTGACCCAAAGTTCTAAAATTGCTTTGATTTCTCTTTTCTTTCAGTTGATGCTGGACTACACTGCACTAGATCAGTTTTGGAAGCGGTACAATAAGGTCCTCCTTGAACGCTGGGCCCTTGATCGCGAGAAAACTGTCCTTTCTCATGACAACCAGAAACTGCGCGTTTTGCTGAAGCAGTACCTGGATGGCATCTCTGTAAGCAATGAGATCCTGACCCAACAGAACTCCCTACTAATTCTCAACAATCGCAGTAACCTGACGCAGAAAGTTACCCTACAAGTTCCTGTTACTGAAAAGAGGGTCCAGCGTCCAGTGTATAATGTCATTGAAGCTGCTCATGTGGTCAGCTACTCGCTGTGACCAGACAGATCACTTTGTATTGGGGGAGGGGAACGATTCCTCATAAGTGTTTTTGTTTAGGATCCTAAATAAATTGTTACTCTTTCCTGAAAATTGCAGAAAATAAAAAGGAATGAAAATCTCTCCTTTTATTTGTAACAGAATCTTTTGGTTGTTCCTCCAATTATCTAAATGTTGGCCAAGGCCGGCTTCACACCACAGTTTTGCTGATCCGGGGTTGTCCGGTGTGAATCGGACAGCCCTGGATCAGATTTCGGCCCCATAGTATTCCTATGGAGCTGGATGGCAGCTATTTGCCATCCGGTTCCCATCTGTCCGGCAGGATCCGGGGGAATTCGGATTTTTCTCCCGGACACAAAAACGCAGCTTGCAACGTTTTTGTGTCCGGGGCAAAAAGTGACACATAACTGGATCCAGCGCCATCTGGTGCCCAATAGCATGTGAGGCTGCTATGGGCGCAGGATTTATAGAGAGCAATGCTTCATCATGCGGAACACATGAAGGATTTTATTTTACTACTACTACAACTGCTGTAGAACATCTTTTTCTAAAGGAAAAATGGGTCATATCATTTACTGAATAACATGTTGCTCTTCTTTTCGCTATTAAAAGAAGTTCTGAAGCAGCAGCAGTGTATATCAGGCCTTCTTCAGATGTCTGTGTTCTACGTCTGTGTTCTATCAGTGATTTTCGCATATAGATCATGTGCCCATTATATTCCATGGGGCTGCTCACATGTCTGAGTTTTATGCAAAAATCATGGAAACGTTTTATTTTTCCATCAGCATCTTAGATGAAAAATAGCAATACAAGTCTATACATCCGTGAAATTCACTGACAGCACACATTGCCATCAGTGTGCTGCCTGTGATTCACATTGCAATCGGTAGGACAAGCTTTTGTGATTTACAACCCCTGGCAAAAATGATGGAATCAGCTGGCTCGGAGGATGTCCATTCAGTTGTTTAATGTTATAGAAAAAAAACAGATCACAGACATGGCACAAAACTAAAGGCATTTCAAATGGCAACTTTATGGCTTGAAGAAACACTAAAAGAAATCAAGATAAAAAATTGTGGTAGTCAATAAGGGTAATTTTTTCAGACCAAGCAGACGTAAAAATTATGGAACCACTCAATTCTGAGAAAAAAAATTATGAAATCATGAAAAACAAACAAATAAAAGAGCACTCCAATACATCACTAGTATTTTGTTGCATCACCTCTGGCTTTAATAACAGCTTGCAGTCTCTGAGGCGTGGACTTAATGAGTGACGAACAGTACTCATCATCAATCTGGCTCCAACTTTCTCTGATTGCTGTTGCCAGATCAGCTTTGCAGGTTGGAGCCTTGTCATGGACCATTTCCGTCAATTTCCACCAAAGATTTTCAATTGGATTGAGATTATTATTATTAGATCTGGACCATTTGCAGGCCATAACATTGACCTTATGTGTCTTCTTTTAAGGAATGTTTTCACAGTTTTTGCTCTATGGCAGAATGCATTATCATCTTAAAAAATGATTTCGTCATCCCCAAACATCCTTTCAATTGATGGGTTAACAAAAGTGTCCAAAACATCAATGTAAATTTGGGCATTTATTGAAGATGTAATGACAGCCATCTCCTCAGTGCCTTTACCTGACATGCAGCCCCATATCATCAATGACTGTGAAAATTTACATGTTCTCTTCATGCAGTCATCTTTATAAATCACATTGGAACGACACCAAACAAAAGTTCCAGCATCATCACTTTGCCCAATGCAGATTCGCGAATCATCACTGAATATGACTTTCATCCAATCATCCACAGTCCACGATTGCTTTTCCTTAGTCGATTGTAACCTTGTTTTTTTCTGTTTAGGTGTTAATGATGGCTTTTGTTTAGCTTTTCTGTATGTAAATCCCATTTCCTTTAGGCGGTTTCTTACAGTTCAGTCACAGTCATTGACTCTAGTTTCCTCCCATTCGTTCATTTGTTTTGTTGTTCATTTCCTGTTTTGGAGACATATTGCTTTAAGTTTCCGGTCTTGACGCTTTGATGTCTTCCTTGGTCTACCAGTATGTTTGCCTTTAACAACCTTCCCATGTTGTTTGTATTTGGTCCAGATTTTAGACACAGCTGTGAACAACCAAGATCTTTTGCAATATTGCTTGTTGATTTACCCTCCTTTAAGAGTTTGATAATCCTCTCCTTTGTTTCAATTGACATCTCTCCCGAGTGTGTTCAACAATTTAAGGTTCAGGATGGAGCAAATGGATCCATCCTTTTTTGGGACCACATACAAGTTTGAATAGAAACCTGGAAAGTGCGCCTGTCAGGGCATAGGAATGATGATGCAGGACCTGTGGAGCGAAATGATAGCCCTAAAAATACCCATAAATGAGAGATCTTTTGAAGTGCAGGATTTGAAGAAGCGAGTGTGAGGGAGAGTGGAAAACTGTATCTTGTAGCCTTAGGAGACAATGTCCCAGACCCAAGTGTTGTCGACTACAGAAAGCCAATCGTTCCAGAACAGAAGGAGTCGACCACCCACCATGAAAAAATTTCCAGGTGGGGACATGTCATGCCGAAAATAGTCTGTTGCTTTGGACCTAGACAGCTTCACTGGTGACTGTGAGGAAATCAGGAGGGGGCTTATGGCCACTTTATATGCTCCAACGTCGGTCCGATATTGGATCCAACGGCGCGGGAGCGCGCTTTTTCTGCGCAGATTTCCAAGATCGCATTGGGGATTTACACAGCGCGATATCGGCATACAACGTCTCTACGATGTCTACGCCCCCCTTGTACGGCCGACCCAGGAACGACCATTTAACATGGGAGAGAATAGGGGACGTTGTACTGCACATCGTAGTTGGGCGTTTACATCTCCCGATCCGGCTCCAACCTCCATCCAATATCGGGCCGTTGGAGAGCACGCTCATTCGATCCCCGATATCGTTTTGGCATTGTTCGTGCATCGTATTGGTCATTTATACTATACAACGCACGAACGATATTGGGGCTAACGCACAAACCACGTGACTTTTGGTCGGAGTTGGACACCGATATCGGGACGTGTAAACCCACCATTACTTGAAGTAAAGTGGTCTTTTTACCTGGTGGATCGGAATCTTGTCCCGACGATTGTTGAACCCTGCTTAAAATTAGTGAATGCAACGAAAAAGAATTGAGCGTTTATTGGTTCATGCTTTGGAAGTGAAGGACTTTTGCTCCACAAAAAATAGACTTTAAAAAAAGCCACAATTTATAACATTGGGTCAAGCATGAAATTAGGTGAAAAACATCAAAAACTAGATAAAAAAATACACAAATACAACAATGGATTGGTTCCTTAGAGTCTTGCACAAGAAAACTCTCCGACTGCTAACACGATATATTAATAAATTAATCAGCTGTGAATTTTGTACCTAAAAATAAGGATAAAGGTACGGATTAACTTTTAAGACTTCAGAGTGCTCTTTCCATTCATTCTTAATTGAAAACTTGAATCTGATCCCAAAAGGGATGATCATGATTTTACCATAGAGTATTTGGATTTGGCTTCTGAAACAAGTCTAGTTTATTTATTTTTTTCATAAGATTGCTTTACTGAAAAACAAATATGACAAATTCTGTATTTACTGTGCAGTTTCACCATAGATTTGAATCTTGTGTCTCTGGTGCTGTAGGACTGCAGCACTACCCATACATGTGCATATTCAGTAATAGAGAAGACATAACTCATTTTGCGCATTATACAATTGTGTTTCTATTGACATAATTGTATGAGGTTTGTGTTTTCATTACTACATTCACTTTACCATAAAAACTACTGGAAACTGAAAAGACATGTCAAGTGTGTTGAAATGTTGTTTTATTTCATTTATAAAAAATATATATATAACCACATATATATGTGTGTGTATATATATTGTGATAGGGCGACTCGCTTGTGGGCGTCAGGAAGCAATAAGAGGCAGCGTCTTCACAATTATAGGCTAAAACGGTTTATTCACTCCATCAACCGATCACAAAATAAATGCGAAACTAGAAGCCTTACTGCAGGCCAAAGCAAACAGAAAGGCGCAGTCTTTTATAACGTACCGTCTCAGGTGTCGCCTACCTACGTTCACACAGGTTCGTAAATCACCAGCATCCAGCTTGGCCTAGAAACTGCACACACACAAAAAAAAAACCGTGCTGAACGCCAGGCTCCAGTTTATAGCCTGTAACCACACCCAGCGGTGAGGTATGTGGGTACTGGACCCGCCCGTCTCTCACAGCACCCATAAGCCGGACCCTTGCATGCACTAAGTGAAACTCCCAGTGCAAACGTGCACTAGAGAATAATACTCCGGCTTATGTCACAGATAACAGGCATCTCTGCGACACATACCTCCCGTCAATTATGCGACTCCTCGCCACCTCATAGTATATATACATACACACACGAACATCTCAATACATTAGAATATCATCAAAAAGATAATTTATATGAGTAATTTAATACATAAAGTGAAATGCATATATTACCAGATTCGTCTGTTCAACCCTTCCTTTGGGATGTTTATTTAAAAAGCAAATAAATGTTATCCTATTATTACATTATTTGATACTAGGTAGTGTGTGTACAATCTCTTGTTTTATTCACTATGCACCAATTCAGGTAGTATAAAACAATCTGTTGTTCTTTAAAATGTGCGTGTATAACTCACTATTCAAAATCTTTATTAAAAATGCACTTAAAGTGCCAACCAATACAAATATATACCTAAGGCGGCCGTCACACGCTACAATATCTTGAACGATATCGTTTAAGTGATCTGCTTTTTGATCGCTTAAGCGATATCGTTTTTGCATCGTTACGTGTGATCAAGCGATTTTACAATGTAAAATCGCTTGATCGTGACATCGCAGATATGAGAGCAGGACCTCATATCTAGCGATGAACGATGTAACAATCTGCTTCATCGTGGTGTGTGACACCACGATGAACGATCTCCCAGCGGCAGAGCCTATGCTGGGAGATGGTATCTATGGTAAACGTCGGGTTACTAAGCGCCGCGCAGCGCCTAGTAACCCGATGTGTACCATAGTTACCAGCGATCTCGCTGCTCAACATCGCTGGTGAGTCGATCTGTGTGACAGCTCACCAGCGATGTGAGCGATATCGTTAGCGATCGCGCGTGCACGTGATCGCTAACGATATCGCTCACGATATCTGTGTGTGTGACGGCCGCCTAAGGGCCACATCACACACACAGATATTTGTGCAGATATTGTTCGCAGATCTCTGGTTGCAGTGAAATCATGGACACATTGTTCCATTTTGTGGCCGAGTACAAATGTAACAATGTGTCCATGATTTCACTGCAACCAGAGATCTGCGAACAATATCTGCACAAATATCTGTGTGTGTGATGTGGCCCTTAGGCGGCCGTCACACGCAACGATTTCTTGCCCGATATCGTTTAAGTGGTCTCCTTTTTGATCGCTTAAGCGATATCGGGCTTAAAATCGTTGCATGTAATTAAGCGATTTACGATGTGAAATCGCTTGATCGTGACATCGCAGATCTGAGGTCCGGACCTCAGATCTAGCGATTTACGATTTAGCGATCTGCTTCATCGTGGTGTATGACACCACGATGAACGATCTCCCAGCGGCACAGCCTATGCTGGGAGATGGTAACTATGGTACACGTCGGGTAACTAGCGACGCGCGGTGCCTAGTTACCCGATGTGTACCATAGTAACCAGCGAGATCGCGGATCCACATCGCTGGTGAGTCTGTCTGTGTGACATCTCACCAGCGATGTGAGCGATATTGTAAGCGATCGCGCGTGCACGTGATCGCTTACAATATCGCAATAGATATCTGTGCGTGTGACGGCCGCTTAAGAAGTATATGGTATCTAGTATAATACCCCAATAAATGTTTTTTCAATTTTAATACCATGTGTATATGTAGCACAATGGAGCAATCAGAATATAGATGGAATTGTTTCTGGAGAGATGTTACTAGTACAGATGGTCTCCTAGTTTGTCAGGGATTCCTTTTCTAGGAATAGGCGAGATCCTTTGGGTTCGTTGTATTGCACTTGCATTCAATTTTTCTATGGTCAATCTATAAATAAAGTGGTGATATTATATGAGTGTCTTTACTATGCACTCATATATCACCACTTTATTTAGGATCGCCTATAACCTATAGAACCCGCACATAGGCTGAAGAAGAAGCCCCTAGAGAAGGATTTCCTGACAAACTAGGAGACAATCTGTACTAATAACATCACTCCAGAAAGAATTCCATCTATATTCTGATTGTTCCATTGTGTTACATATACACATGGTATTATAATTGAAAAAACATTTATTGGGGTATTATACTAGATACCATATACTTCTTAGGTATATATTTTTATTGGTTGGCACTTTAAGTGCATTTTTAATAAAGATTTTTAAGTGAGTTATACATGCACATTTTAAAGAACAACAGATTGTTTTATATTGGCACATAGTGAATAAAATAAGAGATTGTACATGTACTACCTAGTATCAAATAATGTAATAATAGGATCACATTTATTTGCTTTTTAAATAAACATCCCAAAGGAAGGGTTGAACAGACAAATCTGGTAATTTATTTTATTCAATATACAGTACCTACCTAAGAGATAGCGCCTATCCTTAACCACTTATCTAAATCACACTAGTATTTCAAAACTAATAGGGGATATACGCAGGACCCCCCAAAGATCAGAGCAGCAACTCATTAGGATAACCTTAATACAGGCTAGCTCTGGTGTACACCATAACTGTACCTGTATGTTGAAATGCATATATTATAGAGTCACTAGATGTTGACTCGATGCTATCGCATCAGGAGGGTGGTGTCTGTGCGCTGTCTCTGTGCCTGTCTCCCCCTGTGCGGTCTTCTCTCTGTGGAGTCTGTCCCTTGTGCCTTTTTCTTCGGTCAGTGCTGTCCCCCGTGTGCGGCGTCTCCCCCTTGTGAGCCGACTGTGTCTCGTGTGTGCGCTGTCTACCCCGTGTGTGCCGTCTCTGTCTCTCCCATGAGCGCTGTCTCCTATGTGCGCCATCTCTGCTGTCTTTGTCTCTCCTGTGTACAGCGGCTGTCTGCCTGTCCCCCTGTATCTGTGTCCCCCTGTGCTTCTGCATGTCTACCCCTGTGCCTCTGCCTGTCCCCTTGTGCCTCTGCCTGTACCCGTGTTTGTGTCCCCCTGTGTTTCTGCCTGTCCCCCTGTGTCTCGGTGTCCCCCTGTGCCTCTGTGTCCCCCTGTGTCTCTATGTCCCCCTGTGCTGGTGTCCCTGTGTGTGTGTCCCCCTGTGCCTCTGCCTGTCCCCGTGTTTGTGTCCCCTGTGCCTGTGTCCCACTGTCCCTCTCCTCTCCTCCTGTGTCCCCCGCTCCCGGCAACGGGCGGCCATATTGGAGCACCCAGAGTCGGTGTACAGGCAACTTCAGCCAGGATGTGACGTAGCATACCGTTACATCCTGACGGAAGTTGCCTTAGGGTTTTATTATAGATTACAAACAGAGCAATCTTTTTCACGTGTTTATTTATGTTAATGTTGATGATTGGCGACCACTCTCTGCTTATTCTTCTAGATCTCTCTACAGATTTTGACACTGTTGACCACTATCTCCTTCTCTCTATGTTACACTCCATTGGTATAAAGGACACCGCTCTCTCCTGGCTCTCTTCCTATCTTTCTGACCGCTCTTTCAGTGTATCATTTGCTGGCTCTACTTCCCCCCCTCTTCCTCTCACTATTGGAGTCCCTCAGGGTTCAGTCCTTGGACCTCTTCTCTTCTCTCTCTACACAGCCCCGATTGGACACACCATCAGTAGATTTAGCTTCCAGTACCATCTGTATGCTGACGACACACAATTATACACTTCAGCTCCTAATCTTACCCCTGAGGTGTTAAAGAACACCAATGACTGTCTAGCTGCTGTTTCCAACATCATGTCGCTCTCTATTCAAAACTCAACCTCTCCAAAACTGAACTTCTTTTGCTCCCGCCCTCCACTAACCTCCCTAAAATCTGACATCTCTCTGTGTGCGGTACCACGATAACTCCTAGGCAGCAGGCTCGCTGTCTGGGGGTCACGTTTGACACCGATCTATCCTTCACCTCCTATATACAATCTCTCATCCGTTCTTGTCGCTTTCACCTGAAGAACATCTCTAGAGTCCGCCCCTATCTCACCATGGAAACAACTAAAACCCTCAGCGTGGCCCTAATCCACTCCCGCCTTGATTATTGCAATTCTCTGTTAAATGGCCTCCCCCTCTCTAAACTTTGCCCTCTACAGTCCATCCTTAATGCAGCAGCCAGGATCATCTACCTGGCCAATCGTTACTCAGATGCCTCCGCTCTGTGCCAGTCATTGCATTGGTTGCCTATACACTGCAGGATAAAGTTCAAATTGCTGGTTCTCACCCACAAAGCTCTTCACAATGCAGCGCCCCCCTACATCTCCTCCCTCATCTCTGTCTATCACCCGACCCGTTCTCTACGTTCTACAAATGACCTTCGACTAACATCTGCACTAATCCGATCCTCCCACTCCCGGCTCCAAGACTTCTCACGAGCCGCACCAATTCTCTGGAATGCTCTACCCCAAGAGACCAGGACCATCCACAACTTGCATGGCTTCAGACCCTCACTAAAAACACATCTTTTCAAGGCGTCCTATCATGCCCCCTAAGAAAATTCCTTTGTACTGTATATAGCCCATTCACTAGCTCTCTCGACATAACTCTTCTTCAATTCCACCAAACCTATAAGGTCTACACAGATTGTCTGGTGATCATTCATGTTACTTTAGATCTATCCCCCATTTCCTCAAGATGCCTGGACCATTATTGTGATAAGCCCCTGTACTTTGTATAACCCCTATCTCATTGTATATTGTAAGCTCTTGAGCAGGGTCACCCTTATTTTTTGTTTTATCTATTGTATTTTTTACATTGATTTTATGTTATTGTATTGCTTCCTATTATTGTACTGTTTTCTAGAATTACTGTATTGTGTATTCTCTTACTGCTTTATACTGTGTATTTTCACCTATTACCCACTGTATTGTAAAGCGCTGCAGAATATGTTGGCGCTATATAAAGATTTTATTATTATTATGATTATGGCTTACAGCCAGTGAAAACCCAAACGTCATTATCTCAGAAAATTAGAACAATTAACACAAAAACACCTGCAAAGGCTTACTAAGCACTTAAAATAGTCTCTTAGGCTGCCTTCACACTGCGGCAGTGTCCGTCCGGGCTGTCAGAAGTGACAGCCTGGACCGGAGTTTTTCTGCATAGAATCCTGTCGGGCTGCACGGAGCTGGATCGCGGCGGGTGGTAATTAGCTGCTATCCGGCTGCTGTGTCGCCGGATGAATCGTGCAGAAGTGGGGATTTTCTGCCGATTCCAAAAACGTTGCATGCACCGTTTTGGAATCGGCAGAAATCCCCACTTCTGCACGATTCATCCGGCGACACAGCAGCCGGATAGCAGCTAATTACCACCCGCCGCGATCCAGCTCCGTGCAGCCCGACAGGATTCTATGGAGGAAAACTCCGGTCCAGCCTGTCACTTCTGACAGCCCCGGACCGACACTGCCGCAGTGTGAAGGCAGCCTTAGTCTGGTTCAGTAGCCTACACAATCATGGGAAGACTGCTAACTTGATAGAACTCCAGAAGGCAGTCACTGACAAACACCACAAGGAGGGTAAGCCACAAAAGGTCATTGCTAAAGAACCTGGTTGTACTCAGAGTGATGTATCCAAGCATATTAATGGAAAGTTGAGTGGAAGGTAAATATGTGCTAGAAAAAGGTGAACAAGTAACCAGGATAACCGCAGCCTTGAAAAGATTGTTCACGGTTTTTCTTCTCCTATAATACAAAACTGAAAAGATTGTTAAGAAAAGGTCATTCAAAAATTCGGGGGAGATTCACAAGGAGTGGACTGCTGCTGGAGTCAGTGCTTCAAGAGCCACCACACACAGATGTACCAGGACATGGGCTACAACTGTTACATTCTTGGGTCAAGCCACTCATGACCAATACACAACGCAGGAAGCGTCTTACCTGGACCAAAGGAGAAAAAGAACTGGAGCTTTGCTCAGTGGTCCAAGGTGTTTTCAGATGAAAGTAAATTTTGCATTTCATTTGGAAATCAAGGTCTCAGAGTCTGGAGGAAGAGTGGAGAGGCCACAATCCAAGCTGCTGGAGGTCTAATGTGAGGTCTCCACAATTAGCGATGGTTTGGGAGCCATGTCATCTGCTGGTGAAGGTCCACTGTGTCTCATCAAGACCAAAGTCAGCACTGTTGTCTACCAGGACATTTTAGAGCATGTCATGCTTCCCTCTGCCGACCAGCTAATTTGAGATGGAGATTTCATTTTCCAGCAGGACTTGGCACCTGTCCACACTGCCAAAAGAACCAATACCTGGTTTAATAACCACAGTATCACTGTGCTTGATTGACCAGCAAAGTCGCCTGACCTAAACCCCATAGAGAATCTATGGGTTATTGTGAAGACGAAAATGAGAGACACCAGACCCAACAAAGCAGATGACTGAAGGCTCTATCAAGGCAACCTGGCTTCCATAACACCTCAGCAGTGCTACAGGCTGATCGCCCATGCATGCCGTAGGATGCAGTAATCATGCCAAAGGAGCCCCGACCAATTATTGCAGGGGTGGGGAACTCCAGGCCTCGAGGATCGTCCACAGTGCACGTTTTAAGGAGTTCCTTATATTGCACATATGATAATTGAATCACCTGCACTGGTGATGGCTTCAATCCCTGTGCAATGCTGAGGAAATCCTGAAAATCTGCACTGTATGCGGCTCTCTAGGCCTGGAGTTCCCTACTCCTGAAGTGATGAGTGCATTTACTGTACATACTTTTCATTAGGCTAATATTTAAGATTTAAAAATCATTTCAGTTGGTCTTATACAATATTCTAATTTTCTGAGATAATGAATTTTGGGATTCCATTGGCTGTAAACCATAATCATCAACATTAACAAAAATAAATACTTGAAAAACATCACTCTGTTTGTAATGACTTTATATAATATATGCATTTGTGAGATATACTTGTATCTGACAGGAGAATATCGATTCCTCCACTATGCTTGTTGCTGGGGTGGGGCTTGTGAGAAAGATTGTATCCACCATATAAAAGTGCAACTGGAGAGGTTGTGTCGCAGGTGGTAAGCCAGGTTTCATTGATGCCGAGGAAGGAGAGTTTGTTGGGGCGTGGACCCTGAAGGCTGCAGGATCATTCTACATTCCAGCCCTCTCACACTCCTGTATAGCGAGGGGACGTGGCCGCTGGCCCCATGCTCATATTACAATCCAGCTCCTGATATACCATCCTATGTGACAGGGGTGTTCTGTTTTGAAATAGCAATCATGTCACCAAGCAAATATAAATACACGCTGTGATCCTTTGCTGTACAATGATATGGTGCATAATGTGTACTGACATGTATGAGGCTGGGAGAACAGGCAAAGCACTACACTAATCAGCTCTGTCATGGTCTTCCCTCCCCCATAGCTACTTGGTAGCTTCCTGTCCCTGCAACTTTCAATGCTTTGTAACTTTCTAGCTATGGAGGAGCTGAGACCATGGAAGAGAGCTGATCATTGTAGTGCTTTGCCTGTTCTCCCAGCCTCATAAATGTCAGTACACATTATGCACCATTGCATCATTGTACAGCAGAGGATCACAATGTGAATTTATATATTCTTGGTGAAATGATTGCTATTTCAAAACAGAACACCCCTGTCACGTAGGATGGTATATCAGGGGCTGGAATGTAGTATTAGCATGGGGCTGGTGGCCACGCCCCCTCCCTATACAGAAGTATGATGGGGCTGGAATGTAGGATGGTCCTGCAGCTCCCAGCATCCATGCCCCCGACACACCTCCTCCTCTCTGCTGCTGCATGAAGCTGACATGCTGAAATGTTATGTCCACTGAGAGGGGGTCAGATCTGAGGAGAAGGTATGATTTTATTGAATTACTAGCTGTACTACCCGGCTACGCTTGGGTTAATAAATAACTGCTGTTAGCTATAACAAAATAGAATTTGAATATATCATATTAATGACTGTAGGAAAATAGAAGCTGAGTTGTGATTGGTTGCTATAGGCAGCCTAATAAATCTCCAGCCAACAGTAAACCGTCCCCCCGGCAGTATAAGTTACCTCACACATACACATAATAGACAGCTAATGTGACTGACATCTGCCTTAATTCCCTATATGGCACATGTGTTGCACATTGGCTGTTTTTAATCAGATGTTTATTTTTGGAAATTAAAGATAGCACACGTATGAGGCGAGTTGTGTGAGGCGATTTGTGCACATCTGTGTCTGTGTGGTGTGTGTGTCCCTGTGGGGGGGTCTGTGTTGTGTGTGTCTCTTGTGTGTGTGGTGTGTGTCTCTTGGGTGGTGATGTTCCCATGTGTGTATGTGTGTGTCTCTGTGTAGTGTGTGGTGATGTGTGCCCCGTGATGTGTCCCTATAGGGTGTGTATGTGTGTGTGTCCCTGTGGTGGGGGGGGGTGGCTGTGTGGTGTGTGTGTGTCTGTGTTGTGTGTCTCTTTGTGGTGTGTGTCCCTGTGGGGTGAGTGCATGTGTCGCTATAGGGTGTGTGTGTGTCTCTGTGTTGTGTGTGTCGCTTTGTGGTGTGTGTGTGTGTCCCTGTGGGGTGAGTGCATATGTCCCAATAGGGTGTGTATGTGTGTGTGTCCCTGTGGGGGAATCTGTGTGGTGTGTGTTGTTCCTCTGTTATGTTGTGTGTGTTTCCTGGGTCTGTGGTGTGTGTGCCCTTTGTGGGTGTGCTTGAGTGCATGTGTTGCTATAGGGTGTGTGTGTTCCCGTGGGGAGTGTGTGTGTGTCTCTGTGTTGTGTGGTCTCTTTGTGGTGTGTGTGTGTTCGGGTGCGTGGTGAGTATCCAATGTTGGGGCTGAACCTTAGCGACTATACACTTGATGTTACTCTTTGTGTGCGTGTGGTGTGTATACATGTCCCCATGCGTGGTGAATATCCCATGTTGGGGCCCCACCTTAGTGACTATTGCTGGTATATTGCTGTTAGTCTTTGGCACTGTCATTAAGCCCCTCTCATTCACAACTGTCAACTGGTAACTGTACTATTTCCCCATTATGTAGATAGGGGCAAAACTGTGTGAACTGGAACGCGCAGGGTTAAAATTTCGCCACACAACATAGCCTATGACACTCTCGGGGTTCAGATGTGCCTGTGCAAATTTTGTGGCTGTAGTGCGACGGTGTAGATGCCAATCCCGTACATACACACATTCAGCTTTATATATTAAATAAGCAATCTAGAGATCCTTGAACTGTAGTGCCCAGCTCTGCTTCATCATGTAGCAGGGCAGGGACTGTACTAAAACGTTTTCTCTTCCTAGAGAGACCCTTTAAGCACAGTATTATGCTCTTACATGACAGCTGAGAATATAAGAGTGACTAGCACACACTCTATTTGACTCTACAAGCCCCACAGAAAAAGAAATCGAGACTCAGGTATTAAAGAAAATTAGAGCTTTTTATTTCCTTTTTGCTTTGTTCTTTTTTTCTTCCTTCAGTTTCTTTTTGGATACAGTTGGAGACTTGGCCTTAGAGTATAGATGGTAACCAATCAACCCTAACAAGGTGGGCACTAAACCAATGCAGAGCATGGGAAGTACATCGTTCACCAGGGTCTGCCACTGGGTGGGCTTAGATAATGATATAACTTCTGTTTCAAACTGGAGTACAGCATCAGCTGTAAGAAAAAAAAAGAAGACATTCAGGTTTAGTGTAAAATAATAGAAATAATAAGTAACAACATAATAGTACGTTAGAAAAACAAAGAAAACAAGTTCAACTTTCAATTCTGCAATTGTTTTTTTTTTTATTTACTATGTTCACTATATGGTAAACCTGTCCTGGTAATATGATTCTCCAGGTCGTATGAGTGCACAGATACCATATTTGTATATATTTTTTTAGTTGGTGAAAAAAAAAATCAGAAATTTGTAAAGAAACAAAACAAAAAACCAAACAGGCTGTTTATCTCCATTTACGGAGCCCCATAACTTTTGTACTTTTCAACACATGGGACTGAGTGATGGATTTTTTATGCCCTGAGCTGACGATTCTACTGTTCCCATTTTTGGGTAGATACAATGTTTTGATCACCTCTTAGGCCTTGTTCACACAGTGTGTATTTTGTGCGCATATTTGCATGCGTTTTTCCCCCCAAAGCGCCCCTGCGTCTGCGTTTCACAGCAAAGTGATGGACTTTCACTTTTGCTGTTCACACGCAGCGCTATTTTCGGCTGCGCTTTTATGGGAGAAAGCACGCACGTGAAAAGAAAGCTTCTTCCGTCTTTTTGTGTGCGCTTTCTCCCATAGGCGCCATTATAACCGCTGGAATTAAGCATCGCCGTTCAGACGCCGGCGCTGATGTCATAGAGGGGAGGAAGAATCCTGTTCCTACTCCCCTCTGTGACATCTGTCACAGCCCCATTTGATTTCACAGTTGCCTTATACGCTGCGAAATCAAATGTAAAATAATGCCAAATGTATTAAAATAATAAAGATTCTTATACCTACCCTCCCGCCGAGTGTTCGGTAACTGGGAGCCGGAGCAGGATTCATCAAAACCTTGCATGACATCATAATGACATCGGGTGCTGTGATTGGCCCGCTCCCTGTCATGTGATATGTGACAGCGCATATCACATGACCGCGAGTGGCCAATCACAGCGCCGATTTTCATTATGACATCATGCAAGGTCTTTTCAGGTTTAATACCTGCTCCGACTCCCGGTTACCGAACACACGGCGGAGGGTAGGTATAACAATCTTTATTATTTTGAATACATTTGGCATTATTTTACATTTGATTTTCAGCGTATAATGCACTGTGAAATCAAATGGGGCTGTGACAGATGTCACAGAGGGGAGGACATCACTGAAGAAGTAGCCCGTAAAAACATGCAATGTGTGAATGCACCCGCGTATTTTTACAGGGTTTTTTCGCGGGTCAAAACGCTGGAAAAAGCGCCCACGCAAAAAAGCACTATGTGTGAACATAGCTTTACTGCATTTTATGGCAATGTTACGGCGACCAAAAAACTTCATTTTGACATTCTTAATTTTTGTTGTTACCTTTACTGATTGGATTAATTTATATTATATTTTGATAGATCTGACATTTCTGAAAGCAATATTAGTACTTTTTTTGTTTTGTTTTATTTTTAATGGGTCAGAAGGGGAAAACTTGAACTTTGTGATTTTTTTTTCAGATTTTTTTAAACTTTTGACTGTATTTACTAGTCCACTTAGAGGACTTGAAGATCCGATTGGCTTGTGCTGTACAGAGCTCTTCATAGCTGAAGTCACGATCTGCGAGCCAGCGTTCACGGAAGATTCTCATCACAAATACAGTGATCTTTCAATTGACCCCCATCTGGAATGACAACCTATGATGTCACGGGTGCGCCAATGGGCGCAGGTAAAGGTGGCTTCCCGGCAGAGATCAACAGAGAGATTTAACTGGTTAACAGCTATGGGTAGATCTCTGATCCACACACAGTTACTTGAGGCATGTGTCGCCTGATTAGATCAGTTAACATGTTCAGGAAAAGATGGGGGCTCGACGTGGGAGCCTGCATCAAAGCAAGGAGCAAGGCATATGACGTACCAGTATGTCATATGTCATAAAGGGGTTGCCCGCTCTAAATTCACTCTATGTGACTGCAGACTTGTAAAGCCCCACACAGCACGTGGTGAGGATTCGCAGGTGCGATCACATGGACATGAGTATGGCTTCTCGCGGCCATGTGACTGTCATTCCCAGCTCTGAAACCGGTGAAGGCGCAGAGGACACAGTGCGTGCGATATGAGGATTCATAAGTCTGAAGTCACTTTCAAGTGTATCTCAATGAATTAGATTATCATCAAAGGGTGAATATAATATTGATCTATTAGTCAACCTTGAAATAGATCACTCTGTTTGAAATGACTATATATTATATGTGTTTCACTTTTTGTATTGAATCACTGAAATAAATACATTTTTTGATGATATTCTAATTCATTGAGCTGCACCTGTAGAGTGACAGCAGACTTGTGGATTTAGACTGGATAACTCTTTTAGTAGTAGTTTTCCAACAAAAGTTATTAAAATACTCAGTCCATATCTGTTAGTTTGTATACTAACAAGTTTAGATACAATTAAGGTGTTCTGTGACATACATCTTCTTATCAGATGCACATATTTCTTTCTATCCTCCTTAAGAGTTCATCTTTTCCACAAGTGAAGGTGAATATTCTGGACTCAGTAGTAGTACACAATAAAACCTAATACAATAATAGATTCTATTCAAAGCGCAAAAGAAAATAGGATTAGAGCGGATTATGTATTACCTGGTATGGAGGGTGGGAATCCTCGCTTTCCGTAAGCCAGATGAGGTGGGATAACAACTTTACGCTTCTCTCTGATGATAAAGTAATAGTAAGATTAGGAAGGTGGCACATACAAGTAACAGCTTAGAAACACAGTATGATCATTATCGTAGCTTCTGTCCTACTGCGATACTGATAGAAAATGAGTTCAATTATAGCACCAGTGCTAAAGAGAAATCTATCCTGCTGTAATTAGGAGGTTTGGAAGACTCAGCAGCAGATTGTTGGGAATTCCCAAAACTAGTTGTCTCCGACAGCAGCCAGTGGGGGATCAGATGTGTCGCTGTGAAAAGTCTGATCATTTTTCTTCTCAAGTTGTAATCCGCATAAAAAAAATACTTTAGAAGAAATACCAATATTTCAGTTTTCTAACCTCGCCATACTGCCAAGGACAGCATTACATGGATGATCTATATAAGATGCCAAAGAAAATTCCTAAAACAAAATATACCATTCGCTACTGCGGCAAACACACAAGTATAAAATGTAACTTCCACTCGTCTATATAACTGGGCTACTGTCTACTTTGGACTACTAGATATGCAAAAGGAAGGTTTTCAGAGCTACACAGCCTCGTCAACCCAAGTTTTAGGATCCAAAGAGGTAAAAAAAAGCATAGCTTAGGAACCTGTGTCTGTGTTTTCTCCAAATACGGGACATATTCTTCTTAGTGGAACCTAGGACCCCTGTGCTGCAAAGCAACATTACTACCCCATATGCTACTACCGTATTGAATATGATGGGTTCTTACGTACCATCTGATTTCACTAATCCTCTCTGCTAATGTAAAGGGGGAAAAAAGTGCAGCATGCTGTGCTATGAGTGATATAACATGTTTAAGCTGCAGAACCCCACATTAAAAGGATAACAATAACTTTCCTAAAAACATCAAAATGTGACAGCTTATAAAGATAATATGACTATCAGTAAAGCATACCTATCATAAATACCACACACACTGACTGCTGTCATTTCTCCTTCAGCGTGTATGCTATTCATTCACATGAAATCCATATGTCTAATGTTCTGGGTTATAAGACCAAAAAGTCATATACGGTGTGTATTATTTTGCATTGCATTTTGCATTGCTTAAGGTTTTTCAGCATTGATATTTGAAGTACTAAGTTCTTTTTTTATATTGGACAACGGGTTGGGGCCCAACTTGAGCCGCCAGATGCTTCGTCAGTACCATGTATCCATATTATCATTGCTCATCAAAATAGTAATGGTGTGTTTACACGGCCCGATATCGGCGTCCACCTCCGACCAAAACTCACGTGGTTCGTGCGTTGGCCCCGATATCGTTCGTGCGTTGTATGGTTTAAACATCCAATACGATGCACGAACGATGCCAAAGCGATATCGGGGATCGAATGAGCCTGCTCTCCAACGGCCAGATATTGGATGGAGGTTGGAGCCGGATCGGGCTGTGTGGACGCCCAACTACGATGTGCAGTAGAACGTCCCCTATTCACTCCCATGTTAAATGGTCGTTCCTGGGTCGGCCAGTACAAGGGGGCGTAGACATCGTAGAGACGTTGTATGCCAATATGCGCTGTGTAAACCTCCGATGCGATCTTTGAAATCTGTGCAGAAAAAGCACACTCCCGCGCCGTCGAATCCAATATCGGACCGACGTTGGAGCGTGTAAACCCACCATTATTTATTTCCATGTTGTAGAAACTCCTCTTCAGGGAGAGTTTTGTCAGGGAGACAAAACGTCTCATTCATGTTGCTGGGGTTGATTAAATCAGGGCGGCCATCATCAGAGACAAGAACATACACAATACTATCAGTTGTGCAATGCTTTTGTCTGCCTTGCTCCCCTAATACAGACGTTTCTATCACAGGAAAAGGCGAAATAACTTAGTACTTACAAAAATAGGATATGTAAATTTAAGGAGGAAAGGCCATAAATTATTATGGATTCTGCTAGTTTCCTGGCCAAGAACTAGCTAAAACCAGCTCTCAATGTCTTCAACAGCTTTAAACAAAGCCAAAACCCTGTCTCTTCACTTTAATGAACAAGACTTATAAAGCTAATAAAAAGTTATTAAAGTTAGATATATACATATAAATTGTTTAACTGATAATTAAAGTAAGATATAAATATCAACCATAACAGCTGTAACCAGCAGTACCTGTGAATATAAGGAATGTTTTTGGGAGGGGGCAGCTGCAGCATCTCTCCCTCTATGGGAACTGAAAGTAGGGGGAATTATGTTACTGTCTGTGCCGTGAAAGGGTTGGAGGCGCATTAGGGATCTAGATCTATGTAACGTAGAGCAGTGGTCCCCAACCCTTTTTTGAACTGGGGACCGGTTTTATGCAAGACCATTTTTCTGTGGCGCGATGGGGGGTGCGGCTTTGGTGAAATGGGATGGGGCTATGGAGAAGGGGTGGAGTTTAGTACCCTGTTTCTCCGAGAGATGTGTTATGTCTTATTTTCAGGGAGATCTTATTTTTCCATCCCCTTGCAGCCCCCAATATGGTATCCCCATCATCCCCTTGTAGCCCCCATCATCCCCTTGCAGTGCACAATATCACTATCATCCCCTTGCAGCCCATAATATCCACATCATCCCCTTGCAGCCCCCAATACCGTATCCCCCATCATAATCCCCTTACAGCCCCTATCACCCTTCTCTTGCAGCTCCCATCATCCTCCTCTTGCAGCCCCCATCCGCCTCCTCATGCGGTCCCCATCCTCCTCCTCTTGCAGCCCCCATCCTCCTCCTCTTGCAGCCCCCCATCTTCCTCCTCTTGCAGCCCCCCATCCTCCTCCTCTTGCAGCCCCCCACCATCCTCCTCTTGCAGCCTCCCCATCCTCCTCTTGCTGCCCCCATCCTCCTCTTCCAACCTCCATCCTCCTCCTCTTGCAGCCCTCATCCTCCTCTTCCAGCCTCCATCCTCCTCTTCCAGCCCCCATCTTCCTCCTCTTCCAGCCCCATCATCCTCCTCTTGCAGCCCCCATCCTCCTCCTCTTCCAGCCTCCATCCTCCTCCTCTTCCAGCCTCCATCCTCTTCCAGCCCCCATCATCCCTCCTCTTCCAGCCCCCATCCTTCTCCACTTCCAGCCCTCATCCTCTCCATCACACACACGTCACCAGTCCGCTGCTGCAGCATTACATCCCCTCTCTGTTCTCTTCCTCAGCTGTGTGCAGAGATGTACATCAGAAGCCATCGGCCAATCACAGTGCAGCAGCCACTGGCCACTCAGGGCCTGGCTGCTGTGCTGTGATTGTCCGAGAGCTTCTATGCACACAGCTAAGGCTACTTTCACATTATGATTTTTCTAAATCCGATGCTGTCCGATGAAAATCGGACAGCATCGGATCCGAATTTGGCCCCAAGCAGCCCTATGGGCATCGGACCGAATCGGATGTGCACTAAATGCCATCCGATTTGGTCCGATCCGAGTCTGTCCGATGTTTTTATCGGTGCACAAATCGGAGCCTGCTCCGATTTATGCACCGAAAATAAAATCTGACAGACTCGGATCGGACCAAATCGGATGGCATTTAGTGCACATCCGATCCGACCCGATCCCTTTAACATGGGGCCCTATGGAGCAGGGTCCGGGGAAACATCTGATGTCTCCTCGGACCCGATTTTAGTGTACTGAGCATGCTCAGTACATGCTCAGTACACTAAAACTATTGTGTGCCACCTAATTTAACTTCTGCAATGTATATACATACATTGCAGAAGTTAAATATAAGTTAAATCAAGTGTTTAAAATAAAAAATTTTATTCTCACCTTCCAGCGCTCCCTCGGCGTCTCCAGCTGCAGCCGCTCGGTAACAGGACCTGTGATGACGTCAGAACCCGATCAGCTGATCGGATCACATGACAGGTTACCGCGGTAACCGCTGACGCTTCTGACGTCATCACAGGTCCTGTACACCCGATCAGAGGCTGATGGAGACGCCGAGGGAGCGCTGGCAGGTGAGAATAAAGATTTGTTATGTTGAGGGGACATGAGAGGGCACATGAGAGGGCACGAGGGGGCACATGAGAGGGGACAGCAGGGGACAGTAGGGAGAGAGTAGGGGGACACTAGGGCAAAACAGGGGGGCCGCAGGGAGACAGCAAGATGACAGGAGGGAGAGGAGGGGGAGCTACGTGACAGCGCAAACTGATCCTGCAAAAAGTAGGATTCGGATGCCTATTTGGCATCCGATTGCAGAGATCAGTTTGGATCCGATGCTGTCCGATTTTCATCGGACAGCATCAGATTTAGAAAAATCGTAATGTGAAAGTAGCCTAAGGAAAAGAACACATAGAGGACTTAATACTGCAGGTGCGGGGGACGGTGACAACACACTGGGAGGCGGGCAGCATCCACCGCTCTGAGCCGCCACAGAGCTCAGCACACTGTGTGTAGTGCAGGTCTGCGGTGGCGCGGACCGGCACACAGACCCCCGCGGCCCGGTCCGCGGCCTGGTGGTTGGGGACCTCTGATGTAGAGAACACATTACCACTAACACCTAGTCGAGCCTAACCAGGTCAACAGGCACAGCATTTCTGACCGCACTACATCTTCAGATGCTTGGTGATGCCAGATACTCATATGAAAAATGCAGTTTGCAATCAGTTGATAATAACCATAACAGAATGGATTTTGTACATGGAGAGGTACTGAACTGTCCCTGGATACATTTGCTAAAATAATGTCATAACATTGAAATATAAAATTTGCATACAGACCACAGAGTGTGAAATAAATTTAATAACCCAGGATTAAATAATATCAAGCAAGACAACAGCAATCATTTCATTTAATTGCAATTTCCACAAGAGACATGCATAATTCTATTTATTGTCGCTTGGTCCGATGCTCAGTGGTTTTCCCTGGCATGGAAAATGATTCACTACTGGAAAGGTGATGTGTTTTATAGACCAATGACCTTTTGAGTGCTGCCAGGTCTGTCTAAGCGAATCAGTCATTTACTGTGGACACATTGTGATGATTGGAGTGTGAAAAGAACAAACACCCCAGATGAGGCTTTATGCTATACACATGACAGCTTTGTCATCTGCAGGTAAGATTGTATTTATTGGGACTTAGGAAATGCGGCTTAAAACGTTATGGAGAAAGAATAGAACAGTACAAAAGAAAAAGTCATGGAGCATGTAGACATGCCAACAATGTCTGTTTAATGACTGCTGACCAACTACATGCAAGCCAATCACCATTTGTTTGAAGGGATCCTGTCACCTCCAAAACACCACCTAAGCTTCAAAATCATGTCCCTGCAGCATCCTATCACTAATCTCACACTTCTTTTGTCTCTGAAAAGCATCCTGTGAAAGTGGAGAAAAACGTTTAATAACTTACTCATTAGTGATGTTAATTAGCAGGGGCTATATTCTTTAGCCCTTAGGGCGTGCCCTCTTCATCATAAGATCACGCCCTAATAGGCGGGATCTTCAATTCATGGTCTATGCAGGGCCTCCCTGCTCTCCATGGCACTGCCGGGGCTGTAATGACGTGAATTGCGTCATTTCTGGGATTGGGTGACGTCAGTACACCGGCGCTGCTCTGTAGGCTTCAAGCACCGCATTGCGCATGCGGTGCTTGAAGCAGTACACAGCGGCATGGATGTACTGACGTCACCCAACCGGAAATGACGCGATTCACGTCATTACAGCCCCGGCAGTGCCATGGAGAGCAGGGAGGCCCTGCATAGACCATGAATTGAAGATCCCGCTTATTAGGGCGTGATCTTATGATGAAGAGGGCACGCCCTAAGGGCTAAAGAATATAGCCCCTGCTAATTAACATCACTAATGAGTAAGTTATTAAACGTTTTTCTCCACTTTCACAGGATGCTTTTCAGAGACAAAAGGAGTGTGAGATTAGTGATAGGATGCTGCACGGACATGATTTTGAAGCTTAGGTGGTGTTTTGGAGGTGACAGGATCCCTTTAAAGTGGTGCTCTGGAGAGATAAATTATTATAATGGTCATGGCCTCATAAACTCTAAAGATAACATTAATTGAGTTGTTCCCCATCCTTACAGTCCCTGTAATTAAGTGTGATGCTGGAGCTGCTCCTCCTACGTCCTGTGATGTTACATCAGGGGGCGTGGCCTGCTCCATGCTACAAGCTGTCAGTCCCCTCATGTGTGATGTAATGTCACAGAGGAGAGAGAGAGCACCAAGTAACTACAGCATCACACTGAATTACAGGTACTGTGAGGATGGGGAACAATAATATGGATGTTATCTTTAGAGTTTATGAGGGCATGGTCATTAGAATATTTTTTTTATCTCCCTGGAGTGCCCCTTTAATGTCTTGTTTGGGAATGGCTGACCATACTGCTATTGTAACGGGGTAGTAAAGAATAACAGTTGGACCGGGTCTCCTAGACTGATCTTCATGCTAGTATACTGATCGGTGCGGTGATAAGCCCTGCACAGATAACTCTCAGGTCATGCAGTCTTCCGGGATGAGGACATCACCGGAGGTCACTGTGGGATCACGGGGAGGGTGAGAAAGTTTATGTGTGCCTCTGTCTGTTTGTCTGTTTGTATCCCCCAAAAATGGATGATGTTTGTGATGCTTTTTTGGCAAAAAGAGGATCCATTTTTCGTGCAGAAACTGCAACAAAAATGGATCCTCACAAAATGCAGCAAAAATGCTGTGTCTGAATGTAGCCTAAGGGTACCATTACACGTCACAACATTGCATGCAATTTCACTTGCAATTTGCTGGTTGCAGTGAAATCATAAACACATTTTTCTATTTTGTTGCTGTGTACAAACGGAACAATGTGTTCATGATTTCACTGCAACCAACAAATTGCAAGTGACATTGCATGCAATGTTGCAACGGTACCCTTAGGGCCGCTTTACACACACCAAGTGTGCTGTCACGTATCAATCCACTATAAATTCATGCTCAAAACCTACAACTCTGCCCTTCACCTTGCCAAACAGACCTACTTCACCACCCTGGTCTCCTCACTATCCAACAATCAAAAAAAACTCTTTGACACCTTTCACTCTCTCCTCAGTCCTAAAGTGCAGGCCCCCATCACTGACCTCTGTGCTGATGACCTAGCTTCCTACTTCATGGAGAAAATAGACAACATCCGCCAGGAAATCAGCTCTCAGCCTCCAAGCACTGCCACCCCCATTCTTCCCCACATCTCCTCCGGCTCACTCTCCACATTTGACCCAGTCACAGAAGAAGAAGTCTCCAGGCTCCTTTCTTCCTCTCGTCCCACCACATGCACTACTGACCCCATTCCCTCACACCTGCTCCAGTCCCTCTCTCCAGTCGTCACCACTCACTTAACCACAATCTTCAATCTCTCCCTCTCTTCTGGCATCTTCCCCTCCTCCTTCAAACACTCGATCATTACTCCATTATTAAAGAAAACCACTCTCGACCCATCATGCACAAATAACTACAGACCAGTCTCCAATCTCCCCTTCATCTCTAAACTCCTGGAGCGCCTGGTCTATTCCCGCCTCACCCGTTACCTCTCCACTCACTCTCTTCTAGACCCATTACAGTCTGCTTTCCGCCACCTTCACTCTACAGAAACCGCCCTCATCAAAGTGACCAATGACCTTCTGACAGCAAAACGTAATGGTGACCACTCTGCTTATTCTCCTTGATCTCTCTGCAGCTTTTGACACTGTCGACCATCAGCTCCTACTCTCTATGCTGCACTCCATTGGCATAAAGGACACGGCTCTCTCCTGGCTCTCCTCCTATCTTTCTGACCGCTCTTTCAGTGTATCTTTTGCTGGCTCCACTTCTTCGCCTCTTCCCCTCACTATTGGGGTCCCTCAGGGTTCAGTCCTTGGCCCTCTCCTCTTCTCTCTCTACACAGCCCCGATTGGACAGACCATCAGCAGATTTGGCTTTCAGTACCATCTTTATGCTGATGACACACAACTATACACTTCAGCCCCTGACCTTACCCCTGCGGTATTAAAGAATACCAATGACTGTCTAGCTGCAGTTTCCAATATCATGTCCACTCTCTATTTGAAACTAAACCTTTCCAAAACTTAAACTTCTTCTGCTCCCCCCATCCACTAACCTTCCTAAATCGGACATCTCTCTCTCAGTTTGTGGCACCACGATAACGCCTAGGCAGCAGGCTCGCTGTCTGGGTGTTATGTTTGACACCGATCTCTCCTTCTCCTCCCACACACAATGTCTCGTCCACTCCTGTCGCTTACACCTGAAGAATATCTCTAGAGTCCGCCCTTTGTCACCCTGGAAACAACAAAAACCCTCACCGTGGCCCTAATCCATTCCCGCCTTGACTATTGCAATTCTCTATTAAGCGGCCTCCCCGTCACCAGACTTTCTCCTCTCCAGTCCATCCTTAATGCAGCAGCCAGGATCACCCATCTGGCCAATCGTTACTCAGATGCCTCTGCTCTGTGCCAGTCATTGCACTGGCTGCCCGTATACTACAGGATCAAATTCAAATTGCTTCTTCTCACCCACAAAGCTCTTCACAGTGCAGCACCCCCCTACCTCTCCTCCCTCATCTCTGTCTATCACCCTACCCGTTCTCTACGTTCCTCAAATGACCTTCGACTGACATCTGTACTAATCCGATCCTCCCACTCCCAGCTCCAAGACTTCTCCAGAGCTGCACCAAAACTCTGGAATGCTTTACCCCAAGAAATCAGGACTATCCACAACTTGCATGGCTTCAGACGATCCCTAAAAACACATCTTTTTAAGGCGGCCTATCATACTCCCTAATAGAAGTCCTTTGTACTTTAGACAGTGAATGGGCTATCCCTCTGGACATTACTCTTCTATAAACTCCACCAAACCAAAAAGGTCTACACAGACTGTATAATGACCATCCATGTAAGCTTAGTCCTATGCCCCATTTCCTCAAGATGCCTGGACCATCAGTGCAATAAGCCCCTGTACCTTGTGCAACTCCTATCCCGTCGTAGATTGTAAGCTCTTTCGAGCAGGGTCACCTTCATTTCTTGCTTTTTTTATTGTATTTTCTTTGTTACATTGATTCTATGCCTATTGTTTTGTATCCAATTATTGTACTGTATTTGTTCTCTACTGTAATTACTTACTGTATTATATTTTCTGTACTCTAACCCTACATTGTAAAGCGCTGCGGAATATATTGGGGCTATATAAATAAAGCTTTACTATTATTATTATTATCTTGTGAACGATATCGGCTGAAAAGTCACGTGACCGATATCGTTAGAACAATGTATTGATATCGTTTGTGCGGTGTCCCAAGCATCAATCTTTTAAGCGATGTTAAATTTGGCAACCCGCCAGCGATCGTTAGCACGACTCAGCGATCGACACCATCTAGCGTCAGGAATAGACAAAATCGAGAATGAGATCGTTTGAGAGGTGTCACACAGCACGATGCAGCAGGTTGAGTGCAGGTTAATTGAACGATGAACGACGGATTTGAGGTCCTGCTCACAAATCTTCCACATAACAATCAAGCGATTTTTCACTCAATGATCGCTCATTTACACGCAACGATGCACAAACGATATCGCTCAAGCAATCAAAATTCCGGATAGCTTAAGCGATATCATTCACGAGATTGATACGTGTGACATGGCCCTAACTCCTGCTAGCCTGATCACTAATGAGAACACAGCTGGTTGAAACCTGTGGAACTCAGAAGCATCAGAGAAACATCAATGTGGAGTGTCAGAATCTGTAGAGTGAACAACACCAGATGCCACCATATGTAAATAGGATGTCATGTTCTCTGCAGCACTTGCTGTTTACAAACAGTGGCGTACTGCCGAGATCAGTGATTTTTAACCCCTTAACGACCTTTCAGGATAATTATTCCTTTCTGATGTTAAAATAAGTCAGAAAGGAAAAGGCTCTGTAGCGCCCCCCAGTGTCAGAACATTTCCAGGGTTTCAGCTACCGGGAGTAGCTGAGAACCTGCAGATTATGAATCGGGCCGTTTTTTACCGATACCGGCCATGTGATCACAGTTATACACCATTTACTACACTGAATAGGCGGTAAAAAAAAATGATTTCTCTGTCATGCCACAGGATCAAACCTATGGCATGAAAGAGAAATGTCTGTCCCTGACCCCCGCTCCTGGTACACAGCCCATCGGTACTGGTACACAGCCCCCACCCCCTCCTCTCCTCCTAAAATGGCACCTCAGCGCACAAGAAACAGCTCTTGCAGCTGACTGCAGCCCCTTGCTGTGAATTCCTCTCCGATGTGACATGTCCCACATGTCACATCGGAGAGGAATAGCCCCCTGCAACCGGGTCCCCTGAGTCCCTTCCCCAATCCTCCAGCTCCGGTCCTCAGCCGCCGCCGCTATCATTATCATGACAGCTCAGATGGGAGGGAAATTATCTGACCCCCGGTCATCCTCGCATACTAACGGCTGGGATCTTCTCTGTGTCCTGCCCCCTGCGCCTCTCCTTCCTGCTCTGTTGGGAGCATGCGCAGACAGAGCACAAATGGCTCTGTCTGCGAAGAAGATGACAGCTCATGACCTCAGTATGGTCATGGCAAGTCATGATCCTTGCTTCACACAGGGGTCAATTGTGATCCCATGATGGGATCACAATTGACCATGTGTGAACCAAGGATCATGACCTGCCATGACTTTACTGAGGTCATGGCAGGTCATGATCCTTGGTTCACACAAAGGTCAATTGTGATCCCATGACAGGATCACAATTGACCCTGTGTGACCCAAGGATCGTGACCTCTCATGACCTCACCAAGTTTCTCTGTCTTGTGTCTTCTTTAAAATTTACTAGAGATTCCTAATGGCCCAGTCTAATATTGGCCAGACATTATGAATCTCGGGCTTAGTGCCAGCTACCAAAAAGCTGCCATTAACCCCTTATTACTCAGTCTGCCACCGCTACACGGCAGCTGGAAGAGCTGGATACAGCCACAGAAAATGGCGCTTCTATGAATGCGCCATTTTCTGGGGCGGCTACAGACTGCAATTCGCAGCGGGGGGGGGCAGAAAGCTTAGGCCTCACTACGCTGAGGATTCCAGCCCCCAGCTGCCTAGTTGTACCTGGCTGGCTTAAGAACATGGCGAAGCCCACGCCGTTTATTTTTTAATTATTTCATGAAATAATTTTTAAAAAAAGGCTTCCCTATATTTTTGGTTTCCAGCCAGGTAAAACTAGGCAGAAGGGGTTGGTGGCAGCCTGTAGCTGCCTGCTATACCTGGCTGGATCAAAAATATGGCGAAGCCCCACATAGTTTATTTTTTAATTTAATAAAGAAATAATAAAAAAAATGCAGAAGAGGAGACGCCCAGGACACAGTGTCTCCGAATGTTTTGCACATGCCCTAAAAGTGAGAAATTGTGTGAAAAAAAGAAAATGTTCAATATGATGACCTATTGTTATCAAATTCTATAAAGCAGCTGTAGGTTCCAAATGCTCACTATACCCCTAGATATAATCCTTAAGGCATCTAGTTTTCAAAATGGGGTCACTTGTGCGGGAGCTCCAATGTTTAGGCACACAGGGGCTCTCCATGCGCGACATGGTGTCTGCTAACAATTGGAATTGTTAGCGGATACCATGTCTCGGCAGGGCTCAAAAGGGAAGGAGCGCCATATGAGCTAATTTTTCATTCTAATTGCTAGCGGACACCATGTCGCGTATGGAGAGCCCCTGTGTGTCTAAACATTGGAGCTTCCCCACACGTGACCCCATTTTGGGAACTAGACCCCCAAGGAACTTATCTAGATACATATTGAGCACTTTGAACCACCAGGTGCTTCACAAATTAGTCCGTAAAAAGGAAAAAAAAAGATTTTTGTGAAAAAAAGTACTCTTTCATTTTTACAGATCAATTTGTGAAGCACCTGGGGGATCAAAGTTCTCATTATCCATCTGCATTAGTTCCTTGGGGCGTCTAGTTTCCAAAATGGGGTCACTTGTGGGGAAACTCTAATGTTTAGGCACATAGGGGCTCTCCATACATGACATGGTGTCTGCTAACAATTGAAATTGTTAGCGGATACCATGTCACGGCAGGGCTCGAAAGGGAAGGAGCGCCATTTGAATTTTTGAATGGAAAATTACCTCCAAAAGACAAATGGCGCTCCTTCCCTTCTGAGCCCTGCCATGCGCCCAAACGGTGGTTTATGACTACATATGAGGTATCGGTGTACTCAGGAGAAATCGCCCAACAAATTTTAGGATCCATTTTATCCTGTTGCCCATATGCAAATGAAAAAATTGAGGCTAAAAGAACATTTTTGTTGGAAAAATTAAAATGTCCATTTTTTTTCCCACTTTGCTTTAGTTCCTGTGAAGCATCTGAAGGGTTAATAATATTCTAGAATGTAGTTTTCAGTAGCTTGAGGGCTGCAGTTTTTGGAATAGTGTCACTTATGGGTGTTTTCTGTCATGTACGTCCCTCAAAGGGACTTCAAATAGGATGTGGTCACTAAAAATGGTTTTGTAAATTTTGCTGCAAAAATGAGAAATTGCTGATGAACTTTGAACCCTTATAACTTCCTAACCAAAATTTTTTTTTCCAAAATTGTGCTCAATCCCTCATAAAGGGAGACTAGTCTGAATTACAAAAAACGGTCTGGTCTTTAAGGTGAAAATTGGCTCTGTTACTAAGGGCAACCCCCTCACCTTGGAAAATGCTGCTTATCAGCAGATACAAATTTAATCTGCAGGTAGAAATTGTTAAAATGCTACCTGGCTGGCCTACTGAAAGTGCAGCTACCGAGAAAAAATTTACTTATTTCTTCCCAGGAGCCATCGGCTTCCAGTCTAAGAGATGTGCATAGAGTGGCTAAAATCTTTACTCTCAGAACTGCTCACTATACTATAAATATGACCCCTGCAACTTGACAGTTTGCTCTGCACAGATGCGGTGCAGAAACGGCTTTGAATCTCAGTGCTGGGGTATGCATATAGCCACAACTCACAGTATAGTGATTACTGTAACAGTACCGTGTACGCTCGACGCCCAGCAGGGACGTGGGGTACTCGGCAACCGGGCCAGTCAGTGCTTGGGAGGTCACGATGGCAGTGACCCGGCTCCGCAGCCCTGGGCGTGCAGAAAAAGGGGTTATTTACAGGGGATAAGTGTGTGAAGCCACCTGTGGTTATTCTGGTCAGGGTGACCATCGCTGCTGTGGGACTTCTGGGCAGGGCTGGCTCCAGGTTTTTGTGGGCCCCAGGGGAGACAGTCTCAGTGGGCCCCTTTAACACATACCACGATTCATGATTATAATATAGAAGCTGCGGGCTGTGTATATATAATATAGAGGCTCTTGGGTGTGCTATATTATATAATATAGATGCTGCGGGGCTGTAAATATAACATGGAGACTGCTGGGCTGTATATATAATATAGAGGCTGCTGCTGTGCTGCATATAAAATATAGAGGCTGCGGGCTGTGTATATTTAGAGGCTGCGCTGGGCTGTATACACATACTAAAGAGAAACTGGGCTGTGTATATTATTTTGAGGCTGCTGAACTGTATATATTTGGAGGCTGTGCTGTATATATTATTTGGAGGTTGAGGCAGCCCAGCAGCAGCAGTCTCCAAATAATAAATACAGCCCACCAACACCTCCATATTATACATACTGCACAGTCTCCAAATACTATATACAGCTCAGCACAGCCTCCAAATAATAAATATAGCCCAGCAACACCTCCATATTATACATACAGCAGTTTCCAAATACTATATACAGTACAGTCTCCATGTTATATATACATAACAGCCTCCATATTATATACACAGCACAGCTCAACCTCCATTATATACAGCACAGCCTTGCCTCCATATTATATATATTGCCCAGCAGCAGCCTCCACATGATATATAATATGGTGGTTCTCTTCCTGCCATATATGTCCCTGCTCCTTTTATATCTGTCCCCATCCTGGTCTCATCTTGGTACATATAATCCCCGATCCTGCTGCACACAGTGAAAAAAAAAAAAAAAATCACCTTCCCTCTTATCACACGGGGCTCGTGCCCTCCTCAGATGCTTCCCCACCGCATTCTTGCAGCAGGTACAGATCTGTGTTTCCTCCCTGCACAGCTGCACCAGCGTGATGAGGTCGCTGGGTGATGACTCATCACTCTGCTGCAATTGTCTGAAAATGACAGAAAACAAAAGCGTCATACGACGGGCACCAATGTCGCCCAGAATATCTCCTTCACTTATAATGTCCTCTGTCTAGTTCCTTAATGAAAATGTTTTTAAAGAAAATTTAAAAAAACTCCTCCTCTCCCCTAAAAAAAACGGAGCCATGCTGCTTATTTTTCAGTATTTGGGTAAATCTGCAACAGAATTGTCAATGTGAAAGCAGCCTAAAATGACACCTGAGTGCCACCATTTCCCCGTGTGTGGAAGGGGTGTGTCCAAATAGTCGCAGGCTGACAGCTGATTGGTCACGCCCCAAACTGGTGTCATCCAGCTGTCAATCATCCATTTCTCAGAAGAATAACAGAGTAGCAGGCACTGTAGGAGATGCTGCAGAGGTGTTAGTGCAGCCAGGTGTGTCCTAGGGCAGATGTATGTGACGGTAGCCATGAATGGAAGACAGTGCCACCTCTGTGCCCACACAGATGACAATCAGCCCCTGCCCCAGATGTAGGGGCAGCACACAGCCTCGCTTATGCCCTCGGATCCAGACCTTCTATGTGCAGCATACTTTTTGAAGAGTCCTGCGTGTGTGCCTCCTTGCTCACGCAGGTAGCCACAGACTTCTCTAATGCACAGTTGGGTTTCCACAGCAGGTACCTACTACATAGAACACCTTCCACCCCGGCACAGAAGGGGGAGCACTACTTGCTGATCTTAGGCAAGATCCCCTATAAATACTGCTGCTGGGGGAGAAGTTAGTCAGAGTGTGCAGACGCTAGGAGAGCTGCGAAGACGTCCTGGTGGTCGGTGCCGCGGTTAGGCCCGAACCAGGGAGCCGGAGTGGCCCTTCTACGTCCGACAAGCCTAAGTGGGGACAGAAGGCGAGGAGCAGATAGCCAAGAGGGAGTGAGGAACTTGAGGAGGTTCGCCCAAAGGACCACAGAAAATCCTGACACACCGTGGAGGCTTCAGCCACCCAGTTTCCCATGTGGCTCAAGAGAGGGAGCCAGACACAGCAGTGCATCACCGCAGTGATCAGAGAGGGTAACCCGGAGACCGCACAGGAGGAGAGACAGACATCAGGGTCAGGGAGAGGAGGCAAGTCTGGCTGCATGCAGACTGTACTTTGATTACTACAAAGGAACAGAGGAGGCCTTATACCCACTTGCAGTGGGGACCCACTGTGCAACTGTTCACCTGTCAGTGCCTGGACGTCTTTACCTGCGTACCATAAGTAAAAAGTAAAAGAGACTTTGCAGTGTGCGTGTGTCATTCCTCTCCGTTCCTGGTGCCCCTCATAAACTATTCCAACACTCCCTATTCCAGCCACAGCTCCAATACAAGCTGCCCCTTCTCACTACACTGCCCCAGAGGTCCAGTCCTACCTGTGGAGGACTTCACCAACTTGCCGCAGTACCATCTACCTCCGGCGGATTGTAGCTGCGCTGGTGGCATCTCACCAGAAACTACAGGTGGCGTCATGACAACACTGTATATAATCCCCCCTGTACATATTACCCCTTTTTTGGAAGATAGGCCCAAGACACAGGGTCAGGCGTGGCCACAACTCCCTGTGACAGCAGGAGCATTAACCCTTGCAGACTGACACCCGAGTACCCCAAAGCCTGGGCTCGACATATCTTTTTCTTTTCAGGAACCTGTGCCCGGTATTACCGGGTATTCTGTGTCTTGTTATTGACTGTATTGAGTGACTGTTTAAACTACGCCACCATTACTGCACCGAAGAGCGGGAAGAAAGGGGGCGTGCCAGCTTGTAGAACGTGAAACTGAAACCCTCCCCTCGCTCAGCCGAGCATTCCCGAGCGCCGCGGCCTGGTCTGGAAACTCCCGAACTGTTTAACTCTTTAAGAACTGACTGTAATTCACTAGGGGGGCCTCCAACATGTCGGCCTCCTCCAGCGACGATGACGGTGCATACGCTGATCCAAGAAATTACACCGAAAGACCTATGACTGCCTCCGGTAACACTGCCAGCACCACCGGCGCAACGGGTGCACTCGCCCCAATAATGCCAATGTCACTCCCATACATCCTGGGGGCCAAGTGGTTGCCCCAGTATGATGGCCGCCCTGATACGCTAGATGAGTTCAAGCGAAAAATCAATAGCGTCCTAGACATGTATGCGATGACTGGCCAACAAAGCTCTGCTGTGGTACTCGGACAGTTAACCGTCGCAGCAGAGAAGGAAATTGCGTCCTGTCTGCCGCTGAACGCAGATCAGCATCTGCTATCTTTAATTAACTGAGAGCTACCTTCGAGGAGTTCAACAAGGCTGATATACACATGCGCTTCCATCACTGCTACCAGAGGCCGAGGGATGACATAAGAGCTTATGCCGGGCGCCTGGAAGAAGCATTGCGCGCCCTTATACATGTCAGCCCCACCAGTGTACCCGACGAAAACAAGCTCCTCATTGAACAATTCACTCGGGGACTGCTATCCCCCGAGAACAGAAAGACTGTACGTTGCTGGTCATTGAGCAACACTGAAACTGACTTTAACACCCTGAAGGAGATGGCCATCAAAGGGTTAAAGCCGGTAGAGACCCATGAAGCTGCAATTAAACGGTGGTGCAGTGGTGAGGTGCAGGCTACTCCAAAACCATTACCCTTGGCTAAAGCCACGCACAATGTACAATCTGCTCAGCCTGACAAATATGATTCCCTGAGTGCTGAGATACATGCTGAGATGCGCCAGATGAATAAAAACATCACTAAGCTAATGGACGCTCTGCAGCTACAGCAAAGCAACCAACAGCCAGCGCCAAGACCCCAGTCCAAACCTCAGCCGCTGATTCAACTTGCCGATAGTCTGGAGGATGTACCCTGGATGCGAGGGAGGAAAGCCACAGCATACCGGGGAAGAACCACTGACCACTACAGCTCCACTGGGGAGCCCATCTGCCGCCGTTGTAACCGCACCGGTCACCTCACCAGGAGCTGTCCTTTAAACGGGCAGTCCCTGGGGGCTGGGGCCAAACCTCAGGAATAGATCAACAGGGCCCAGCCACCTGGTACAAGACTTTCATCGAACAGAGGCCGTTTCTGTCCATTGTACTGGATGGCATCCCGACACCTGCTCTGCTGGACACCGGGTCACAGGTGACCACCATCCCCTATATCCTTTATAAGAAGTATTGGGCTGATGCAGAACTGAAACAGCCTGATATAGACTTCACCCTTAACGCATCCAATGGTGAACCAATCACTGTGATGGGGGTTACGGAAGTGCCCATAAAGGTGAAGAGGCTGGAATTGCAGAACCAGGGGGTCATCGTAGTAGCAGAAGCCAGTAATGCTAATGATCCCTATATCATATTAGGCACTAATGTTGTTTGCAATTGCATGGAGGAAGTCTTGTCTTTGCTTCACCAGATTGCAGACACTGCCAGACCTGGTCAAAGGAAGGTCCTCGAGCGGGAGATCAGAGCCATCCTGCAATATCAACAGGTAACAATTACCGGTGGCGAAATTGGTACTGCACGGGTCACAGACCCGTTGCCTATTGTGATTCCCCCAATGAGTGAAATGATGATTTGGTGTCGAGCAGCTATAGGTCTGAGAGGGCAGGACTATAAGGCATTAGTGGAGCCCATCAGCACTGAGCACAGACCTACACTGTTGACAGTCAGGGGGTGGTAGATGTACAGAATGGGGGAGTACCTGTTAGCATCTTACATTGTGGCAGTGAAGAGGTGAAATTACCCAGGTATACAACAGTTGCTAAATTGTACACAGTCAGCAACAACGAGATCCAAACAGTGCAACCCAGACCCTATACAAAAGGGGCAAAACCTGATCAAACCACTGGGCCACTGGAGGACTGGTGCCAGCAGCTCCATGTCGGAACTAACACCACTCCTGTGTATGAAAAGCAAGGTGTGTACTGGGTAGTTCAAGAATTTTAACAAGTCTTTAGTAAGCATCCACTTGACTTTGGTAGGATAAAATGGGTACAACATCACATCCCCACAGGTACACATCCACCAATTAAGGAGCGGCACAGGCCTATTCCACCTGCACATTATCAAAAAGCCAAAGAAATGCTACAGGACATGAAGGACGCAGGGGTTATACGAGATAGCTTTAGTCCCTGGGCAGCTCCATTAGTCCTAGTCAGGAAAAAGGATGGCAGTATGAAAATGTGTGTAGACTACAGGCAAATAAACCGCATAACACTCAATGCTTACCCGTTACCTCGTATAGAGGAATCCTTAGCTGCGTTGAAGTCTGCCAACTACTTCTCTACCTTAGATCTCACTAGGGGGTATGGGCAGATGTCCGTAGCCAAGGAAGACAGAGAGAAGACGGCATTCACGCCACCTATGGGCCTATGTGAATTCAACAGCATGTCCTTCCGACTATGGAATGCACCCGGGACCTTCCAGCGATTAATGGAGAGTTGCCTGGGACATAAGAACTTTGAGACGGTACTGCTCTACCTGGATGACGTGATTGTGTATTCCAAGACCTACGAGGTACATGTCACTCATCTAGGAGAGGTGTTTGAAGCTCTGGCCAAATATGGGATGAAGATAAAACCAACAAAATGCCACTTGCTAAAGCCAAGAGTTCAGTACCTGGGACACATAGTCAGTGCCGAAGGCGTGGCTCCTGACCCAGACAAGGTGACAGCAATCAAAGAGTGGAAAGAACCCAAGACCTTAAAGGAAGTACATCAATTCCTGGGTTTGGTGGGCTACTATAGGAGGTTCATAAAGGAGTACACCAAGAAGGCTCCTCCCCTGAAAGACCTCCTAGTAGGCCAACCCACGAAGGGCAAGCCATAGGATTCTCCGTGGAAGTGGGGTAAGGAACAAGAGGAAGCGCTCCACACGATGAAAGAAGCCCTGACAGGAGAAGAAATCCTTGCTTTACCCAGACTACAACCTGCCATTCCTGCTGTACACAGATGCCAGCAATGTGGGACTCGGTGCCGTCCTTTCCCAAAAGCAAGACTGCAAGGAAAGGGTAATCGCCTATGCCAGTAGAAAGCTGCGCCCCACAGAGAGGAACCCAGAAAACTACAGTTCCTTCAAGCTGGAATTCCTGGCCTTGGTCTGGGCCATCATAGAGAGGTTCAAACACTATCTGGCCTTCAGTAAATTCACAGCCTACACGGGTAACAATCCGCTGACCCACCTGGAAACTGCGAAGTTGGGAGCCAAAGATGGATGGTCCGACTCTCCAACTACCAATTCACCATCAAGTATCAGGCTGGGCACCAGAATGGAAACGCGGATGCCTTATCCAGAATGCCACATCTGTCAGAAGAAGGTGTAGATGAAGACGAGCTGGAAGAAGAGGAGTTACCTGCCTTCCATCATGTAAGAGTAACCTAATGCCAGCAAACCCGTCAAGATTGAGAAATGGCTATTAGTGATGGGTGAACCCCCCGATGTTCGGGGCCAGCGGGTTCGCACAGACTTTTTGTAAATTCTGAGTTTGGGCCGGACATAACTCGAACGTACATCTGAACCCTGAGCTTGGACTTTACAGTTATGGGATCGGGCGAGGGGGCTGTAAAATAAAGAATATAATTAATAATAAACATTGTCCTTATGCTTACCGATCCCATGACGCATCCTGCAGTCCCGCTGTCTCCCAGCCACATCTACTAACATTCATTGCACTGCTCGGTACTCGGCTGTTTTCGGCCAGTGTCGGCAGTGTTCGCGGTGATGTCAGGATTCACCCAAGATCATGGCTTAGCCCATCCCTAATGGCTATCTATGTATGGACACCCTTACGTGCATATTTTAACTCATGTAAGGGCACCTAAACTGCATATTTTTCATCAAATTGTGTGAGCTCACCTGTCACAGAGAGAATAATCTCGTTTTGATAGATCCCTATCCTCACAGTGTACCTGCACCACAAAAGGCTTACCTCTTGCTTAGACCTAGGCATAAATAAATCAATTTAGGAGAGCTAAGACACCTTAATTATATACTAAGTAAAGCAATCTTGGACTTGATAAGACATGAGATAATGCTTCAATGGAGTGCCACATGCATATGCACTTGACCTTGCCACTGTGTAATCCTATATAGTAATTCCAGATTGCCATAGAAAACTATGGTAGTCACTAGTGATGAGCGAGTAGTAAAATAATTAGGTTCAGATTATTTGTGATGAATACTTTGAACTATTTGGGCATTTGCGGAACTCAAGCATTTTTCAGGGAAATCTTCCACACAAATGTTCGAGTTCCCCATTGACTTGCATTAGGTTCATTATTCATGACAAATACCCAAATAGTTCAAAGTATTCGTGATGAAGAATCCAAACCTGAGCATCTTACTATTCACTCAACACTAGTAGTCACCCATGGTCTAGCATTTCTCAATTATAAATATAAAATGTTTAGGAGGACTTCATAGAGAAGAGCTAAAGGGGAAGAGATGGCTGGAGGACAGTCTTTTTAAAGTAAAATGTGATATGTTGACAATAAATAAAATACGTCTATTTTATACTATGGCTAACTGAACATCACAACTAAGCAAATCCTCATACATCACTTACCTTCCACAGATTTAAGAGGTTATTGCAGATCCGACCTGGCTCTACCATTAAAATACTATTCTTTATGGCATGGTCTGGTATATATCAAACATTCTATTATTTATTTCAAAGCCACTGAGCTCCGCTGTTCAAAGATATGTGGCTTGGATTACAGGACAAAGAAGACTGAGCAAAAGAGACGTAAGAACTGACATTCATTTTTCTGTGGGAGAATGTCATCAAGTGCTTTTTATCCATGTAATATCATCAGTAGACGAGAATATGATGTACTAAGACTTCAATAGAGCCAACTATGACAATTCAACAAGGAGACAGAAAGAGAAATTGCAAAATATGTGCGAGCCATAAGCTAAATACAAGTTTCACAGGATGTTTTGTAATAGTTAGATTATATGGGATCGGACATTTATTTCACATTTATCCACGTACACAGAGCCCATGGCATTGAATACACCAGGTATATGATCCAGCATTAAAGAATATCACGAAAAGGAGTACACTCATCACAAGTTTGTAAATATTTGATTATATATTTTTATGAGACCTCACTGAAGATATGACACTTCGATACAATTTAAAGTAGTGATTGTACAGCTTGTGTGACAGTGTAAATAATAATAATATAATATTTATTCACTTATATCAGGGATGGGGAACTTCAGGCCCCAGGCCTCAATGACCTTTTCTGCGGCCCCCGGGCAGATTCCTTGGGACCTCAGTGTTCAGGCTGGCAGACGCGTTTTGCCAACTTCCTGCCCTTTAAACTCAGCTCCCCAGTGATCTCTATGCCCCAACCTCAGCCTCCCCAGTGACATATATGCCCCTAGCCTCTCCTGTGATGTCTATGGCCCTAGCAAACCTGGAAAAGCAGTTGAGAAGTAATGATCAATATCACCTGACACCACAGCCGCACCAAGAGAAGCAGCTCCAGCCGTCATCTTAGGGGTGAGTTGTATGTTTAACCAAATATAGCGGGTAATTTTCTAGTTGATAATTTTGTGTGGCCCCCGAAGGATGGTAGGAATTTTCAAGTGGCCCCCGGCAGAAAAAGGTTTCCCACCCCTGACTTATATAGTGCCATTAATTCCACAATGCTTTACAGACATCAGCAACACTGTCCCGATTGGGGCTCACAATCTAAATTCCCTATCAGGATGTAATGATTGCAGTAAAAATTAATATCAACAGTCATTAAGGTGTTAAATGTATAGGAAATAGCTTCAATATCAAATTATATGCTACTTTACATTGATTGCATAAAATTGCATATGACCAAAATTTTCTCTCGGCCAGATGTCCTGTTACAGATATGTAATGGCAGAGAAACTGGAAAAACAAAGGCGCAGTATGGTCTTAACTGGATAAAAAGATGCTAAAGGACGAGAGCTATGCTTACCTGGATGGGTTGTGTGCCCACAATCGCATAAAACACTTTTAAAAAAGGCTGCAGTAAACCATATAAATAACAGAAAATACCAGTGGAGGAAAATGGATCATCCTGTGCTGCCCAAGCTTAACAAGAACGGGGGCAAGTGAAGCCAAAGACATGATTGAACCACAAAGTGCAGCCCACCTGTCAACGCGCTTCAAAGAATAACACTTCTTGCACAAGACAAACTTTGGTGTGCCCTCTAAATAACTCATCACACAGTCATTAATGTTGTGTGGCTCCCCAGGGTCCTAGTGCCACAGTGTCATCACTGCCCCCGGGTGGTGGTGTCACGCTGGAGAGCAACAGAAGGGTCTTCTCATCAGGCAGGTAACCCCGCACACAACACCTTCTGCCTCCAGGCCAGAAGAGGGAGACCAAACCCAGGTTCAGTGTGAGCTCCCCTATAAATTCTGGTCTGGGGCGGAGCCAGTTAGTTCAGTTCCTAGGAGGACTGAGGAAGACATTCTGGTGGACTGGAGGCTGCTTGAGTTCATCCCAGGATCGCTGACTTGATTATCTGAAGAGAGTTCAAGGAACACCTGGGGAGCTGAACAGCATCGTACTCACCTCAGAGAAAACGCACAGAGAACGGACACCGGAGTCCGAGACTGTGTAGGGCCTAACATGCTGGCATTCAATACCAGAAGGTGGGGAATTCCAGGTTGTCCAGCCACGCAGTGCCCGGAGGCAAAGCAACACAGAGCATTCAGGAACTGTTACCCAAAACGAGGGTTAAGAAAGGACTCGACTTGCCTGTCATACCGGCACCTCGCAGGAGAGATAGGGCGGCAGCTTAGCTCATGAAGCAGCAGGAGCCCAAGCACAGATCGCAATAAGGAAGTCAACGACCCGGCCGGGTGAGGAGAACCCCGAGTTGCTCTCAGCAAGGACTCCGCAGACAACTGCCCGGAATGCAGATGCTTCAGTAAAAGCCTGAGTAGCTACAAAACAGTGAGTCTGCCTGTTGCTTATGACCATCGTCCTGCACCCCAACCCCTTACTACATCTACTGCCCCGGGAATCGGCTCTGCTCGTGGGGAGCAGCTCCATCTCAATTGCCCATCCATCACCCGGAGGTTCTGCAGCAGCTGTGGCCATCTGCAGTCACATACCACGGGTGGCGTCACAAATAAATTCCCTTTCATCATCCCCTTTCCCCTACCAAGCCAGAAATTCCCCCTTTTCAACTGAACCCAAGGTCACAGAAGCTGGGTCTCGACCCCTGTGACCCCCCTTCAGAGACAGTATCGCCCGGTTCCGAGTACCCCACGGCCCTGGGGTGCATCAGTTGCAACAAAAGTGAGTACACAATGTGACGACAAGGACTCCTTCAATGCATAGCATGGGTTAAGTTTCTTAACATTTAGCCAGACATTATGTTATTTTGTTAATTACTTGTGATATGCCACTCATTGTTCCTACAAAACTTGTAGATGCCTGGTAGTGTTTAACGTTTGTAATGCAACTATCGCCCCTTTTTGTCAGAATATGTCAGAGACTCAAAGACAGGTGAGGATGTGAACCTTTTATTCTCCAAAGATGTGTATTATTGATTCTGTGTAAATTACTTCAGCCATCATTGTTTGTTGTTACGGATAGCAGACTGGATGGGCTTCGCTTTGGCCCTCTCTGCCCACATCATTTAAATGAACATTGTCCAGGCATCTTGAAATCTAGCCAATGAGAGCATAGTCTTATTCCACCAATTGTGAAGATCCCAATATTCTGCAATGAGTGCTCAGGTATATAATGAGAACTGTTCATTTTGTCCAGCAGACTTGATACATGCTGCTAATCTAGAATCTACGGATCCGATTGGCAGGCCATAATCCCAGGCCTAGGCACTTTGGTGCCCACCAAGGGGATCAGAATCTGGATTATATCACCACATGGACTTCAGCATCGAATGTTAGAATTCGGCTGGGATATCAAAGGAGCAGCACATACAAGCATTGTCTTCTTTCGCATCATTTCGGGCAGCAGCGCGGACCAGAGACACCACTCCTGTTTGTTTTTCCAAATCATTTTCCACGGTGCATGTGGCGGTGTGGGTCCTGTGGCAGCTGTAACTCAGGTGTACAAGCCGGTTGAGGGTGATCACAACCTGACCAGGTGAGCAAGCAACAAGTGAGGCCACCTTTTACATGTTATAAGTGATAAGGGACAATCTGCGCCTCTTTGTCTTCTTTGTTTAATTTTACAGCTTCCTAAATCTGATATTATTCCATTTTATTCCATTTTCGGTGGGTGCCTGCCAAAAGCAGGGTGCTGCTGGTTTGGAGTAAGTAGACCTGGAAGCTCTGAGGCACAAATATTCTAATCCCTGGTGAGCCAGCAGAAGGGTGAGAAACTGTTGCCATTTTGTGTTTTGCTGGTTATGTGTTATTTGCTGTTAACTGTTTGGGGATCCCATAAAGCCTTAATATTGTGGTTCCCTCACCCTGTATTGTCTGAGTAGTGATCCGTCTATGGGTAAAGAGCTCGGGCGTTCAGTTGGGATGAGCCCTGGTCCAAGTTGTCTTTCGAAAGGCGGCTGGGCCAGTGGATGAGAACACCCACTGACCCCCGTGTCTCCACACACACCCTAAGTGAAAATGACCAATTGTTCCCAATTAGCCATTTTCCATCCCCGGTGTCATATGACTCATTAGTTTTACAAGGTCTAAGGGCCCTTTCACATCAGCGTTTTTTGAATTTTGCGGCAGATGCGGTGAAAAAAACCGCATCTGCCGCAATTACCGCATACCGGCTCCACTTGCGGCGCGATTGCGGTAAACGCCATGCAAAGTATAGGCGTACTTGCGGCAAGTGCGGTTTTGCACTTGCGGCAGGTGCGGCAGCGAAAAAAAACGCGGTGAGCAGGTGTGTTATATTTGCAGTTCTTGCTAACATGCTCTCTCACACTGGTCATTGGAACTTCAACATTGCTCCTCATGGCAAATAATTCTCTGAGGATCTGAAAAATAAGAATTGTTGCTCTATATAAAGATAGACTAGGCTGTAAGAAGATTGCGAACACCCTAAAACTGAGATGGAGATGGAGCACCAAGACCATACAGGAATTTAACAAGACAGGTTCCATTCAGAACAGGTTTTGCCATGGTTGACCAAAGAATTTGAGCACACAAGCTCAGTGTCATATCCAGAGGCTGCATGAGTGCTGCCGGCTGTGGTAAGCTACAGTTCATTGAGGTAACCATGCATGCCAACTCGTACACTGACATACTGAAGCAGATCCCCTCACTTCGTGTTCCAACATGATGACGACCCCACACACCTCCACAGGTGGAGCTTTACCTCAGGGCAGCTTTGATGGTATATGAGACGGTGAGGGAGGACAGTGATGTTAAATGGTGGTGCAGTTCTTACCCTTCTGCTGTTGATGTTGATGATGATGAGTCCTTTGAGCTGCGGCAGGAAGAATAACAGAAACCAGTTCTTGTTTAACTTTGCTTTACTCGGTACCGGATGATGATATAACAATACACGGTACAGTTTGGTTTAGAGGGTTGTCACCAACTCAGGATTTTCCTCTTAAGGAGTCTATAGATGTTCCTTCTTTGTCTTTCAGGGTTTCTATTCTCTTTCTAGATCTTTCCTTCTTTCCCACCTTCGCAGAGCTCACCCGCCAGTCCTGCAGTCTGTTTCTAGTAGGCTTAACTCGACTTATACCGGTCCAAATGGGAACAGCAGGAACGCACAAGTTTCCCACCTGACACCGGGTTTTCAGTCTTTCCTCACTAGTGTGGAACCGTCTTTTGGGCATGAGGGGTGAGGTACTTTGTGGTGCTGTCAGCAACCCGGTCTGGTTGGGCCTGCAGTTCGTCGGCTTCGCAGTCAGGGCTGAACTCCTGGCTGCCTCGGTTGTCCGTGTCACCTGTGAACCCTCAACATGACCAGCTGGTTCCTACCACTCTTGGTCAGTTGCCATCTGTCCTGGGCCCCCACATATAGATGGGGTACCCTCCACTCAGCACAGGCAGCCAGGCGTGACCACACTGTCTGCCTTCCCCACGCCGTCTGAGGTAAAATCTTAACTGTCACTCTACTCTAACCTAAGCTCCGCCCACCACCTGTGGAACCTACCATAAAGTCAGTTTCCCCTACACTAAGTGGTGTGGTCCTAGGTGAGTGCTAAAAATAGACTCCATAAGCATTAAATCGTAACCTGGCAACTTACAAGTAAAAACACATTTTATATTCAAGTGTAATACCATTCTGTGGCGCATACCTGCAGGGGCGCCACACACCCCCTTGGTGAAACACACCCGTCCGCGGGTGTCAAACCAAACCTGGAATAAAATGCATTTTACATATAACATTGAACATTTAAAACAGATATCAACAATAAGATTGCTTCTTTTCTTCCCTATTAGGGAGGCGCATTGCTTATAACGTTGCATCAAACTTTGACTATAATCTAGTCCATACTGGCCCAACTGGGACCAGGTAACAAGTTCTTTGGTTACTGTCCATCAAGTGCTGAAAAGGAAAAAGAAACAGTGCAATTCCAGAAAAATATGCATTTTAAACAATTCTGCTCACACTTTGAACAGTGCAATACCGGGTTAACTCTTTATTACTCAACTTACTGACCCGGTTTGCAAACCTCCCACTGAGACCTGCGTGGCGTTTATTTATCCCCACAATACAGGTCCCGGTCCAGGTGGCCCTGGGGAACTGCAGATAGATGGACTCTCCTCTCTCCAACCGTTGCTGCTGATGCTGGTACCGCGACCCTCCATAGCTCGCGGGGCCCGGCCTCCTCCGTACCACCGGCTCCTCCTCCGTCAGCTCGGGCTCCTTCAGGAACTGGATGAAGTCCTCCGCCTCGGTGATATCCTCCTTTCCGGGCTCCACAAGGGGTGCATAAACCGGTCCCAGGGAATCAGCAGCTGGGACTGCCATTGCCTCACAGCCGGTTACAGGTAACAGGTCCGGAGCCTGACCAGGTATATTGAGTCCGCTCCCGGCCGCATCCTGCTTAGTTCTTATAGTCCATAACCGGTGTGGGCTGGCGCTCGACCCGCCCCCTTGGTTGATTGAGAGCAATGGGGGCGGGGAGACTTTCTGACGCCTCTTAAATGGCCCAAGTATGCTGAGGGGCCGAGGCACACCCCTAGGCCGGCACATTGTTGTTTCTGCACTTTTAAGCCCGCCACAAAGTTCTAATGGGCAAGTCCTTCGGGCTTTTCCGGAGCCCGCCACTGCCTTCGTCACTCCTCGGCAGAGCGAAGGGGGCGGGGCTTATCTTCCCGCTCTTTCTCCTGCTGCAGTGACGCAGTTTGAATTTTGTGAGGCGATGTAATGGCGGCTCGGCACAGTTCTTATAATCCACACAGTTAAACAGTAATAAAGTTCTTAAGGCACACTTCACCCGGTAGATACCAGGCTGGCTCATCCTGTTCGTGACGCCAATTTGTTTCGACCAGAGCTGGGGTGCGTGGGGTACTCGGTCACCGGGGCTTCTGTGTGGGATGTCACGGGTGGTCGGTATCCCGGTGCCGTGCCCTGGCGAACAATTATACCAGGTGTTGTTGGTAAACGGTGGGGGTGAAAGGGGTTATTTACAGGGAACGTGACGCCACCTGTAGAGTCCGGTAAGGTGGTACCGGCGCTGCCAGCCGGCCGCTGAGGTGATGGAGGGGGCAGCAGTGTGTGGTACAGCTCCCCACAGGTGGAGCTTTACCTCAGGGCAGCTTTGATGGTATATGAGACGGTGAGGGAGGACAGTGATGTTAAATGGTGGTGCAGTTCTTACCCTTCTGCTGTTGATGTTGATGATGATGAGTCCTTTGAGCTGCGGCAGGAAGAATAACAGAAACCAGTTCTTGTTTAACTTTGCTTTACTCGGTACCGGATGATGATATAACAATACACGGTACAGTTTGGTTTAGAGGGTTGTCACCAACTCAGGATTTTCCTCTTAAGGAGTCTATAGATGTTCCTTCTTTGTCTTTCAGGGTTTCTATTCTCTTTCTAGATCTTTCCTTCTTTCCCACCTTCGCAGAGCTCACCCGCCAGTCCTGCAGTCTGTTTCTAGTAGGCTTAACTCGACTTATACCGGTCCAAATGGGAACAGCAGGAACGCACAAGTTTCCCACCTGACACCGGGTTTTCAGTCTTTCCTCACTAGTGTGGAACCGTCTTTTGGGCATGAGGGGTGAGGTACTTTGTGGTGCTGTCAGCAACCCGGTCTGGTTGGGCCTGCAGTTCGTCGGCTTCGCAGTCAGGGCTGAACTCCTGGCTGCCTCGGTTGTCCGTGTCACCTGTGAACCCTCAACATGACCAGCTGGTTCCTACCACTCTTGGTCAGTTGCCATCTGTCCTGGGCCCCCACATATAGATGGGGTACCCTCCACTCAGCACAGGCAGCCAGGCGTGACCACACTGTCTGCCTTCCCCACGCCGTCTGAGGTAAAATCTTAACTGTCACTCTACTCTAACCTAAGCTCCGCCCACCACCTGTGGAACCTACCATAAAGTCAGTTTCCCTACACTAAGTGGTGTGGTCCTAGGTGAGTGCTAAAAATAGACTCCATAAGCATTAAATCGTAACCTGGCAACTTACAAGTAAAAACACATTTTATATTCAAGTGTAATACCATTCTGTGGCGCATACCTGCAGGGGCGCCACACAATTGTTCCCAATTAGCCATTTTCCATCCCCGGTGTCATATGACTCATTAGTTTTACAAGGTCTAAGGTGTGAATTGTGAGCAGGTGTGTTATATTTGCAGTTCTTGCTAACATGCTCTCTCACACTGGTCATTGGAACTTCAAAATAGCTCCTCATGGCAAATAATTCTCTGAGGATCTGAAAAATAAGAATTGTTGCTCTATATAAAGATGGACTAGGCTGTAAGAAGATTGCGAACACCCTAAAACTGAGATGGAGATGGAGCACCAAGACCATACAGGAATTTAACAAGACAGGTTCCATTCAGAACAGGTCTTGCCATGGTTGACCAAAGAATTTGAGCACACAAGCTCAGTGTCATATCCAGAGGCTGCATGAGTGCTGCCGGCTGTGGTAAGCTACAGTTCATTGAGGTAACCATGCATGCCAACTCGTACACTGACATACTGAAGCAGATCCCCTCACTTCGTGTTCCAACATGATGACGACCCCACACACCACCAAGATGATCACTGCCTTGTTAAAGAAACTAAGGTTAAAGCTGACACTATTGCGCTTTGTTTCTTCCCTCTTTATTCTGTTTACTGCTTGTATCTTCAGTGCTGTCCCATGAAAAGATATATTAAAATATTTACAAAAATGTGAACGGTGTACTCACTTCTGTGATATACTGTGCCTTTATGGGTGTCAGCCAAGGGAGACTAAGAATATTTGTACAATAGTATATAGAGTACAGAGCAGAGGAGGTACATGGCTGAAGATGAATATTACTCCTATACTGAGATACTCACCCAGCACACATTCCCAGAAGACTCTTTTCTAGACCTGAAAACAATACAGAAAAACAATTATCAATGGCTGTATAAGTCTCTACACTGATACACAGTCATTAACTAAGTGCATTAACACAACACTCTAAGCTATGGAATTGCTGGACCTTGCTAAGCACAGTACTTGGTCATCACTATTAAGGTACCGTTACACAGGGCAACATCGCCGGCAACTCAGGGGCGTGGTGAAGTTGAAGCAACATCGCTAGTGCGTTGCTACGTGTAACAGGGTGATTTCAACGGCGATAAGTTGCTTGAGCGGAGTGTGGCCAGGTTTACCAACATGTTGGTAAACCTGGCGATGTTGCTCAGGCGATCTGCTATCATCGCTCTGTGTGACACCGCAACAGCGATGTTGAAAGCAACTTCCCCTATTCACTGCAATGTTAATGTTCGCTCGCTGGGTTGAGTTTAACCCTGGCAGCGAAAGTTGCTTTCAACATCGCAGCTGGTTGCCGGTGATGTCTCTGTGTGTAACATCTCCATAGCAATCTTGGCTAAATGCCCAAAACGTGCGCGCTCCTGTGAGTTGCCGGCGATGTTACCCTGTGTTACGGTACCTTAAGACTACGTTCCCATGATGAGTCTTTGAGTTTTATGCTGTGTCAAAAACACCTCCTCTTATGCTTCCAGCAATGTGAATGGAATTTCTATTAAACTCATGCCCACTGTGCTTCTTTTTTAACTCATTGTAAACTTCCCAGATTTGCATGTTTTAAATCCGCAACATGTCAATGTCTCTTGTGAGTTCGATGAGTTTTCCATGCAGATATTCCCCATAGACTTATGGCCACTTTACACACACCAACTTATCTGTCCAACTTCTGAACAACTTGCTAGTTGCAGTGAAATCATGGACACATTGTTCCATTGTACACAGCCACAAAATGGAGCAATGTGTCCATGATTTCACTGCAACCAGTAAGTTGGTCAGAAGTTGGACAGATAAGTTGGTGTGTGTAAAGTGGCCCTTACATTAGATGCAGAAAATTTGCAGGCAAAAAACCACACATGTGGAAGCATATCAACAATTTATGTAATCTGCACCTAATGATATCAATAAAGTGTTGTCAAAGCCAAATTCAAGGAAGTTTGAAAAACAAAGCAGCATTATTAAAGCAGGACATCAAATAGTGACCAAACTGCAGTGTCAAAAATGTTAATAAAATACTAATAAAAATGCAATGAAATAACACAAGTAAAGCATCTTTCACATCAGCGGTAAATGTAACTCCCAACAGATGTTGCTGCACCTGCTGGATCAGCCGCATAACAGCCGACTTGCAGCACCAATTTGGCAAGTCCCATTCATTCTCTATGGGGCAAGCAGTCAGGTGCGGCAAGTGCGTTTTTTTGCGCAGCCACAAGTGCCAGACCTGCCAGAACCGGCAAAACCGCACTTGATCCGGCAGGTGTGGCGACATCTACAATATAAGAATACATCCACAATATAAGACATTATCCATATTTGGTAGATGGCTCCTTTATTTAAAGGGATATTCCCATGTGGATTCTAAAAATGGGACCAGTTTCTATCTCAAAATTGGGGCACTGATACCATCCCATTGATTTGCATATGAATTAAAAGCACCTCTCCACTGACAGCATAACGCAACAGGGTCCCCGTTCTCACAAAAGATGCTGCTCCCATCTGCTATACACCTATGGCATATACATATTACAATAGATTACTCCTTTAATGACTTGGGTGCATTTATAAGGGCCAGTAGCAGTGGTCTAAAACAAAAGAATATTTTTACCTGTAAAAATTGTATGTCAAAAAGCTGCATTGCTGAAATGTGGTAATGGAGTAAACTGCAAAGTGAGTGTTTTATGTGCATATACCCTTAGCCCAGGGGGTTTGTATGAGATCCTGGTGACTAGTGACCTGTGGCATATGACAAGTTAATGACAATAGCAGCAGACATGCATAGCCTTCTGTAGTCTGCATCTTCTAAGATGTCAAATAAAAAAAGAATGACATTTAATACAAGCAGGATACACAATCTCATTAAGTTAATTTCCATCATACCCTCCGGACTAAACATTACATTTTCTGCTGGGAGACACCAGACAGCTGCTCTATTTCCAGGATGTGACAGTGGTTACTTTAGCATCTGGAGTCTCATTTTAGAATGTATGCTTAAGGTTTAAGTTTAAGGTTAACTTCAGCGACACACCATTAATTTATGTTAATGGAGTAATGTATTATACTTAAATAGTAAAACATAAATCATGGACTACCTGTGTACCTAAAAACTAACAGGCAGGTAGTTTCTAACAGAGGCAATTACCTGCCTGTTGTTCCCAGTGTTGGCACAGAGCAATCATTCACCACGCATGCCTGCAGTTTAGCTGCTCCATGTCAACAGAGCAGCTCTTCCTCTTCCAGTAGCTCCGTTAATGGCGTGCGATTGCCTAATCAGCATGATGCAGCAATGTGGAGCTGGCTGTTAATCAGCATGCTGTTTGCAGAGCAGAGCAGAAAAGAAGCCGTCATTCTGTCAATACTGTTGTTCTTGGAATGGCTGTCGTGTAGATAGGCGAAGATATCTTTTTCACTTCTGTATTTATGTAATCATGTATATGTGTATTTGTATTGAACCTTTCCTTTAAAAGATACTACACCTTTACATGTGTTTGCTGTCATTGTTTGGAGAAATGAAATGAATAAATGCTTATAGAAGTAATAGTTTTCTTATTAGTCCAGACGATGGGTCCAGATGATGGTCTTTGTATAATTCCTTATCAGTTTCTGGGAATGGAGCCAATTTTAACACAGAACTATTATAGATGAGTTTCATATCAGCAAGAAGCAATGTAGGAGGTTGAAATAACGGTATATGAGAACGGCAGGATATGTTCTGAGAACAATAATGAATAACTGTCTTCACGAATATTATAAGAAACTGTATGAACAATTAACAGTATTTTATTGTCCAACATGATAAATTCAATTAGATTTTCGCTACTATCAACGAGCAGGTGGTAGTGTCTAACTTTTGTAGAATAAAGTAGTAATAATTAAGACCCTGAGGCCACACCCAGGGGTTGTGTACTATGTAAATCTTATATGAATGATAATAAATCAAAGTATGCTTAGTGTTGTGTTGTGCTTAGTGCTGGTGTCAGGTCTCTGTTGTCTCTCAATGCACATGAATTACATAATCTGGATGCAAGACAGATCAAGGTGACATTCTCCTCCTGATTGAGGAGATTTTAACAAAGTGATGTCAGCAGAAGCTGCAGATCCACCGTCAGGAGCAGTCTGTGACTACTTTGTGCTAACATAGATCGGTGCAGGATCAGGTAGGTAGTTGGCAATTACCTATCTGTTAAGGTGCCGTCACAAGCTTCAATTTAGTGAACGATATTGTTAGCGATCACGTGCACGCGCGATCGCTAACGATATCGTTTACATCGCTGGTGAGCTGTCACACAGGCAGACTCACCAGCGATGTGGAGCAGCGAGATCGCTGGTAACTATGGTACACATCGGGTTACTAGGCGCCGAGCGTCGCTTAGTAACCCGACGTTTACCATAGATACCATCTCCCAGCATAGGCTCTGCCGCTGGGAGATCGTTCATCGTAGTGTCACACACCACGATGATGCAGATTGATCAAGCGTTTATCGCTTGATATGAGCTCCTGCTCTCATATCTGCGATGTCACGATCAAGCAATTTTACATTGTAAAATCGCTTGATTGCACGCAGCGATGCACAAACGATATCGCTTAAGCGATCAAAAAAGCAGATCGCTTAAGCAATATCGTGCAGGAAATCGATGCGTGTGACGTGGCCCTTAGTGCTTAGGCACACTGTAAAGTAAAATTTCCCCTTTAACATTTGTATTCAGTATCTAGTTGAAAGCGCAGTATTTTCAGTGAAGCCCAGTTGGAGATAAAAATAAAAATGCAGTATAAACACTTTGCCTGAATCAGACTTACGACTATTAGAAACTATAGTGAGATCCATTTTTTTTAGTAGTGCAATCTTCAGGTCTTTATCACCTGCTCTCTATACTGCTGCTAAGTCTGATTTCTTTCGTTCCCTGTGGATCAAGCAGGGGGTTCGCCTTTCTACACAGTCTGCATGATAGTTTGCCCTGCAGACTCTTGGTCTCCTAGCCCTTTTTAATAGCTCTGTAAAAGAATGGAGGGGAAAAATAGAGAGTAGATAATGTCAGGCCTAAGATATAACTGCATGGAGCAGTGCTCTGTCAGTTGTATGTTAGAAGCAGCAGCACAACCAGATATGTACAAGAGCTGCACAAACTCTACACAAGCAAAATAGCAGAATAGTTTAAGCCCATTCCCATTCATTTTTGACTTTCATGTCCTGCCTTTCTTGCAAGAGCCATATTTTTCATTTTTCCATCACAGGCCGGCTTCAGAATACACACTGTGCATGGCAATACACTCACCACACTGCGCAGGACCGGAAATGATACTCGCCAGCAGCGCCTCATACCCAGAGAAGGAGGCGGGAATTTTAAGTCAGGAGCGCGCTCGCTCCTGAATGATCGCGCCAACCGGGGCGTGAAAACTGCAGCGAGGCGGGGGAATAGAGACTCCAAAGAGACTGCCCACCCAACGGCCAGCCATCTAGGAACTCCCATACGTCTGTGGACATGTAAGTTTATAAGTCCCTTGTTTGCACTTTTATAATGCACATTTAGATCAGAGAGGGATGGTTAGTAATGTACTAGGAACCTTAAGGGTCAGGTAGTGATAGGTTAGGGGGGCTAAACTAGGTGACAGGATCCCTTTAATGGTAATCTGTCAGCAAGGTTTTGCTATGTTGTCAGCTGAGGACAGCATGCTGCAGGGGTTAAAAAATAAAAATCAACTGTGCCTCTCTTATTAGTCTCTATGCTAATTTTTACGTAAACTAAAGGCTATCACCTGGTGATTACCATTACTGGACTGCTTTGTCATGCGCATACCAGTCCGACACACCCCCTACTGTGATTGACACCTCACTAATGTACAATCTCTATTGAGAGCCTGGTGTGAGTTGGGGAAGATTACCCAACTCTGCTACATGGCTAAAACTAGATGTTTTGATTGTGATAGAACTGCTGCACCCAGTAAGTTAAAGATCATTGGATTCAGAATGTGAAGCACTGCAGCCTTATACAGCTGCTGCACCCTGACTGCTGAGCCCCTACCCTGCTCTTAAGGAGGTCTCCCATGATGATGCAACAGGTTCCCATCTCCTTCCTGGTCTGTTCCCGCCCCTCTGGTTTATAAACCCCTGCTGCCTGACATCCGTCCTCTCTTTGCAGACCTGGGCCTTTTGCCCGCCCTCCAATTCTCTTTTACGGTGTTTTAAGTCGCAGCTGCGGAATGGGTGGTGTTTTGATGGCGAAGAAACTTGCGCCGGAAGGCCGGATGGCAGAAAGTCTCCCTAAACCCAGATATTAGGCATGGTGAATGCCTGGTTTTGAGCTGCAATCATCTACCGCCACGTAAAAGATGAGAGATTTGTTTGTACTTCTCCTAAAATAAAAGAAGTATTGTTAAGAAGCTGGTGTTGCGTCAGTTCATGAGAGTAATTGGTGATCGGGTCACAGCAGTCTTTCTTTTACTACAACATGCTGCTCTCAGATGAGGTAGCAAAAGCCTGCTGACACATTCCATTTAGGGACTCTTACATTATATGCTGTCATGTATATTTCTGGTGTGAGTAGTATATAAAATGTTATTTCTCCATTACATTTTATTTCCAGTTCTAAAAAATGTTTACTATATAAAGCAAAACTCTCCAAATCTGAATATTTTAGCTTTCCCTTTGTCCATGATTGTTGCTTGCTTCTTTTGAGAATGAACGAGACAGAGGATTGGCTCTGTCTTTTAGACTCCCTGTACTGGAAGCTTTTGTTTTATATAATGGAGCCACATAGCAAAGACACTTAAAGAGAACCTGTCACCTAGTTTATGGCCCCAAACCTATCACTACCTGTCCCTGCAGCTTCCTAGTACATCCCTAACCATCCCTGTCTGATCTAAGTGTGTACTCTAATCGCTGTGAAAAATGATTTGATCACTTACATTCTTCTATGGTAATTATCATTGTGTTTTCCAGACATGAGTGCTCCCTGCATTCCAAATCTGTGCGCAATGTCCAGGCATGGCGCGACGGCCACGTCATATCCAGTCATGCGCATTGTTGTTATCTATGTGGAGTAAATCACAATGTGCACTGCGCATGCTCTGAAGCCCTAAATGTGCGTGTGTGGCGCCCTGCCAAGCAGGCGTCACAGAGGGGTACTGCACCCATAAAAGAGGTGCAGATGCTCCAGCTGCAGGAGGACCCTAGGATGGTGGGTGGAACCCATAACCAGCACTCCCACATTAGTTTACACGGTGGGAGGTTACCCGGGAGGGGATAAAAACACCTCTAGGGGGAACAAGGAGGTCTTTGCCTCTAAGTTTTGGACCTTTTTGGTCTTTGCTGCTAGGTCACTCGGCTGAGAGACCGGGAGGAGAGATGGAAGAGGAAGAGAGGGTCTAAGGAGAAAAGAGCTTTTCAGGAGAGCAGCTGGTTTGGGAAGAGGGGCCGACGTCAGGTTCTCCCAGACAGCTTACCGGGCACCAGAGCCCGCAGACTGCTGAAGCTACAGGCACGACAGAGAATCCAGATTCCCATGGAGTTTTCAATTCTCCTGGGCACCAGAGCAGACCGAAAGAGGGTACCAGGCACCGCCAAAGGAAGGAGCGGCCAGCCAGTAGAGGGTTACCCGACGGCAGCAAAGGTGAGAGAGGAAAGGAGGTCAGGCTGATTCCAAGTCACCAGGCTTCACACCAAAACTGAAAAGCAAGAAGGAACAGACGGGGTTAGAGAAGAAAGGCACACCAAGGGTTCCACTCTGCCACCTGGGAGCTGCCTGCAGCCACCCGATAAGCTACCTGTCCTCATAACATCAGGAGTGCTGAACTGTAACTTTGTATGATGCTAATGCAAGTGAACAGTAAAGTACCCGGAGGAAAAGTGACTTTGCCTCTGCCTGTGTTCCTTTGAATGAACTTATTCCCCATACAGGGATGCTGCCCCGGAGGTCCAGCCCTACCTGTAGAGGACTTTGCCAACTTGCCGCATTACCATCTACCTCCGGCGGACAGTGGCGGCGCTGGTGACACATCACCAGAAACTACAGGTGGCGTCACGGCATCTTGTATATAGCATCCCCTGTAAATATTCCCTTTTCAAAGAAGTCCCCCAGGACACGGGATCAGGTGCGGCCACCACTCCCCGTGACACAGTTAACCTCTTAGAGCCTGATACCCGAGTACCCCACATCCTGGGGCTCGACACGTGCCTCCAGATTTAGGGCTTCAGAGCATGCGCAGTGCCCACTATGAAGCCGCTCAGTACACCACATAGATAACAACAAAGCGCATGACTGGATATGACGTGGCCGTCGCATCACAGATTTAGAATACAGGGAGCACTCATGTCTGGACAACACCATGATCATTACCATAGAAGAATGTAAGTGATCAAATTATTTTTCACAGCGATTACAGTACACATTTAGATCAGACAGGGATGGTTAGGGATGTACTAGGAAGCTGCAGGGACAGGTAGTGATAGGTTTGGGGCCATAAACTAGGTGACAGGTTCCCTTTTAATGAATGAAATGAGAGCAGGAGCATAGAAGGCAGAGTCCTATTATTCTTCACTATATAAATGATAAAACCAAAGTGTGTAATGATGTAAATAATTTATTATAATATCATTAATTTATGCACATAACTGAAGAGAGGCACTTAGAGAAAGATGTGGATAATTGTTACTTACCATATTAATACCATAATTATTTTCTGCATTCATTTAAAGCCAGACTTAACAAGAATGATTTCATTCCATATCTATTGGGTGTGATACTGTGTAAATAGTGGGAATAATTGAAATCAAATAGAGATCTAGGTTCCTAAATGCAGAATGAAATAGCTCGGGCCAGCGAGCCCTATGACCAATAGACATGTCGCTTCCTATAAAATACATTCCTGATACTCTAATAAATGGGCTTTTACAGCGGCTGCTCTGCACAGATAGGAAATATCTGGCATAAAATGTGAACTGTTTGATGAGCGCTCGCTCTGGACACTCCAGTAATAAGTATGTTCTCTCTCCAGTGACTTCTATCCTCTTACAAATAAGCTCTCAGGGAGAAGTGATGGGCAGCAGTAAAGACATGGCCTGATGTAGACTAATTCCCAGAAACAATAATGGAAGCTGGTCCCGAAGTTAGAATAACATATTCACTATCATTTTGTATACAAATCCAAGAATAGAAATGATGATACTTCCCGACTGTGGACCAAGATTAAGGTTTGTTTTTTGCAAAGTATGGACGTTATTCCCTGTCCAGAGGATAAGGGATAATGTTCTGTTGATTGGAGTCTAGGTGCTGATATCACTACAGACTGCCAAGAAAAAAGCCAAGACTAAATTGTGCAAAGGTTGAGCCTGCACATCTCTCCTCAATTCACAGGACAGCTGGAAAAAGATGAAGGCTCAATTCAGACAAGACTCTTCAGAGCCTTATTCTTGGGATTGATCAGTGTCCCAGCGGTTGCCCCCCATTAATAGTGAAATTGCACCATATAAATTCAGAGTTTAGTATAAACCACATAAAAGCTTAATGTGTTAAAGCTCCTACTTGAAGGGAACCAACCACTAGGATTTAACCACCTGTAAACCAGTGCAGCAGGTGACTGATGTGTGCAGCATGACATCACTATTTGGGCTTTTGTTTTCTTATTGCTCCCCAATGGGCTTGTCTTTCTGCTGTAAGCCAAACCTCCCGAGCCCTGGATGAGTCTGGATGAGTAGGAAAAAGACAAGCCCACGGGGGCGAATAAGAAAAAAACTCAAACAGTGATGTCATGCTGCACACATCAATCACCTGCTGCACTGAGTTACAGGTGGATAAATCCTGGTGGTTGGTCCCTTTAAAAGGGTTGTCTCACAAGCAAATGACATTTTAATCAATAGATTTTGTAATATAAATAAGTCCTATAATTTTATGTGTTAAACTAAAATGTACTTGTGCTGAGATAATCTTATAAACGAGTCCATGCTATGCAATGGATGTGTCTAACTGTGCAGAAACATGCTCTGTACATACTGTAGCCATTGGTCAGGAAGGTGGGGTGGAACACAAAAGACTATACAGACAGGACAGCATGAGTTCACAGATGCTGCTTTCTGTGAGGTAAAACTTTACCCTGGCGTTTAACCTCATGTCCCTGTTCAATTATACACTGTACATAGCAGGGACACATATAGAAGATTATCTCAGCACAGGAGATGTGGTATGATCAGACCCTGTCCCTGTACAATCAGACACATCCATTACACAGTACATAGCAGGGAGACATCTATAAGATGATCTCAGCACAGGAGATGTGGTATGATCAGACCATGTCCCCTGTATGGTCAGACAGGTCCATTACACAGTACATACAGTTGTGGCCAAAAGTATTGACACCCCTGCAATTCTGTCAGATAATACTCAGTTTCTTCCTGAAAATGATTGCAATCACAAATTCTTTGGTATTATTATCTTCATTTAATTTGTCTTCAATGAAAAAACACAAAAGAGAATGAAGCAAAAAGCAAAACATTGATCATTTCACACAAAACTCCAAAAATGGGCCAGACAAAAGTATTGGCACCCTCAGCCTAATACTTGGTTGCACAACCTTTAGCCAAAATAACTGCGATCAACCGCTTCCGGTAACCATCAATGAGTTTCTTACAATGCTCTGCTGGAATTTTAGACCATTCTTCTTAGGCAAACTGCTCCAGGTCTGGACTCATTGCTGGCCACCTTAGAAGTCTCCAGTGCTTTCTCTCAAACCATTTTCTAGTGCTTTTTGAAGTGTGTTTTGGGTCATTGTCCTGCTGGAAGACCCATGACTTCTGAGGGAGACCCACCTTTCTCACACTGGGCCCTACATTATGCTGCAAAATTTGCTGGTAGTCTTCAGACTTCATAATGCCATGCACACGGTCAAGCCGTCCAGTGCCAGAGGCAGCAAAGCAACCCTAAAAAATCAGGGAACCTCCGTCATGTTTGACTGTAGGGATCGTGTTCTTTTCTTTGAATGCCTCTTTTTTTTCCTGTAAACTCTATGTTGATGCCTTTGACCAAAAAGCTCTACTTTTGTCTCATCTGACCAGAGAACATTCTTCCAAAACGTTTTAGGCTTTCTCAGGTAAGTTTTGGCAAACTCCAGCCTGGCTTTTTTATGTCTCGGGGTAAGAAGTGGGGTCTTCCTGGGTATCCTACCATACAGTCCCTTTTCATTCAGACGCCGACGGATAGTACGGGTTGACACTGTTGTGCCCTCGGACTGCAGGGCAGCTTGAGCTTGTTTGGATGTTAGTCGAGGTTCTTTATCCACCATCCGCACAATCTTGCGTTGAAATCTCTCGTCAATTTTTCTTTTGCGTCCACATCCAGGGAGGTTAGCCACAGTGCCATGGGCTTTAAACTTCTTGATGACACTGCGCACGGTAGACACAGGAACATTCAGGTCTTTGGAGATGGACTTGTAGCCTTGAGATTGCTCATGCTTCCTCACAATTTGGTTTCTCAAGTCCTCAGACAGTTCTTTGGTCTTCTTTCTTTTCTCCATGCTCAATGTTGTACACACAAGGACACAGGACAGAGGTTGAGTCAACTTTAATCCATGCCAACTGTCTGCAAGTGTGATTTAGTTATTGCCAACACCTGTTAGGTGCCACAGGTAAGTTACAGGTGCTGTTAATTACACAAATTAGAGAAGCATCACATGATTTTTCTAACAGTGCCAATACTTTTGTCCACCCCCTTTTTTATGTTTGGTGTGGATTTATATCCAATTTGTCTTTATGACAATTCTTTTTGTGTTTTTTCATTGAAGACAAATTAAATGAAGATAAGAATACCAAAGAATTTGTGATTGCAATCATTTTCAGGAAGAAACTGAGTATTATCTGACAGAATTGCAGGGGTGTCAATACTTTTGGCCACAACTGTAGCAGGGACACATACAGTGCCTACAAGTAGTATTCAACCCCCTGCAGATTTAGGTGGTTTGATAAGATGCAAATAAGTTAGAGCCTTCAAACTGCAAACGAGAGTAGGATTTATTAACAGAAGCATAAATCTTACACACCAAAAAGTTATGTTGCTCAGTTGAATTTTAATAAATTTTAAACATAAACGTGTGGGTCAAATATTATTCAACCCCTCAAACCACCAGCATTCTGTTTGGTCCCCCCTAAAGTATTAAGAAGTAGTTCAGGCACAAATAACAATGAGCTTCACATGTGTGGATTAATTATCTCTTTTCTGACTATTTAAGACCCTCCCCAAACTTGTGAACAGCACTCATACATGGTCAACATGGGAAAGACAAAGGAGCATTCCAAGGCCATCAGAAACAAGATCGTGGAGGGTTACAAGGCTGGCAAGGGGTACAAAACCCTTTCCAAGGAGTTGGGCCTACCTGTCTCCACTGTTGGGAGCATATTCCGGAAGTGGAAGGCTTATGGAACTACTGTTAGCCTTCCACGGCCTGGACAGCCTTTGAAAGTTTCCTCCCGTGCCGAGTCCAGGCTTGTCCGAAGAGTCAAGGCTAACCCAAGGACAATAAGGAAGGAGCTCCGGGAAGATCTCATGGCAGTGGGGACATTGGTTTCAGTCAATATCATAAGTAACTTACTCCACCGCAATGGTCTCCGTTCCAGACAAGCCCGTAAGGTTCCTTTACTTTCAAAGCGTCATGTCAAGATTCGTCTACAGTTTGCTCATGATCACTTGGAGGACTCTGAGACAGACTGGTTCAAGGTTCTATGGTCTGATGAGACCAAGATCGAGATCTTTGGTGCCAACCACACACGTGACGTTTGGAGACTGGATGGCACTGCATACGACCCCAAGAATACCATCCCTACAGTCAAGCATGGTGGTGGAAGCATCATGCTGTGGGGCTGTTTCTCAGCCAAGGGGCCTGGCCATCTGGTCCGCATCCATGGGAAGATGGATAGCACGGCCTACCTGGAGATTTTGGCCAAGAACCTCCGCTCCTCCATCAAGGATCTTAAGATGGGTCGTAATTTCATCTTCCAACAAGACAACGACCCAAAGCACACAGCCAAGAAAACCAAGGCCTGGTTCAAGAGGGAAAAAATAAAGGTGATGGAGTGGCCTAGTCAGTCTCCTGACCTTAACCCAAGTGAAAACTTGTGGAAGGAGCTCAAGATTAAAGTCCACATGAGACACCCAAAGAACCTAGATAACTTGGAGAAGATCTGCATGGAGGAGTGGGCCAAGATAACTCCAGAAACCTGTGCCGGCCTGATCAGGTCTTATAAAAGACCATTATTAGCTGTAATTGCAAACAAGGGTTATTCCACAAAATAGTAAACCTAGGGGTTGAATAAAAATTGACCCACACTTTTATGTTTACAATTTATTAAAATTCAACTGAGCAACATAACTTTTTGGTTTGTAAGATTTATGCTTCTGTTAATAAATCCTACTCTCGTTTGCAGTTTGAAGGCTCTAACTTATTTGCATCTTATCAAAGCACCTAAATCTGCAGGGGGTTGAATACTACTTGTAGGCACTGTATATAAGGTTATTTCAGCAGAGGAGATGTGGTATGATCACACCATGTCCGCTGTACGGTCAGACAAATCCATTACATAGAACATAGCAGGGACACATATAATAATAATAAAACTTTATTTGTATAGCGCCAACATATTCCGCAGCGCTTTACAGTACAACGGTACATAAGAAAAATATTTCGGTACAGAAACGTAATGCAGAACAGTAGTTACATACCAAAAACATAGAATCAACTTAGGAAATACAATAAGAAAGGCAGAAAATGAAGGTGACCCTGCTCGAAGGAGCTTACAATCTAAGACGGGATGGGAACACAAAGTACAGGGGCTTATAACAATGAATATCTTACGTCTAAGTGACTACTGTTAGGGAGAAGGATAGGCCGCCCTGAAGAGGTGTGTTTTTAGGGAGCGTCTGAAGCTATGCAGGTTGTGGATGGTCCTAATTTCTTGGGGTAGAGCATTCCAGAGTTTTGGTGCAGCTCGAGAGAAGTCTTGAAGTCGGGAATGGGAGGTTCGGATTAATGCCGATGTTAGTCTGAGGTCATGTTCAGAGCGAAGGGGACGGGTGGGGTGGTAGACAGAGATGAGGGTGGAGAGGTAAGGAGGTGTCGCACCATGAATAGCTTTGTGGGTGACAACGAGCAATTTGAATTGGATTCTATAGTGTACGGGCAGCCAATGTAGTGACTGGCACAGAGCAGAAACATCTGAGTAACGGTTTGCTAGATAGGTGATCCTGGCTACTGCATTGAGGATAGACTGGAGAGGGGAAAGCTTACTGTGGGGGAGGCCAGCTAATAAAGAATTACAGTAGTCAAGGCGGGAATGAATCAGGGCCACGGTGAGGGTTTTAGTTGTTCCCGTGGTGAGGAAAGGGCGAATTCTGGAGATATTTTTCAGGTGCAAGCGACAGGAGCGGGTGAGAGATTGTATGTATGGGGTGAAGGAGAGATCAGTGTCCATCAAAACACCGAGACAGCGAGCCTGCTGACTGGGTGTTATCGTGGTGCCGCACACCGAGAGAGAGATGTCAGATTTAGGGAGGTTTTCCATGGGCATGGAAGTAATAAAGATACCTAAGTATGTAAAGCCTTTGGGCAACCAGGTATGGCAATGATCTGCCGTACCGTGCACCATGACTCTGACCCCAGTGACTGCAACAAATAGACACTTGATCCCTTGTTGTAGTGTCTGGGGTCAGAGTCATGGTGCACAGTATGGCAGGTCATTGCCATACAGTGCACCATGATAAGATTATCTCAGCACAGGAGATGTGATATGATCAGACCATGTTCCTATACAGTCAGACACAGCCATTAGACAGTACATAGCAGGGATACATATTAAGACCATGTCCCTGTACTGTCAGACACATCCATTACACAGTTCATAGCAGGGACACATAATTAGGGTTATCTCAGTGCAGAAACATTTTAGTTTATCACATAAAATTAAAAAATGTAACTTCCGCTTCCGGCGCCTCCATGACCGGTCGCGGCTGAGAAGGCTCCAGAGACCGCAGGATTAATCCGCCGCCATCCCCGACCCCTAACGCTCCAAACCGCTGCAGGACCACTGAGGAAGGAGGAGAGATGACGGCCACACTGGACCGCTACTTTATGCGCTCTGGAGGGACGGAGGAGAGCGGGACGCTGCACATGGCGCCCCCCTTCTCCCTCATGGCGCCGGAAGACGCGGGTGGGAACCCGGCGGTGGAGATGGCAGAGGAGGAGGAGGAGGGATTCTGCCCAGAGAACGCCGTGCTAATGGCGGTCTCATCAGGGGCGCAAAAAGGGAGATAAGACCGGAGCACAACGGAGACAACACAAGCCCAGGTACAATGGAGGGGAGAAGATAAGATGGTGGGCGGAGGAGCAGGAGAGTGTGGGGGCAGGGAAGAAAGTGCACGTAAAGGACTGCCATGGCTTGATTACAAACTCCTGGCTAAGGAGATGTCAGCATATCTGGCACCTGATTTGAATTCTGCAGTGGCAGAACTAGTAGCTGCCACCACCCAGGACATAAACAACAAGCTGGGACAACATGACCAGCAATTAATAGAAGCAGAGGGCAGAATAGCTGCAGCAGAGGGGAAGGTGGAGGAGCTTGAACAACAGATACAGGTCCTGCAGCGACACTCAGCATATGCCTTTAATAAATTAGAGGATATTGAAAACAGAGACCGGCGTAACAACCTCAAAATAGTCGGTCTCCCAGAGTCCATTATACCTGCCCAGCTCGTAGATATATTCGAAGTCGACCTCCCGAAAACTCTGGGCCTGACACATAGATGCCTAACAGAGCGCACGCACAGGATCGGCCCCCTAGGAGTTCCCCACCTGAAGATGATGGAGCCGTGGGAGGAAGAGTGGGGAGCAAGCCGAGACATGCTATAGCTCGATATTTAAATCACAGAGAAAAAGAGGAGATCCTACGAGCCTATAAGGCCAAAAAGATACCCCTTACTATCAGAGGGCACAGGGTGCTCGTATATGCAGACTATTCTATTGAAGTTGCCAACAAAAGGAGAGCATTCAGTGAAGTGTGTATTATCCTCTACAGACGTAACATACGTTTTCAGCTAGCATATCCCGATACCCTGCGATTTCGCACACGAGATGGCTCCTCGGTATCTTTTACTGAGCCAGATGAGGCCATGGCAATAATTAGCATGGGTGACAAACTCCCTGACCAAACTCCCAACAACAAAGCGCCAACAAATAGTCCTAAAGAGCGCGAAACAACCTCAGAAGAGAGGAGCTCGCAAGGTTCCACAGAAACTGGAGCCCAACTACAAGACTCTGTAAGACATTACAGGCTGCGTTCAGAAGGCGCTAACAGTGGAAATCCCCAAAGATACAATACGCCCCGAACGAGCCGCCAGTCAACGCCTAGGAAGAAAACGAGATGAAGATCCACCTAGATAAAATGGCACGACTTTTGAACAAGTGTATTAAGAAGTTTGCTTAGTTAGATACAATGTAAACAGGGATGATAAAGGGGTTTTAAGGGACCCATAGTGAGGTGGGGAGGGGATCGGATGCGAATGGGAGGGAGGCGTATGAAGGGAGCATAAGACTGAAGGATGGGAAGTATGTATCGTACGGAAAAGTAGATTAGTGGTAGCCAAAAAAAATAAAATAAATAATAATCATTTGATAACACAGGGCTACACTAATGCTAATATAAAGAAAAGAGGGAATAACGCCGGGGCAAAATTAGGTTGTTTGCTTGTTTGTCGCTCCTTCCTTCTTTGTTTTCTTTTTTATTTAAGGGGTTGGAATTAAATATAGGACTATACCATCAGTACTCGGAGGGAGGCGGATCACCTGCGGCCTATCCTTCAGGCGACGTATGCCATGGAGGAAGAAAGAGAAGTCCACATGACAACAGAGATAAGAATGGGGGAAGACATAAGGGGAGGGGGGGATTGTTTATTACAGTACGGTATGGGTTAATGCAAGATTGTTACTCGAAATATGTCTCCATTTTCAGCTGTGCTCTTCAAGTGTACTTAAATGCCAGAAATGAATGTGGTGCTCAGAGGCGTCTTGGTTTCGGTTTTAGGATGCTTGGGCAATCATCTTACTGTGTTTCACTGACGGTCCACACAGATTATGGTTAGGTGGGTCTCCTGGAACGTCAAGGGTCTGCGCTCTCCCTCAAAGCGCATGATGGTTCTCAGCCATCTCAATAGACTACACGTTGATGTTGCCCTTCTCCAGGAGACTCACCTGGCCCAGGAAGATTTTTTCCGCCTCAAAAAGCTCTGGGTGGGGGAGGTCTATGGTTCAGGGGCGATGGGAACAAAGGCAGATGTTATTGTGCTGATACGGCGATCCTTGGCTTACACATTGATTTCAGAGAAAAAAGATAAAGAGGGTAGACTGATTCACCTTACTCTGCAGATTAAAGGAGACATCTTTAGTAAAGACAACTTATATGCACCAAATTCAGCTCAAAAGATGTTCCTCCAGTCCCTTGAAAATGATCTATTGACGGACCATCACGCCCTTCGTATAGTGGGAGGAGACTTCAATATGGTGGTACATGAGTTAGAGGACAGACGTATCATGACCCCTCGGGCCTCAGGAGCTAGAGTGAGGGAGGGAACCCCTCGGGAAAGCTTCTTGGAGAAGTTGTTTCAACACTGCAACCTAACAGACACTTGGCGGGTGATGCATCCATTGGAGAGGGACTTCACTCATTTTTCACATCCACATGGGTCGTGGTCGAGACTTGACATGCTCCTCACATCGCCACTACTTTTTCAAAGAGTAGCCGCCACAACTATAGAGAATATGGTCATTTCCGATCATAGCCCGGTGGTTGTGGAATCAAGGGAAATGCATCAAAAGGGCACGGACTATATTTGGAGATTCCCCGACACCATGACACGGGAAGAGAATTTTAATAACATGTTAAAGGAATGGTGGACTGACTTTGCGTTAAATAATGAGACACACAAAGAGGACCCGGGGCTCTTTTGGGAAACGGCTAAAGTGGTGTTAAGGGGGCATGTCATGGCTTACCAGGCGAGTTTGAAGAACAAAATTAAGGAACAATACCTGAAATCTAGTATGACAGTAAGAGGAACATATCAACAATACAAACGGAAAATGACAGAGGGAGACAAACAAAGTTGGCTAGAAGCGAAGAAAGAATTTGATGTATGGGCAAGCAAGAAGGAAGATATGTATAGGAGTAGATTAGAGATAGAGCTACATAGATATGGAGATATGGCTGGTCGCCTCCTTGCACGCCTAGCGAAGTGGAGACACCCGGCGACACCCATGCTAGAAATTAAAGATAGACATGGAAATATTTGGTCTGGACCCAAAGACATCACCAGGGTATAAAGAGGAAACTAGAGGGGAACCGGGAGGTATGGACTGGCTAAAAGACATTGTTATACCAGGGTTGACAGAAGGGGACAAGCAATACTTAAACGCACCCATATCTATAGAAGATATTGACATGGTGATAAGACAGTTGCCCTCGGGTAAAGCGCCAGGCCCGGATGGTTTTGGAGGGGCCTTTTTCGAATCCCTCAGGGAACAGATCTCCCCGGTACTTAAAGATCTATACAACTCCATTTTAGAGGGAAGGCCCATACCAGAGAGAATGAACCTAGCCCACATTAAGTTACTTCCGAAGCCAGGAAAGCCACTGACTGACCCCGCCAGCTATAGGCTAATCTCATGAATAAACCAGGACTTGAAAGTAATCTCAAAGATTATGGCGGACAGATTGGCTAATGTTCTTCCTAGAATAATTCACCCCCGCCAAGCTGGTTTTGTGAAAGGACGCTCCACAGTCACAAACATACGTAAAGCAATGCTCCTAATAGATGTCGCAAGACAAAGGGGGGAGGAAGGAGGTAGTGATCCAGCCGTGATCACCTTAGATGCCGAAAAAGCGTTTGACAATGTGAGGTGGTCATGGCTGGATCAGGTGTTAGACATTATTGGTCTTACTGGCCCCTTCAGACAATATATACGTTCCCTCTATAATACTCCGAAAGCCTGTGTAAGCACACCGGGTTTCCTATCGGATACATTTGTGTTAGAAAAGGGAACGAGACAGGGATGCCCATTATCCCCATTACTTTCAATTTGGCCATAGAACCGTTGGTAATATATCTCGACACTCACGAGTTACACGAAGGATTAAGAGTGGGGGGAAGGGAGGTGAGGGTCTCTCTTTTCGCCGATTACATCATGCTCTTCATGCAGAACCCTGGAAGAGATCTAGTCAGCGTCTTAGATGCCATTGAAAGAGTGGGCGCTTTCTCTGGTTTTCGACTGAACAGAGACAAGTGTGAGATCTTTTTTATACGTAAACATTATTCGCCACGAAGGGTTGAAGCACTGGGAGACATTAAGGTAGCTCAAGAAAGCATCCAATATCTGGGGGTTCATCTAGCAAGGACGATGGGCCTGATGTACAGATATAATTTTATCCCTATTATAGCTAAAATAGAGCAAGAATTGGAGAGATGGAAGGGCTTACCTTTGTCGTTATTAGGACGTGGACACTTAATTAGGATGATTAGTTTTCCCAGGCTTTTATATCCACTTCAGACAATACCCTTGCTACTGACGCATTTAGATGTTAAGAGGCTGAATAATGCCTTTTCCAGGTTTGTCTGGAGGGGAAAGAAACCCATGATCTCCTTTGGTACTCTGCTTCAGCCCAGGGAGAGGGGAGGCTTACAACTGCCTGATGTTAGAGGGTACAATCTAGCATGCATCATGCGACACGTGCTGGACTGGATAAGGGGGTCGAATAGATTCTCCGATTTAGAACTGGAAGGAGAATGTGCAAGGCCATGGGACTTGTCGTCACTTTTACACACACCCCTCTCTATGATGCTGCGTCACTTGAAACACACAACGATTTATAGGGACACGGTTATGACCTGGAAGAATGTCCATTCTAAACTAGGTCTTTCCTGGAAGATCTCGGGGAGACTTAATCCCTGGGCGTGTCCATCATTCCCCTTAGGGCGAGAGAATTCTCTGTTTCTTAGTTGGAAATCTCGGGGGGTGGGGACGCTGTTGGATCTCATGCATGTGGGTGAGAGAAGATGGCTAACGGGAGCAGAGGTGTTGACCAAGTTTAATTTATCGGGATTTCATGTCTTACAATTTCAGCAGCTTCACCATCACCTCTTGACTCACTTGAATGACATCTCGGGGGAACTTACTAGTGAAATTTGGAAGGATCTGATGTGTGAGAGAGTGGAGGACACGTCCATATGCACAATATATAGTAATCTGGGAGACACACTTCGACCATCGAGACCGAGAGGGCCCTTCTCCAGGTGGAGGAAACACTTTGGGGTTCAGACTTAGCGAGTAAGATATTACAGGGATGGCAGTCAATGAGGAAGGCGATCATAAATGAACTTTGGAGGGACACACAATTTCGACTAATGCACGGAGCCATTCAGGGTTTTAACATCCCACCCTCGCCGACTAACCAAAATAGATGGATAAACTGCCCTAAATGTGGGGATGCAATGACGGATCTAGAACATGGTTTATGGTCATGTCAGGTGATAACACAGTTTTGGGAAGAGGTGGGATACCTGGCTAGAGGACATTTTATAAATGAGGGGCGACTCAATCCCCTGCTTTGGCTTTTTCACTATCATGGAGATTCACCTGATCAATGTCCCCGTCACATATTATTCCACACAATAGCCATTGTAACAAAACGATTAATTCTACGGCATTGGCTGGAGGGGTCCATGCCGGGGATTGAGGCACTTCACAACACCATTAAAAATGTGTTATGTCTTGAGGCTAAGGAGGCGTTGAGGAACCCAACCCGTCTTGTAGGAAAATTCTTTTACAAATGGAGAAAATTCGTAGAGACTTGGAAATTGAGACATTTATCTTCCCTTTCCGCAAGACGGCTTGGTACGCTATGGCAGAACTTGAGGGTACACTAGGTAGACTAAGTAAAAGTGAAAAGAGGCAATTTGCAAAATGTTAACTTAGGGCATCGAGCCTTCAAGGTGATAAAACACTGCATTAAGGGGGGGAGGGAGGGAGGGATTTTCTTTAAAAGGTCAAGAAACTGATAGACATGGAGGTACACAATTTACTTAAATTTAAACACATACTGAGTAAATTATATAAGATATGTTTAAATGACAATTAATGTTTCAAATGTTATATAGCCCTTTGGGCAGATATGTACCAGATATGATATGACTTATGCCCTTGCATGAGATATATGTTATATTGTAAATGTTGGAAAACCTAATAAAAATGATAATAAAAAAAAAAAAAATGTATTTTTGTTCCATTATCTATTAATTAGTATGCTTTTTATCCCTTTAATGCTCTGTTTCTGTTATATTTATACACACTTTTTAGTATACACCAGGAAAGGTTTTTGATATTTCCAACAGGTGTCATACAGTGGTATCTATCACCCACAGGTTCCCAATGTAAAAGCCAGGGGTGGAAACAGCTGAGCACAGTACATTAAATTACAGACTACTGATAAATGTTCTCTGTAGATATAATTCTTTCAATATGTCATGTTTGTCCGCTGTAAATGTCACAGTTCTCCGGAATGTGGAATTATTTTCCTTTTGTTCGTTTGTCTCTGACATATGGCTCCCTATTCTCTTCATGTAAATCTAGTCTTCTTTAGCCAAGTGGGTGTGCCACTCAAATTCTGTTCCCTAGGTGTCTTCTTAAGCACTATGCCTAAAAGGGTAAAAAGACCGCAAGAGGAGATCATATCTGAGGAACTGAGAACAAAAGATTAACACCACCAGATTGAGAACAGCGGCACTTATCAGTAGCAAAAAATGACATATAAATGTCAGGTCCTCTTAAAGTACAAGACATCTACATGTCCGCCCGCTATTCCCCAGCCTTTCCTCTCTGCCAAGCTCTTCACTGGCTTCCCATTGCCCAGAGGTTCCAGTTCAAAACCGTAACCATGACATACAAAGCCATCCACAACCTGTCTCCTGCATACATCTGTGACACGGTGTCCCAGTACTCACCTTCACGCAATATCCGATCCTCATAAGATCTTCTTCTCTATTGCCTTCTTATCTCTTCTTTCCACAACCACATACAAGATTTCTCTTGTGCTTCCCCCATAGTCTGGAACTCTCTGCCCCAACACATCAGACTTTCGCCTACCCTGAAAACCTTTAAAAGGAACCTAAAGACTCACCTCTTCCAACAAGCCTACAACCTGCAGTGAGCCTCAGTCTACTGTACCGCTGCACGACCAGCTCTATCCTCTCCTAGTGTTTCCTCACCCATGCCATGTACACTGTGCCCTTGCGGGTAGGGTCATCTCTCCTCCTGTACCTGTGTGTGCTTTGTATTGTTGATAATTATTCTACTTGTCTATGCATGTCCATTTTCACGTGTAAAGCTCCATGGAATAAATGTTGCTATAATAAATAATAATAATGATAATAATACACTTTCCAGGCACAATATGTAAAAATGCTCTTCTAAAGTATTCAAGATTGTCATGGTGGCATTAAGACACAAAAGTATCAAAATATGACATATACTATATATTCTCATGGCTTGAGTAAACCTTGAGAAATGGTCATCTAAACTAGGATTACCTGGTATCACTTGCTTCTTCCCAAGCACGACCACAAGTGGATCCCGAGAAAGGGAGCTATCAATCACACGTCCATCATCAAGTCTTCCCTAGAGAAACAGAGAAATATTTTAATTACCTCCAGCCCCATTACTCTCATTCCATTCATTTGTGGTTCACACCATTAGGCTCTTCCACCCCCTCCCCCTCAGAGTAGCAGTGGTATACCTCCCCCCAGGGTCACCCAACCAGTTTCTCGATCATTTCCCAGTGTGGCTGCCGCACTTCATGTCCTCAGAATTACCAACCCTCATTATGGGAGACTTCAACATTCCCATAAACAGGCCCATCTCCCCATCTGCATCCCAGCTCCTATCTCTAACCACATCTCTTGGCCTCTCACAGCTCTAATCCTTTGAGACACACAAAGATGGTAACGCCCTTGACCTGATCTTTACCCGGCTCTGCTCAACCTCCTCCTTAGATAATTCACTTCTTCCTCTCTCTGACCACAACATTCTCTCCTTCACGCTCACTAACCCTCGCTCACCACAGCCCACCCCTACCTATCACACATCCAGAAATCTGCAGGCCATTAACCCTCTTGCACTCACAGACTCTCTCATCTCATCACTGTCCCCAATCTCCTCATTCTCCTGTCCAGATCTGGCAGTAAATCACTACAATGATACTCTCAGAAGCACCCTGGACAAAGTAGTGCCCCTCACCCTCCGAACCTCCAAACATAGAACAAAACAGCCCTGGCTCACATCACAAACTCAATTCCTCCAGCGATGCTCTAGGAGTGCTGAACGCATATGGAGGAAAACTCGCACACCAGAAAACTTTATCATTATAAATTCATGCTAAAAACCTACAACTCTGCCCTTCACGTTGCTAAACTGACCTACTTCACCACCCTGGTTTCCTCACTATCGAACAATCCAAAAAAACTCTTTGACACCTTTCACTCTCTCCTCAGTCCGAAAGTGCAGGCCACTATCACTGACCTCTGTGCTGATGATCTGGCCTCTTACTTTATGGAGAATATAGACAACATCTGCCAGGAAATCAGCTCCCAGCCTCCAAGCGCTGTTACTCCCATTCTTTCCCACATCTCCTCTGGCTCACTGTCCACATTTGACCTAGTTACAGAAGAATAAATCACCAGGCTCCTCTCTTCCTCTCGTCCCACTACATGCACCACTGACCCCATTCCCTCACACCTACTCCAGTCTCTCTCTCCGGTCGTGACTTCTCACCTAACCAAAATCTTCAACCTCTCCCTCTCTTCTGGCATCTTCCCCTGCTCCTTCAAACACTCTATCAGTACTCCATCATTAAAGAAAAATTCTCTTGACCCATCCTGCATAAATAACTACAGACCAGTCTCTAATCTGCCCTTCATCTCCAAACTCTTAGAGCGCCTGGTCTACACCCGCCTCACCCGTTACCTCTCCACTCACTCTCTTCTAGATCCATTACAGCCTGGTTTCCGCCCCCTTCACTCTACAGAAACTGCCCTCATCAAAGTGACCAATGACCTTCTGATGGAAAAACGTAATGATGACCACTCTCTGCTTTTTCTTCTTGACCTCTCTGCAGCTTCTGACACTGTTGACCACCATCTCCTACTCTCTATGTTGCACTTCATCGGCATAAAGGAAATGCCTCTCTCCTGGTTCTCTTCCTATCTTTCTGACTGCTGTTTCAGTGTAACGTTCGCTGGCTCCACTTCCTCCCCTCTTCCTCTCACTATTGGGGTCTCTCAGGGTTCAGTCCTTTGCCCTCTTCTCTTACTCTCTCTGCACAGCCGCGATTGGACACACCATCAGCAGATTTGGCTTCCAGTACCATTTCTATGCTGATGACACACAATTATACACTTCAGTCCCTGACCTTACCCCTGCGGTTTAACTTAACACCAATGACTGTCTGGCTGCAGTTTCCAACATCATGTCTGCTCTCTGTTAGAAACTCAACCTTTCCAAAACTGAACTTCTTTTCTGCCGCCCCACTAACCTCCCTAAATCTGACATCTCTCTCTCAGTGTGCTGCACCAGATAACGCCTAGGCAGCAGGCTCGCTGTCTGGGTGTTATGTTTGACACCAATCTCTCCTTCACCTCCCATACACAATCTCTCATTCGCTGTTGTCGCTTACACCTGAAGAACATCTCTAGAGTCCTCCCCTTTCTCACCATGGAAACAACAAAAACCCTCACTGTGGCTATAATCCAGTCCCGCCTTGACTACTGAAATTCTCTATTAATTGGCCTCCCCCTCTCTAAACTTTCCCCTCTTCAGTCCATCCTTAATGCAGCGACAGGATCACCCATCTGGCCAACCGTTACTCAGATGCCTTTGCTCTATGCCAGTCATAGCACTGGCTGCCTGTATACTACAGGATCAAATTCAAATTGCTTTTCTCACCCACAAAGCTCTTCACAGTGCAGCACCTCCTTACATCTCCTCCTTCATCTCTGTCTATCACCCCACCTGTTCTCTACGTTCTACAAATGACCTTCGACTAACATCTGCACTAATTCGATCCTCCCACTCCCAGCTCCAAGATTTCTCCCGAGCTGCACCAATTCTCTGGAATGCTCTACCCCAAGAAATTAGGACTATCCATAACTTGCCATGGCTTCAGACACTCCCTAAAAACACATTTTTTTAAGGCGGCCTATCATGCTCCCTAATAAAATTCCTTTGTACTGTATATAGGCCATTCACTATACCTCTGGCCATAACTCTTCTTCAAACTCCACCAAACCCAAAAGCTCTACACAAATTGTCTGATGACCATTCATGCAACTTTATTTCTATCCCCCATTTCCTCAAGATGCCTGGACCATGAGTGGAATAAGCCCACGTACTTTGTGTAACCCCTATCCCGTTGTAGATTGTAAGCTCTTTTGAGTGGGGTCACCTTAATTTTTTGTTTTATTTATTGTATGTATTTTCTACATTGATTCTATGCTTATTGTATGTACCCAATTATTGTGTTGTACTCTTCTCTACTGGAATTACTTACTGTATTGTATATTTTTCGTTTATGAACCACTGTATTGTAAAGTGCTGCGGAATAAGTTGGCGCTATATAAATAAAGATTATTATTATTATTAATTATTATAATGTCGGCCCAATCCTTCGTGATAATATCCATGATAATCAAGGCAGAACGATTATCCACAGTGATGTGTATCAATGTATGAAGAGATGCACGCCTTCATGAATCTGGAGTGTCCGAACATATGCTAACAGTTGGGAACTGGAGCGTGATCTTTGACATATAGAACAAAACAACTTGTCATGAATTAGACGAGTTATGGAGTCACGCTCACTCTGCTGGTGAAACTGTGTAAATGTCTCAAAATTCCCCAAACTTTGCGACTTTTTAAAGTTTTTACACCAGAATTCTGGAGTGAAAGCTTTGATGAATCAGGCCCTATAGAGTGCCATGAAAAAGTATTATGAACTTGTGAACTTTTACACATTTTTGCACATTACATCCACAAATTTTAATGTATTTTATTGGAATTTTATGTGATATACACACTAAAGTAACAAGTATTTTTGAAGTGTAACGTACATACATGATTATATATGCCAGCAGGGGGATCACCTGAGTTCATTGTCAGTGTGATCATAGAGGCTGCCACAAGAGGACACTTTTCTCACGATGCAGCCTCTGGAGGAAGCAGAGCTGAGTGTGCTTTGTGGGACCATCGTTGTGGATCATTGTGGATTATCATCAGAGTGGTAAGTGTGGGGTAATAATTGGAAAATGAGGGTTGTCAGTCTGATTTATTTCAAATAAAACATTTTTCTCTATGTTGTGTTTTTTAGCCATTTCCTCAAAGGATTGATAATGGGCAGAGACCTGAATAATTATCAATCTGGTCTAAAGGACAAGCTGTCAATACTCAGCTGTCATTGACCCCCTTCAATAACCCCGATGCCACCACATCAAGGCATCAGGAAGAGCCAGGTAATGCGCCAATAACTGGTGCTTCTAATTAATGCGCCAATCTCTGGGGTTGCTGAAGGCTACTATTCTTTAGCCTGGGGGGGGGTCAATAACCATGGGCCTTACAACACTAGAATACCAGCTTCAGCTACCTTTTTTACCTTGGCTGGCTGTCACATTTTTTTACGATTATTTAAATAATTGTACGTTTGGATATTTTGCAAATAAAAAAACTGATTTAAAAAAAATAAATAGTGGGTTCCCCAGTATATTTGATTGCCAGCCAAGGAAAAAAAGGCAGCTCAGGGTGGCAGCCCATACCCGTCTGCTTTAGCTTCACTCAGAATCAAAAATATAGCAAAGCTCTATGTCCTTTTTAATTATTTGTTTATTTTTGCACTACTATCACACCTATGGCATCCAATCACAGAGACTGGCATGATGGGTAAAGGGCGCAACAGACAGTCATAGAGAGTGGACAATTGTGATTAACTGTTGAAGTGCACAGCAACCTGCTAGCATATAACTAACATATACATAAATCATCTACTATGCAGTGAATAACCAGGAAGTTAATGAACAAATACAAATGAAGTACAAATGCGTGGACCCGGTAAGTAATCACGCTGATGATTAATCACTGTTTTGTTTATTTTTACTACCCCTAGCCATCATTTCATAGCATTAAAGTCCAGGTTCGGGGTTTGGACACAAGTTCGGGTCAAGTCTGGTCCCCAACCCGGAGTTTAAAAAACGTCTGGCTGGATACGCCAAACATGAGCAGGTTCACCCATCACTAGTGTTGTGCTCAAATAGCATTTTTTTATGCTGCATATTTGGTGCAGATTTTTCTGCATCTCTCAAACAAAAAAATCTGCAGCATGTCAGTTATTGATCCATTTTTTACAACATTTTTCAGCCCTCCAGTCATTGAGTTAATTTTAAAAAGCACAACTGAAAAAAAAATGGACCAAAAACACGTTATACAAGTTTTTGATGCATTTTTTTTTGTCAGCAAAACGGACGTAGGTTTGATGCAGAACTTTCTGAAACCAAAAACGGACCAACTGCACAGCGAGGGCACAAGGCTTATATAGTTGACGATCTGCAGATCCTTACCAGCTGCTTCTTAGCAAAGAGTAACTGCACATATTCTAAGTTGGGATTTTTGTTCTGTAAATTTACAGATGAAAATCACACGACTGTCACTATCAGTTTGTCCAAACACCGCACAATAATTACCCAACATGAGACCATTTCTACAATCAAATACAATGGCCTCACACTTAAAAAAGGAGATTTGATGCCCAGTTTACTGTGGTCATTACAATATTTACAGCACAACACAACAGCCATGAAGAACGTTCCTTGTCTGTGTGATGGTAACATAGGTTATCACTGCAATTACCTGCCTTATATTGGAAGAAGGAAAGAGCTAATGAGAAAAAGCTCTTATGGGACAGAGATAAATGGCCTCCTCTTATGTAATACTAGATGGAGCTCTGATCTCGCTGAGTTTTTCTTTGTATATATCAAAAGGAAAGCTCTGTAATATCAAATCATCTTTAAAATAAATGGAAAATATGTGACAAGCTGTATTACCGTAATACTTTCTAGTGATCCCATATATGCTCACAATAAGAAATATGTACCCCAATACATGACTGGCACATAAACCATTCATCAAATGACTTTGTTTTCTTGTGGAGAACACAACAAAGTCACATATAGCTACATTGAACGTGCCGATCAAAAAGATAACACTAGTGACAATTAGCCCAGCTGTACTATAAGCTACATAGCTGAAAAGGACCTGATCACAATGAGAATGCAGTAGGATGCTTGTTACAGACAAAGAGCTGAGCAGTACAAATTGTGAGAATAAATCCAGATTGTGATTTAAGATGTAATTCCTTGATGATTGTGAGTTTAGGAGTCCAGTGGACAATCATCTATATGCAATCATACACTGATAGCTGTAAATCTTTGTGTAAGACCGCTCAGTACATTCCTAAATTCACAATTAACAAGGATTTACAGCAATAAAATACAAGTTATATTACATCTTATTAGCACTTCTCCTGGACCCAGATGCAGGCTCTGCCTCCTCCACCTGTCACTGACTCTCTTTGCTCTTCGGTACAAAGGAAACCCAGTGCATGCCTCTGACTTCATGCTCTCAGACCTGATAGGAGTATTCAGGTAGCTGCATCCACACCATTACTGTGTCTGCTTCCCTGTGCCAGTTCTGCTGCATTACAACTTAGATAAGGGAGCATTCTAAATTAGCTCCCTAATGTAGAGAATGGCCTCTGCTCAGAATGTGCTCCTTCTAAGATGCAATACTGTTGCATACCCCTTGGTGACTTTCCACTGTGGGATACACGTTAGCAACACCACCGGGAGATTTCCACCGATATTCACGTTCCCTCCCAGAATGCCACCGGTAGGATGCATTCACTGGACCCCAATCATAACACACATGCCCAGGAAGCAGGTGATCCACTTTAGGACTCACATTTCTTGTCTATATATGCCTGGCAAAAGCTAACCTAAACAAATCCCCTTGAGAAAGCAAACGTGAAACGTGCGTTGGGACTTTTGCATGGCCTGGTACCAGCACTTCACTTATTGATCTATTCATTTATCCAATTATGAATTTAATTTTGGTAAGTTAATTCATTTATAATTTCACTTGTGCTCTACATTTCATGTTTCTGAACCCCGTAGAAACCACCTGGCCGTTGAGTTACACTCTTGAGATATTCTAACTACACATGCATTGCACTCTCTAGATTACACTTCTATGGGAACTGCTTCAATTCTAGATACAATATATTCCTATTTACATAGACAAATTTGAGATGATACGGTGCATGTAATTAATTTATATGCACTACATTTCAGAGTACACTAACATTTTGAATGATATTTATTAACTAATATTATTATTATTAATAGGTATTTATATAGCGCTATTAGGATACATGGCACTTTACAATTGGTAGACAAAGACAAGTGGTCGAAGACGACCACAAAACAGCGATAAACGATGACAGATCACAATTAGTCATACGGGTACAATAGGGCCGGGGGTCCTGTCCATAAGGGCTCACAGTCTAAAGGGGGTGGGGAGGGAGACAGTAGGAGGGGGAGAGGTGAGATGGTGCAGTGGATAGGGTCTCAGTGTGTGTTATAGGCTTGTAGCAAGAGGTGGGTTTTTCTTGAAGGTAATGCATATAGGCTTGTCAGCGTGCTCAAAATATATACTGTTTGTGAATTAATATTGTTCATACAGTCATGACAGCATGGCAGTGAATTATTTGTCATATATGCTATTTTATCTCTAAAGTCTGTGTGCATTGGTACTTATACTTGTTTGCTAATTGTAATGTTTTGTATGCAATAAATTATGTTTGTAATTAAGAATTGAATAGAGTACTCCATTGGGCCTATACAAGTCTTGTGATTTGCTAAGGAAGTATCCTGACAAACCAAACTCTTCTGCAACCACCGGACTGTGCTACATTCACAGAATCTCTTGACAAACCCAGCTGGACCCTGCTACATTAACTTACTGAATCTCTTGACAAACCCAGCCCCACTACACCTGCTGCTACATTAACTAAGGCTAAGTTCACATCTGCATTTGTATTGTTTGGCTTGCAATCCGTTTTGGACAGCGTTTGTGCCAAAAAGCGCATTGAAATGGATACGGTAACGCACCCATTGATTTCAATGGGAAACGCATTGCAAACGTAAGTAATAACGCATGTCATTTTTTGCAAACACAGAACACATGCGTTTTTGCAGATGCAGCCCAAAACGTGTCCACCCACATCTTAGGCTGTGTTTGCAAAAACGCATGTGTTCTGTGTTTGCAAAAAATGACATGTGATCCTACTTGCTTTTGCAATGCGTATCCCATTGAAATCAATGGGTGCGTTAACGCATCCGTTTCAATGCGCTTTTTGGCACAAACGCTGTCCAAAACGGATTGCAAGCCAAATGGAATACAAATGCAGATATGAAAAGGCCCCAATTGGATCTCTTGACAAACCCAGCACTGGTTTCTACTACATTCACTAAAGCCCCCGTCACACGGGGCGACATCGCCGACCATTACAGAGGCGACGTGGGGGCGTGGCCCATCGCCAGCGTCATCGCCCCTACGTCGCCTCATGTAAAGGGGTGATGTCGGCAGTGACGGGCGGTCGCCTAGTTTCAGAGCAGTGCTCTGAAACCAGGCGACCATCATGGGGCGATGTGCACACATCGCCCTATGTAACCGGGCGCCGGCGACCTGTCAGGCGATGGGAGCCATAGGCTCCCATTGTACTGCATCGCCGCTGGGGTTTTCAGACACCCTGGCGGCGATGCCGCCTGACAGCTCGCCGGCCCGGGGCTGAAAGTGTCGCCCTGTGTTAACGGTGGATGGCGACGCTAGCGGGGCGCCAAAAACGTGTGCGCTCCCGCCAGTCGCCGCCAACATCCCCAGACCCATCGCCTGGTGTGACGGGGCCTTAAGAGATTCTGTAGAATTGCAGCTCTAATACACCTGCTGCACTCTGCTACTTTCTCTAAGTTAGCTCCTCCTTAGCTCTATTACAGCACTTCACCATGCTCCCTCCCTATTATGTGTCACCTCACCTTCTATCTGCTACATCTATGGGAGTACACTACTTATTCTACCATTGATAAGAATCTGCTTCTTATAGCTGCCATGCTGTACTAACAATATCTTTCCTTCGACCTGTCATCCTGCATCTTCAGCCTCCATTCTGCCAGCTGTTATCCCACCTCTACCACCTCTGTTTTTCCACCTGTCATCAAGCTTCTGTTGTTCCAACGGTTCACCTTGCTGCATTAGCATCATTAGTACGTGCTGCACTCCATCTGCTCATCCAGAACAAAGCCTTTCAGGATCCTCCTCACCTGGTGACACAAAACAGTTATTTTTCCAAAAACTTTATATTAATCTGCTCAGCTCCTTCTGCTTTATAACATACCGCCTGCTGATCCAATAAGACGAGCTCACTTCAACTTATATCTATCCTTGACTTTTCTGTAACTGTCCTGCGTGTATAGTCTATGTAGAAATATAGATCACAGCTAAAATATATAGACATCTTTCACCATGTATAAATATTGCAGGATCAGACAGTAATAACTTAATAAATTACACAGTAAGGTCATATACTGAACATTCAGATCAGAACACGCACCAAAAGCACAGTAATGCACACGGACGCTCTGCTCTCCTGTTAGGGTACCGTCACACACGGCAATATTGCTAGGCAATTTAACTGGCAATTTGCTGGTTGCAGTGAAATCATGAACATATTGTTCTATTTTGTTGCCGTGTACAAATGGAACAATGTGTCCATGATTTCACTGCAACCAGCAAATTGCAAGTGAAATCGCATGCAATGTTGCGACGTGTAACGGTACCCTAATGGTACCTTCACATGCCGCAATCTCGCCTGGCGATATGAGGCGATCTAACGTGCGCGTGCACGTTTTTCATGGGGGCATATCACCGATGGCAGCATCACACGCCGCAATTTCGCCCTGAAAGTAAGGCGATATGTCGCTCCGGAAATTGCCTCACCCACAGCAGAAGCAATCCTGCCGAATTCCATCGCCGCTTCACACGCCGCACTTCCAAAGGCAATGTGGGCGTACATGTTCAGCACGGCGAGGAGATAGGCGTGCCACCACAGTGATTTACACCGCGCCCCATACGCGTTCATTGGACAACGCAACAGCATTACGATTGGACAGCTTGCTCTGGAAGGCTGGCTAATACATGCCATTGTGTGGTGCTGGACGGACAGCTCATCAAATATGGCGCAGTGTCAAGTGACAGCCAATGGGAACACAGTAGCCCACACCAATCAGTTCACACGGAGTGGGAACTACAGCACGATGTGGCACGCCTGCGGGAAATCATAGGCGACGCTGATTCTGTGGCGCCCCGCAATGAGTGCGTCACAGGAAGGTATTGCATCCCTGACTGAAGATGTAATATCTTCCGTCTCAGTGATGAAATGGTTAAACCCAGAGCTCCACATACCACATGCACCACTAAGGGTATGTGCACACTGGGCGGGTTTTCGGCGGTTTACCTGTGTAAACCGCCGTTTTGCATACATTAGTTTTATGTTAATTTATGTTAATCCAAACCGGCGTTTGGATTAACATTAAAACTAATGTAGCCCGCCCAAGGCTGTGCACATACCGGCGGTTCCCCAGCGTCATCCGTTGCTAACCCGCAGGTTTCCCAGCGGGTTAGCAAAGAATGAACATGTTGTAAAAACCGGCGGTTCTGCAGCGGCTGCAAGCAGAAACATGTGCTGCTTTCAGCCGCTGCAGAATCGCCGCCGAGAACCCGCTGGGCAGCCGCCGGTTACCGCCCGGCTCCCGCAGCTCATAACCGCCAGGAAGCCGGTGCACGGCGCCGGAGCTTCCTGGCGGGTCCCGCCCAGCCGCCGAGGCAAACACGCCGGGTAGTGTGCACTTACCCTTAGAGGTAGAGGGACAATCAGGTCCTGGAGGGAGGAGTGTAGGTGTAATGTGTTGGGGAAGTTAGAAACGTAGGAGCAGAGTTGTTGAAGGAGTTGGAGAGGGAGCAGGGAGCTGCACAGTGCCGTGCAGCCCTGGCACCGAAACTTTAACGGCAGAGCACCATCAAGCGGTGACTCAGACCGGAACACGGGCAATTACGGAGCGGGTTAGAACTTACCCATGCCCAACCTCACCGGACACCGGGTCCGAGGCGAACAGATGTTTATCACTGTTCCGCAGAAACCGGAGTGAAGGAACAGCTTCTTAGGAGCACCCCACTACAGCCGCAACCTAGCTATCTTACCAGCAGAGTACCTACATTGGGATACAGGGCCAGCTGTTTCTGGCCCAGCTAAGGATTCCACTAGAAGTTTCCCTAGTACCCTGAACTGGTACACAAAGGCGACAACGGCAACTAGAAAGGACAGGTAGAAACAGAGGGACACCTTGGAGCTCTGGACTAAGACCATTCATCGCTGAGACCACCCGGTCCGTTACCTAAAGACTGTATACCGTGTACCACACCAATCGTTACAGTAAAGACCCGTTACAGAGGAATCTGGTATCAGTGCTTTTCTTCCAGAACTGTTACTTGAATTAACACTCAAAACAACTGAGCTGTCGTATTCCATCCGGTACAGCTCCTGGCCCCGGGGATTACTGCTCATCCTGTGGGGAGCATCCCATCTAGCTGCCGCACATCCCCCGGAGGCCCAAGCAGCGCCGGTGCCATCACCGGACTCCCACAGGTGGCGTCAAGACAATCAAGACTAAATCCCAATCCTTTAATCCCCTTTTGATTTGACCACCGGGCCCCACAGCCTCAGGCGCGGAACCGTGACAAGTGCTGCATCGCCTGAGAAGTGAGCATCCGGCATCGGTGAGTCAATTCCATCACTATCGCCCTATCACACGCCACAACCCTGAAATATTGCCTTCATGATTGAAGCTGATTTCAGAGCAGTGTTCAGGAATCAGGCGACAGGTGAGAGGCGATTTATCGCCGCGAAATTTCCAAATCACACGCTTCAACTGTGAGGCAATTTCAAGGGTGACGTATCGCCTTTAGAGTATCTTTTCACGCTGGAACCGCAGCAAGAATTGTTGACAGCAATATTTCGTCGCGGAAATATCGCTGCCACATTTATACCCAATCACCTCCTTATTGCGGCATGTACATAGGGAATTTGGCGGCGATATGTCACCTCGCCACAGTCGCCTGTAACCAGGCGACCGTGGCGAGGCGACATATCACCGCCAAATTCCCTATATACATGTCGCAATAAGGAGGCAATTTGGCGGCGATAATTCCAGCGAGACATATCGCCGCCAAAATTGTCTCCTGTGGTTGTGGCATGTAAAGGTACCCTCAGGATTCCCAGGCGAGATTGTGGCGTGTGAAAGTACCATTAGTCTTTTTCACATCAAAAAGAAGATCTGTTCTCAACACTATGGAAAAAGAAACATTTTCTCTATTTGCTAAAAAAGACGCACATAACTTTAAGGGTACCGTTACACGACGCAATATTGCATGCAATTTCACTGGCAATTTGCTGGTTGCAGTGAAATCATGGACACATTGTTCCATTTGTACACGGCAACAAAATAGAACAATGTGTCCATGATTTCACTGCAACCAGCAAATTGCCAGTGAAATTGCATGCAATATTGCGTCATGTAATGGTACCTTAACACAGGGAAATACAGAAGTTGCAACAAGCAATGGTGACTTGATTTTAGAAAAGAAACCATGGGTGCACATCTGCAAGGAGTTTATATGTTCCTCACATGTGAGCGTGGGTTTCCTCCCACACTCTAAAGACATACTGGAAGGGAATTTAGATTATGAGCCCCAATGGGGACAAATATTATCACGACTGTAAAGCGCTATGGAATTAATGACTATCTAAAAGTGTGAAAAATAAAAGGGTGACTTAAAGGGAACCAACCACCCCAAATGACCCCCCCGGACTATTAATATCATTCCCTACACCCAGCACATACATGTGCTGCAAGGTTTTTTGCTAAAAAAACTGCTTTTTAAAAGTTGAGATAATGATTTATAAAGTACTAGCTGGGTGCCCGATGCACAATGCATCGGGATTCTAGCAGAGCGAGTCTCTGACTTGCAATGGCCGCTTCGCGGCCAATGCTTCGCGCTGCTAAGGCGACTCGCCATGCCCGCTGCGCGGGCATAGCGAGTCGCCTTAGAGCTGCTCGCAATGGCCGCTGCGCGGCCAATGCTTCGTTCGTATCCACATGACCACGCTGACTCGCAGCGTGAGCGGTCTCAAAAGGGGCAAAAAACCCATTCGTGATTATATAATAGATTTAACGAAGGGACGGGTGGGCGTTACTTAGCTGGGGCTAAAGCTGGGTTGCAGCTGCCAGTCATCATCCCGTCTCCCCTCGCAGCAGTAACGGCCAGCCCTTTCTTGTCGTCACAGCCTGCTGAGCCGGGTGCACGGGATCTCATGCCCGTGCACACGTCATCAGCTACAGCCGGGTCGCGAGCGCGCACTCTGACTTCCACAGCCGAGCGCAGGAAGTCAGAGCGTGTGTGCTCGCGACCCGGCTGTAGCTGATGACGTGTGCACGGGCATGAGATCCCGTGCACCCGGCTCAGCAGGCTGTGACGACAAGAAAGGGCTGGCCGTTACTGCTGCGAGGGGAGACAGGATGATGACTGGCAGCTGCAACCCGGCTTCAGCCCCAGCTAAGTAACGCCCACCCGTCCCTTCGTTAAATACTTTATAAATCATTATCTCAACTTTTAAAAAGCAGTTTTTTTAGCAAAAAACCTTGCAGCACATGTATGTGCTGGGTGTAGGGAACGATATTAATAGTCCGGGGGGGTCATTTGGGGTGGTTGGTTCCCTTTAATGCCATCATAAGCAGCATCATTGCTGTACATCATTAGGATGTTGGGGTCAAAAAGAAGTGTGTAGACTCCTTTGGGTTCTCTCTCACCACACCACCTATGAGTCGCATGTATAATGGTCACATGTGACATCCAGGTCATAGAGTGTATATTGGTCACATGTGATACTCAGATCAGAGAGTGTACATTGGTCATGTGTTGCCCAGGTCACAGAGTATATATTGGTCATATGTGGAGCCCTGGTTGCAGAGTGTATGTTTGGTTCACATGTGGTACCCACATGGCAGAGTGCATGTTGGTCATGGGCTTGTAGCGCCCCTGCCACAAGTGGTGTTATTATTACATCGATTATAATGCAATGTCTGAGGGGAATTAGAATTCCTGTGCTAAGAACCCAATGCATGCATACACCTTCCAAGCCCTGACTAGAATGAGGAGCACTGAGAGGCCAGACTTTGGCTGTGTCTCATCATGTCTAGCTGGGGGAGGAATAGATCAGAGTGTAGAGCAGACAGGGAGAAGAGAAGAGTTCGGTCTGGGTAATGGAGAAACTAGGAGCTTTCCCAGAAAACTATGCTGCAATAGGTATTCCACTCCCTGGGCTGCTTGGGTATTTCAAATTCTGAGGGCAGAAGCTAGAGACCGATGGATTGGTCCACTGGCCACTTGTGTGGACCCCAGATGCACAGTGCTCCAAAGAACCAAAGAGCGGAGACTACTTACAGGGCTAGCATCACCTGCTTGGCTGAGAAAGATTCTCACAGAAGTTCCCTTTTTTGCATTGACTGTCAGAGCTACAGCACTGGTTCAGCTACCATGATCCAGACTGACTGGCCCAATTACTGAGTATTATCCCCAGCCCTTTCAGCAATACAGGCTTAGGTCACAGAGTGCCTGTTGGTCACATGTGGTGCCCAGGTGGCAGAGTGCCTGTTGGTCACATTGTGGTGCCCAGGTGGCAGAGTGCCTGTTGTGGTCACATGTGGTGCCCAGGTGGCAGAGTGCCTGTTGGTCACATGTGGTGCTTAACTCACAAAGTGCATGTTGGTCACTTGTAGCAACCTGGTGGCAAAGTATATGATTGTCACATGTGGTGTTTAGGTTGCACAGTTTATATTGGTCACTTGTGGCACTTAGTTGGTAGAGTGTATGTTGGTTACATGTGGTACGCAGGTTGAAGAGTCATGTCTAATGAGAAAGTATTTTAAGCTATTAGGATTAGAAAGAAGCTAACACTTCATTAAAAAAATGAGTTTGCAACAGTGTAATCTAAGAAGAAATTCATAGAAATCTACTAATATATATTTGTATTCTTATTTACAAGAAGAATAACTTTCTGGTGGCAATTTGTGGTGTGTCAATATTGAGTTTTATGATGGGGTGACTGACTAGACACAGAGATATAATCCAATCTGTACTACAGCAGGTAACTACTGCTCCGTTACACTGTCTGAATACCTGACTTGGTGATACTCTTTTAGATTCATGATGCTGTAATCCTATTTTTAGGGAAATAGAAACCAAAATGTCATTAATTCTAGACATTCTCTAACAACCTGTCATATTCTGAGAGTAATTGTCAGCTTTGTCACAGATGAGCCTCCATCAAGAATTTACCTACAAGATAGTCAAGCTGAGATCAAGATAATGGTTTTTACAGTATCACTGCATATTTTCAGGATAGATATTGCACCCTCTGATATATTCTTCTTACATGAGTAGATAAGGACTTATCATTCATAACACATTAAATTATACCAGTAAATACTTTTCCAACCAAGAATAATTTTCCAGACCACTAATGACCCACAGCTACAGTAAGTACGGAAAGTATTCAGACCCCTTTACATTTTTCACTCTTTGTTTCATTGCAGCCATTTGGTAAATTCAAAAAAGTTCATTTTTATCTGATTGATGTACACTCCGCACCCCATCTTCACTGAACAAAACAGAAATGTAGACATTTTTGCAAATGTTTTAAAAAAGAAAAACTGAAGTATCACATGGTCATAAGTATTCAGACCCTTTAGGGCCGCTTCACACTGCGGCGTGATCCGGTCCGGTTCTGTCCGGGAGGACCCAGACAGCCGCCGACCGGATCTGCACACAGGACTGGGGGGCTATTATGCCCTTCGGTCCTGTGTGCAGCGCACGCAGTTCCCGCTGCTGATAAGTCAGGACCGCGGTGTCCTGACCTGTCAGCGGCTGCAGCTGCGTGCGCTGCACACAGGACCGAAGAGCCTTGGTGAGAGAGGTAAAGAAGAACCCCAAGATCACTGTGGCTGAGCTCCAGAGATGCAGTAGGGAGATGGGAGAAAGTACCACAAAGTCAACTATCGCTACAGACCTCCACCAGTCAAGCCTTTATGGCAGAGTGGCCCAATGGAAGCTTCTCCTTAGTGCAAGATATATAGAGCCTACATAGAGTTTGCAAAAAAAAAAAAAGCATGAAGGACTCCCAGTCTATGAGAAATGATACTCTGGTCTGATGAGACGAAGATAGAACTTTTTGGTGATAATTCTAAGCAGTAATTGTGGAGAAAACCAGGCACTGCTCATCACCTGCCTAATACAATCCCAATAGTGAAAGGTGGTGACAGAATCATGCTATGGGCGTGTTTTTCAGCTACGGGGACAGGACGACTGGTTGCAACTGAAGGAAACATGAATGCGGCCAAGTACAGAGATATCCTGGATGAAAACCTCTTCCAGAGTACTCTGGACCTCAGACTTGGCCGAAGGTTCACCTTCCAACAAGACAATGACCCTAAAGCACACAGCTAAAATAACAAAGGAGAGGCTACAGAACAACTCTGTGACCATTCTTGACTGGCCCAGCCAGTGTCATGACCTAAACCCAATTGAGCATATCCGGAGAGACCTGAAATGGCTGTCCACCAACATTCACCATCCATCCTGACAGAACTGGAGAGGATCTGCAAGGAAGAATGGCAGAGGATCCCCAAATCCAGGCGTGAAAAACTTGTTGCACATTCCCAAGAAGACTCATGGCTGTACTAGCTCAAAAGGTGCTTCTAATCAATACTGAGCAAAGGGGCTGAATACTTGTGACCATGTGATATTTCAGTTTTTCTTTTTTAATAAACTTGCACAAATATTTACATTTCTGTTTTTTTCAGTCAAGGTGGGGTGCAGAGTGTACATTAATGAGGAAAAAATGAACTTTTTTGAATTTACAAATGGCTGCAATGAAACAAAGTGAATACTTTCCGTACCCACTGTATACCTAAAATATGCATACTCTACAGTCACCAATCACCATGAAGAGTATACTCTATACATTTCCAGCAGATGATCACCCTTCCTTGCGGAATGAGATGATGTGTTTAGTGATACAATTTTGTTTACTATGCAACACTTTGATCACTTTTATTCTATTTTTTGGTGTGTCTGCATATTGAAAACGCTACATTTTTCAGATTTTTTCTGTTCCGGCATTTATTATATGGGTTATGTGATTTATATGGGTTTATGGCTAGAGTAACACTAGATGGTTATTTTTTTGTTGTTTTTACATGTAACAGCATTTTTATGAACAGAATATCTTTCCATTATTTTTCCACACCTAATTTTGTTTTACGTAGTCCCCATAAGGTACTGTAATGCACCACTCCAGCATTTTTTCTTTATTTCCCAGATGGAATAGTGCTTTAAAGCTAAGTCACCTGCCCTTAGTCTTATACTCATCCTCCAGCGTCTTCATCTGTTTTCACTGATCGGTCTCCTGTGATATGGGAACTGCCAGCAGGGAGGCTTCAGGGAGGCAAAGCCACCCACTGCAGCGATATGCATGGGACTGGTACCCCATCCCTCCCTGGTCTATGGTCTCTCATGCAGGTGTTGTTATTCACTTGGGTATTACAGGTTCGCAGCAATCTTCCTCTCCAACTGGACCCTTGGGTTAATTTGGATCCTAAGGCACATTACTTGTATGCATTTATGCTTTCATTTTGCTGCTAGTGAAAGGTTTCCTCTGATTTCCTATACTCTTGATCCATAGCTTTTAATTGTGATTGACCATTTTGTACCGTATATACTCGAGTATTAGCCGACCAGAGTATAAGCCGAGGCCCCTAATTTTACCCTCCAAAACTAGGGAAACTTATTGACTCGAGTATAAGCCTAGGGGGGAAAATGAAGCAGACTCTCATCACGGTATACAGCCCCTCTCATCATGATAAATGGCCCCCCATTACTAGTATATAATCCCCCATCACTGGTATACAGTTCCCCCCCCATCAGAGGTTACAACCCCCATCAGTGGAATAAAGGCCCGCCATTAGTGGTATATACAGGCCCCCCATCAGAGGTTACAGCCCCCAGCAGTGGTATATACAGGCCCCCCTCAGTGGTATATACAGGCCCCCCATCAGTGATATATACAGGCCCCCCATCAGTGGTATATACAAGCCCCCCATCAGAGGTTACAGCCCCCATCAGTGGTATATACAGGCCTTCAATCAGTGGTATATACAGGCCCCCCAGTGATATATACAGGCCCCCATCAGTGATATATACAGGCCCCCATCAGTGTATATACAGGCCCCCATCAGTGGTATATACAGGCCCCCATCAGTGGTATATACAGGCCCCCATCAGTGATATATACAGGCTCCCATTAGTGGTATATACAGGCTCCCCCAGTGGTATATACAGGCCCCCATTAGTGGTATATACAGGTCCCCTTCAATGGTATATACAGCCCCCCCAGTGGTATATACAGACCCCCTTCAGTGGTATATACAGGCTCCCCTAGTGGTATATACAGGCCCCCTTAAGTGGTATATACAGGCCCCCCCCAGTGGTATATACAGGCCCCCCCCCCAGTGGTATATATAGGCTCCCCCCAGTGGTATATACAGGGCCCCCCCAGTGGTATATACAGGCACCCCCTCCAGTGGTATATACGTGCGCCCCCTCCAGTGGTATATACAGGCCCCCCCTTGCTGCTGCCCACCTGTAAAAGAATAGCTTTCATACTTATCCTCCTCGCTGTCACCGCGCATCCTCCAGTCTTCTTCCTGCTTGTACCCAGTGTCATGTGACCACGCAGAAGCAAAGACGTCACTGCGGCTGCGCCGGCCGGGTAGAAGCAGGAAGGAGACCGGAGGACCGCGGTGACAGCGAGGAGGATAAGTATGAAAGCTATTCTTTTACAGGTGTGCAGCAGCAACGGGGGGCCTGTATACACCACTGGGGGAGAAGCGCTGACAGTGCAGTGTAATATGCACCGCTCCCCCTGCCGCTGATGGACAGGGGGATGCAGTGCATATTGCATTGCACTAATGAGCGGCCCCACGTGACCGGCCGCTCCTATTGCAGCCTCCCCCACCTCCTCCAGCCCCCGGACACCGCATCCCCCCCACTCTGAGCCGTCACTGACTAGAATATAAGCCGAGGGGGCACTTTTCGGCACAATTTTTGTGCTGAAAAACTCGGCTTATACTTGAGTATATACGGTATTTCTTATATATAGTTGCAGAGGCATTTGATTGTTATGCCACTTTGTGACGGGTTGTTCTTGTATATGGATATATGGACATTCTTAGGATATCCACTCTCTATCTAACCGATTGATCTTTGTACGTGATTTTATCCATTACTTGGCTTTATGTTTATACTATACTCTACCAGCAAGTTTACACCCTATCTGTATTTACAATTGTGATCTATAATTGAATCTGTGCTGGTGCTATTCAAGCTATATATTGTTCTGATTTTTCCATAGGGCTCTCATAGGTACACTACAACTGTGAGAGAGAGAATCTAAAACAAATTCCAGAAAAACACATTGTATGATTTTTACATAGTAAATTTGCATTTTCTTTTGCATCAATTAAGTATGTGATACAATAGAAAAACAAAAGTTAATATTTGTTACAGAAACCTTTGTTTGCAATTACAGAGGTCAGATGTTTCCTGTAGTTCTTGACCAAGTTTGCACACACTGCAACAGGGATTTTGGCTCACTCCTCCTTACAGATCTTCTCTAGATGTTTCAGGTTTGTCGCTGGGAACATTGAATTTTAGCTCCCTGCAAAGACTGTCTATTGGGTTCAGTTCTGGAGACTGGATAGGCCACTCCAGGACATTGAAATGCTTTTTTAAGAGCCACTCCTTAGTTGACCTGGCTGTGCGTTTTGGGTCTTTGTTATTCTTGAAGACCCAGCCACGTCCCATCTTCAATACTCTTACTGAATGAAGGTGGTTGTTTGCCAAAATCTTGCAATACATGACCCCATCCATCCTCCCTTCAATACGGTGCAGACATCATATACAGGAAAGCACACCCAAAATATGTTTCCACCCCCATGTGCCATAGTTGGGACAGTGTTCTTGCAGTTGTATACATCCTCTTTCTTACTCCAAATACGCCGAGTGAAGTTAATACCAAAAGATCTATTTGGTCTCATCTGATCACATAACCTTCTCCTACGCCTCCTCTGGATTATTCAGATTGGTCATTGGCGATCTTCAATCGGGCCTGGATATGTGCTGGTGCAAGCTGCGGGACCTTGCATGCCCTGTAGAATGGGCGCACATGACATGCTCACAGGATATTTACAATAAGATATAGCTGCATTTTAATATGGGATAAACATCTTGATTATGATCTGTGATAAGCGGCCGTCACACGTTACGATATCTTGAAAGATATCGCTCGAACGCGCCAGATTTAAAATCGCTTGAACGATGTCTGTGCGTGTGACGGCAGGATACGATGAACGATACCTGATCAAATCGCAAGATCGCGATCTGAGCCCCGGACCTCAGATCTGACGATGTCGACTCATAAGATCAACAGAATCGGCGTGTCTAAACAACCGAGATCGTATGCACGTGTAGGAACTGCGCAATGCCTAAATCTAGCACGTAGGCGTGCCAGGAGTTTCCCATTACCTCGCCTCCTCAGTTGTGATTCGTGCACCGTTATGGTTTCTGATTGGCTGCTTCGCCACTAGCTCGCATTGGTGGAGGATGATGCGTTGCCATTGGCTGTCCTCACAGGGCGCCATTTTTGAAGAGCTGTCTTCAGCACCACACATAGGCGTCTGCTGCACAATTTCTCATGTAGAACTGTGCACCCACAAGTGCGTCAACCTGATAATAGAACCTGCGTGGTACATGACCCAGCTATAGTGTCCACCTTGTCATACACCCAAACAATGTTGCCAGGCGCGGCACACACAACGCGGCGCTACGTCACGCCCATGGGATATTGTCCCGTAGGTGACCTAAAAAGTGGTTATTGCCATGTTAACGCCGCGTAGGTCGCCTTTAAGTCTTGTTACGTCACGCAAGGGGCGGTCCTCACGGAATGAAGTTGGTTTCATTTTCATTCCGCATGCAAGGTGCTAGCTCCTCCCCTGCACATTGCAGCTCAGTTATGGCCGCAACACGCCGCGCTGCCACGTGGGGGATGGCGGAACTCATGATCTTAATCGATCATTGCGATCGATTAGATTATTGGGGCCACCACCCCCACCGGCATGCGAGGCTGCGCAACCGCAGCACTGTGCTAAAGATCCAGCGGGCCCTGCGGCGCCAGCTGTGTGTGGAGAGGGCTGTGAAGGCGATCCAGCACAAGATCGCTGATCTTAAATATAAGACGCCGGGCCGAATTGTGGACATCCGTGGCCGGATTGCCAGGCTGCGTGGTGAGTAAATGTTGGGGCCCAACACACACCTGCACATGTACATGTATCAAGTACACAGCAAACACACATGCGTTTCACAGGCGTTTTGAAAAAAAACACTCAGGCCGCACACACAGCTCGCTACAGGGTGATTAATTAACGGATCTTTAAAAATACAAGAATTGAGCAACGCATAAGTGATCGTATTCTGAAGGCCGCACCAAGGGGGATAGCGTATTCTACCTTTTCACCAATCAAAAGTATTTTTGGGGTACAGCACATCGTGTTTACACATGTACATTGCGACCAACACCACAGGACATTCTGGAGATGAGGACGCCATGTTTCAAAGGACATCTGACCAATGAGGACGCAGTACTGAGCACCAATGGTGTAGTGAGGGGCGCAGCTTGGAGACCATGTACCACGCCTATGTGCTCCAATTAAACATTGGAGAACGCCCACATTTGCCACAACATCGTTTAGGAGGTTTCTGTGTGACTGTTTGCTGAACGATGTCCACAGATGATAAGTGGATCGCTCATACGACCGCTGGATCGCTGCATCGGAGAATCGTCTGAGCGATGTCTGTGGGTGTAGCGTTGTGATGAACGATCTCACACGTCGTTCGGACGATGTGCTAATCTGACATCGTTTACGACATCGTTAGCTAGATCTTAACGTGTGACGGCCGCTATAGGATTAGAGTGGGTCAGCGTGCCACTTCACTTTTAGTACTTTAGCAAATACTTCCTACACTGTTGCCTTATCTTTTACCATGTGTGGTTATATATCCTTGACACAGCGGCTATACATGGTTGTATAATTTTGATATAGCAGTGTTATATCCCTCAAGTGTGTCATAATTTCAAATTCTAGGTTAATGCTGGAGTTATATGGCATTTTGGGGATATTAGTGTGGTGGAATATTAATATCTTATTTTACTGGGACCCACAACTCCTTTTACAGTTTGGTATTTATAACAAGCATTTTGTAAAACCTGTCTGTATTGTTGTAAACAGATTATATACAATAATTCCTGTAAAAAAAAGTGTGTCTATACCTGTATGTGGTTTTTTATTATATGCTCCCCATCCTTTATCCTTGTTATGCACTTCCTCAATAAATAAAATATATATATTTTGCACATACTTTGGACCGAGACATCACCTTTTTTCTTCCTATGTTTCACAGGTAATGAGTGCAGTGTAGGAGGGCTTCTTAGGCCGGCTTCACACCACACTTTTTTGGCCCCGGATCCGATTTTGGCCCCTGTATCCCATGGTGAATGCGTGATTGCCATCTAGTTTGTGCTGTCGAGGATTCGCAATTCCATTTTTTTGCCCCTGACACAAAATCAGAGTTTGCAGCATTTTTTGTGGCCAGGGCAAAAAATCGGACAAAAATCGTATCCTCCCGGATCCAGCGCCCCATAACATGGGTGTCTATGGGCGCCGGATTGCCCTGGATCCGTCAAAAAATCGGACTCGTTCCCGGACACTGGGTGCTGAACGAGCGGCAGCTTTGATATTCATGCCACGCTCGTTCATCACCTGGACAGCTAAAAAGCCGCTGGCTGAAATTTCAGCACCTGGAGAGCTCCACTGCTGAGATTTCAGCACTTGGACAGCAGCAGCCACGTGCAGGGAGGATTCTGGCAGAAAACAGGATCGGAGGGCGTATTTGCCCTCCAGTTCTGTTTTGTCCGGGGTTGTCAGGTTCTGTCCGGTGCTTCCTGCAAAACACCGGACAGAACCTGACAGGGTTAAAACGTGGTGTGAAGCCGGCCTTAAAGAAAAACCAACAGGTCTGTGAGAGCCAAAATTCTTGCTGGTTAGTAGGTGATCAAATACTTTTTTCATGCAATAAAATGTAAGTTACAGTGGGGAAAAAAAGTATTTAGTCAGCCAGCAATTGTGCAAGTTCTCCCACTTAAAAAGATGAGGTCGGCCTGTAACTGACATCATAGGTAGACATCCACTATGAGACACAAAATGAGAAAACAAATCCTGAAAATCACATTGTCTGATTTGGAAAGAATTTTTTTTCAAATTTTGGTGGAAAATAAGTATTTGGTCACCTACAAACAAGCAAGATTTCTGGTATAGACAGACCGGACCCAAAAAATTGTGGTGTATAGCCGGCCTTAAAGGGAACCAACCACCAGGATTTAACCACCTGTAAATCAGTACAACAGGTGATTGACGTGTGCAGCATGTCTCATCCATTTTTAACTGTTTAGAGTGAATGGATTTGTAGCGTAAATGTTCAGAGTCTCAATGTTTCAGTTTTTAAAAATGAATGAGAAAGAGACAGATGCTAAATGGAAGCAAAACAATGATTTTAATGGGGAATGCAGACAAGCAATTTTTTTTCATGGCCTGAATCTGTATGTGAAAAAAAAAAATTGTAGCATGCATTAGTTTCTTCCGTGTGTCGGCTGAGACTCATCTTTTTGACTCCGTGTGTGCAAACAAAAAAAAAATGAATTCCATATGTATAGCATCCAATTTTTATGGATACATTGCAATTCTGTAACATAGAAAATTGTAAATGGTCTTGTAAATGATTAATTGCTGCTGTAAAGAAAACTAATTGCAATTTTTATATGCTTATGTGAACCTGAAAATGACACAGATAGTTGAATGTAGCCTAGAGTGATGTTTCTTGGATGCAAAATACAGTCCAAGTTTCATCAGTGTTTTTACTATGGGTACCGTCACACGAGGGGACATAGACGGCGATTTTGTAGGTGACGCAGGGGCGTGGCCTATTGGCGGCGTCATCGCTGCCAAGTTGTCCCGTGTAAAGAGGGGATTTGGTGCCGAAAAATCGTCTGAGTGTGGTCGTCTGGTTTCGCAGCACTGCTCTGAAACCAGGCGAGCACTCTGGGGCGATGTGTACACATCGCCCCATGTAACATGGCGATCGCCGATGTTACAGGCGATGGGAGCCATAGGCAAACCCCAGCGGCGATGGCGCTTGTAACATCACCAGAGGTACCGCTGCGTGTAAACACGCAACAGTGACACTGGTGGGGTACCAAAAACGTGCGCGCTCCGTGCTTCACCGCCGATATCTCCGGCGAGGTGTCCTGGTGTGACAGTACCCTATCAGTTTCATCAGATTTTGGTCCTTTTGGTCACTTTTTACATTCAGAGTTTGGTCCGATTTTCATCAGTTTTTGTAGGCTAAAAAAAAGAAATAAAAACTGATAGAGGTTTCTCAAGCTTCTCCTAACAGTCGATGAAAAATGCGAAACACACAGATGGCATCCTAAGTGCTGTCCAGTTTTTTTCACTGACCCATAGCCTTGCAATGGTGAGTTTGATCCAACATTCAGATCAATATCAGTCAAGTCTTCGTGCTTTTGTGCAGGCCACTCAGTCTGAGAAAATAATTGGACATGTGAACTACCCCACAGATAATCATAGAAGTGCTATCTGTGAAAAATATGCAGAGCACTTTTATGAAAAAACCTGACATGTAAGGCTGGCTTCACACCACGGCAGAGTCCGATCCGGGGCTGTCAGGGATGAACCTGACAGCCGGGGACCGGATCAGCAGACAGAACCGGACTAATATGCCGGACGCAGCTGCCGCCGCTGATTGATCAGAAACGCGGCTCGCTAGCTGCGGTCCTGAAATAACAGCGGCGTGGAGCTGCAAGTGTCCGGTTCCCGGATCCTCCCGCACCTGTGCGGCGGAATCCAGGATACGGCAATTTGGGGAGATTTTTCTCCCCGGACACAAAAACGTTTCTTGCAACGTTATCCGATTTCTCCCGGATTCTGCCAGAGAGATGGAAACCGGATGGCAGCGATACTATGTGGCCAAAATCCGGTCCAGGGCTGTCTGGTTTACACCGGACAGCCCCGGACCAGACTCTGCCATGGTGTGAAGCAAGCCTAAATGAGCCTAAGTGCTCAGATGACTGTATTTTTTGTTTGAGTGCGATCTGATATATCATCATTATGGAATGAGGCGTTGCACGTCTGATTTCTTTCTCTGGATCGAGTGGTTCTAGTAAAAAAAAATTGCAACATTTACGATTTGCTTCAGAAACTCAGATCACACTTGGCCATTCAAGTCTAAGAGTCAGTGAAAAAAGAAACAGACTGAATGACATCTGAGTTAGGTCCGATTTTCACAGACTGACAAAATGGAGAAACTTTTGTTTTATTCTCTCCATCTTAGAAAAATGGATACCCTCTGGTCAAAGTCTGATTAGCATAACTGAACAATTTTTCTCAGATGGAGAAAACACATTCATGTGAACATTACGTATACTTACAGGACCTGTGCCCGATGTGACTGAGTTACATGGGTAGCTCCTGGAAGTACCATACTACTCAAGGTGCCTTTACACTACACGATATTGCCCGCAATATCACTCAAAAGTCACGTGTTCATCGCTGTTGCAGTTGATATTGCAAGTGCGTTGCGCCGTGCAACTGGACTATTCAACTACGATAAGTCGCTTGGACGGAGTTGCCGGGTTATTGAACATGTTCAAAAACCAGGCAATGTCGCTCAAGCGATCTGCATCTGCTAGCATCGCTCTGTGTGACACGGCAATAACGATGTTAAGAGCGATTTCCCTTATTCACAACATTGATTAGTATCGCTCGCTGGGGTTGTGCATAAACAGTGAGCGAAAGTTGCTTGCAAAATCAGAAGTGCGTTGCCTACAATATTTCTACGTGTGACATTTCCAAAGCGATCTTGGCATAATGCCAAAAACGTGCGTCTTCGTGATATCGCAGCGACATCACTGCTACATCGTGTCGTGTAATGGTACTTCACAGACAGGACCTGGAAGTACCATACTACTCACAGACAGTCTGGAAGTTCCATACTACTCACAGACAGGTCCTGGAAGTACATACTATCACAGACAAGTCCTGGAAGTTCCATACTACTCACGACAGGTCCTGGAAGTACCATACTACTCACAGACAGGACCTGGAAGTACCATACTACTCACAGACAGGACCTGGAAGTACCATACTACTCACAGACAAGTCCTGGAAGTTCCATACTACTCACAGACAGGTCCTGGAAGTACCATATACTCACAGACAAGTCCTGGAAGTTCCATACTACTCACAGACAGGTCTGGAAGTACCATACTACTCACAGACAGGACCTGGAGTACATACTACTCACAGACAGACCTGGAAGTACCATACTACTCACAGACAAGTCTGGAAGTTCCATATACTCACAGACAGGTCTGGAAGTACATACTACTACAGACAAGTCCTGAAGTACCATATGGCAGATGCAGTGATTGATCCATTTTTGGTGCAGTTTTAAAAAAAACTTCAGCACCAAAAACGGATCATCCTGCTGGAGAGATTCTAAGGCTCATTTAACTGATGCCATGTTGAAAAAGCAGTGGCTTCTTTTCCAGTGGGCTTTGTTAACAGGTCGTAACTGCCGATGTCATGCTGATTGACAGACGACTGCATGCTGCCTGACTGCAAGAATCCAGCTATCAGTCAGCGTGAAGTCGGCAGTCAAGTCCCATTGACAGAGCAGCCTGGAAGAGGAAGATCTGAGGCATTAATACTGCCAGTAGGACCGCCGGCAATACTGTCGGTAGGACCAGTCAGTGACCGTTCTGACCGTACACGGGTAACTACCTGCATGTAAATTTTTATGCCCACAGTACATAAACATTATAGTCGTGGAAAACCTCTTTACTAAGTACAAAAATGCCGCAAAAAGTCAGCAACATCAAATGCTCATCATGGGAAACAGCCTAAGGGTATGTGCAAATAACTTTTTCCAAGTGGAAAAAGCCAAAGAGGTTTTGAAGAAACTGATGGTGAACCGGAATCAATGGCGTTTTCCAAATGTTTTTTTTTCTTCATGAATTGCCTTTTTGCACATTTTATTGGGCGTTTCCTGAAGCAGTTTCTAAACCTTTATTGTTGACAATTTCTTAAAGAGCAGCCATTGTTTTGGATAAAAGCTCCTCCCTCTCGTCTTAAAATCCCATCAGTAACTGCCATCTCCTATCTTAGTAATGGGAAAGTATTCACCGCTGAAGTCAAACTGTGCGAGACCCATGTGAGAAATTCACACAGCTCACCCGGAACAGCTGCCGGCTCTCTGGACGGTTGCGAGTCAGCTACATAGAAACACAAGTAGCTCCACACTCCTGTCCAGAGAGCCAGCAGCCATTCCGGGTGAGTCATGTGAGACTCATTTGAGTATTGCATGTGTCTCGCTCAGAGTGTCTCTGGCTGAATCCAAATTTTACCTCAGAATTGAAAATTTTGATAATAACTGATCAATTCTAGCAGAGAAAGAAGATTTGGCTAATACGATATATTACAGAATTGCTCATTTTCATAAGTACAATTGATTTCTCAAATATAAATTGTAACTAGTGATGGGCGAACCCGCCGATATTCAGGTTTGGTGGACTCGCCCGGACTTTTTTTTTAAAGTCCAGGTTCAGGATCAAACGTGCCTCAAATCTAAGTCCAAACACCGAACTCTGACTTTAAAGTTGTGGAATGGGGGCTGGGGGGCTGTAAAATAAAACACATAGTTATTAAACATCATCATACTTACGGCTGTCCTGACTCTTGTACTTCTGGGTCCACTCATTAACTTCTGGGATATTAACTGCAGAGGACGGAACAAACCAATTACAGACGCTGTCACAGAGAATGTGCATCTGTGATTGGCTGTTGGAGTAATCTGGAATCAGCCCATACATTCTACATGCTAGAATGTATGGGCTGGTTTCAGGTTACTCCAGCAGCCAATCACAGATGCCCATTTTCTGTGACAGTGTCTGCGATTGGCTGTTGGACCCCTCTCACATAGTACTGTAATAATAAATAAATAATTTAAAATATTTGTGAAGCACTCCATGGTATTTTTGATTCACAGCCCAGATAAAGCGAACAACTACAGGCTGCTACCACTAGCTACCTGGTTTTACCTTGGCTTGCAATCAATATACAGGGAAGCCCATTTTTTTTCCTTTTAATTATTTAAAGAGGACCTGTCACCAAACCAGGCATAGTGATCTAATTACAGCACTGGATGCAGCAAGTCTGCAGCATCCAGACAAGGGGTCACCCAGCACTTGAGCAGCCCTGTACCCCGAGATAATACAATTAGAAAACTTACATGCTCCAGCAAAATAGGAGGTGGCTAGGGGCTGCAGCCAAGGGCAGATTCACACCCCCTGCATGTTTAATCTGCCCACCACTGCCAATCATTCTTCCCTCTTCAGCAGCATTTAAACAGAGTTTTTTTTTCTCTCTCCCAGAAATGTCTGTTTAGCCCCGCCCCCTGAGGGGTGGAGCCAAATGGCAAGTTCGGGAAAAAAAAAACTCTGTTTAAATGCTGCTGAAGAGAGAGAGAGAATGATTGGTAGCGGTGGGCAGATTAAAGGGATCCTGTCACCCCCAAAATACCTCAAAAGCTATTAAAAGCTGTCCCTAGAGCATAGTAACACTTACCCTACACTCCTTTTAGCTCCTAAATGCAGCAAGTGAAATTGAAGATAAATGTTATTACAGTACCTCATTAGGGATGATAATGAGTGACTATGGTATTCATAGTCATCCTGGCAGGCTGTCCCTCTTCATGATATCACGCCTCAATAGGCGTGATCTTCAAATCAGATTAAAATGCGCGCCTCCCCGCTCTGTGCTGTCTCGGCCGGCCTGTAGTGGGGCTGGGTGACGCGAATCGCGTCATTTCCGGCGCCGGGTGACGGTTGTACATGAGCAGTGCGGGCTCTTGAAGCTAACAGCGCTGCGGTGTACATACGTCACCCGGCGCCGGAAATGACGCGATTCGCGTCACCCAGCCCCACTACAGGCGCCGAGACAGCACAGAGCGGGGAGGCGGCATTTTAATGTGATTTGAAGATCACGCCTATTTGATCCTGCCAGGGTGACTATGAATACCATAGTCACTCATTATCATCCCTAATGAGGTACTGTAATAACATTTATCTTCAATTTCACTTGCTGCATTTAGGAACTAAAAGGAGTGTAGGGTAAGTGTTACTAGTATGCTCTAGGGACAGCTTTTAATAGCTTTTGAGGTATTTTGGGGGTGACAGGATCCCTTTAAACATGCAGGGGGTATGAATCTGCCTTGGCTGCAGCCCCTAGCCACCTCCTTAATGGCTGGAGCATGTAAGTTTTCTAAGTGTATTATCTCGGGTACAGGGCTGCTCAAGTGCTCGGTGACCCCTTGTCTGGATGCTGCAGACATGCTGCATCCAGTGCTGTAATTAGATCACCATGCCTGGTTTGGTGACGGTTCCTCTTTAAATAAATAATTTTTTTAAAATGTGTAGGCTTTGCTCTATTTTTGATCTCAAGCCAAGGTAAATCCAGGCAGCTAGGGTCTGGGAATCTCACTGTGGTAAGGCCCAAGCATTCTGGTCCCTCCACGCTGAAAACCGTGGACGCCCATGAAAATGGCGCATTCATCATATGCCATTTCCATGTGCTTTACCCAGCTCTTCCAGCGGTCCTATTGGCAATGGCACTCTGGGTAATAAAGCTATTAATGTCAGCTGGCACTAAGCCAAAAATTCATGGTGTCAAGCCAATATTAGGCCCAGCTACCATGACTTTCTAGCAAACATTAAAAAAAAAAAAAAAACACAACACAGAGAATTTTTTTTAATAGAAATAAAACACATTTAGGGACTCCCATCTTTAATTGCCAAAGGAAAACCCTCCTCTGATGTAATCCAAATAAAACATATTCACCTCTGCGAGAAGACACACATCTGCTTGCAGAGACGAGCAGGCTACACTGACTGCTGGGTGCTGTGTGAAAGGTCAGCTGAGTCCACCACTGAGCCCTGTCAGCAGTGAACTCAGGTGACCCCATAAATAGCGTCACATGGAGCCCAGCCGTAAAGTGAGCGAGAGAAGCGCCCACGTTACAGCTGGGATCAGGGTGCTGTGTGACACTGGAGGTTTGGGCCCCTGGAGTAGAGTGGTGCTCCCGCCATGGTTTTACACATTTTTGTGGCATTTTATGTTATGTTAGGGCTGTTAGAGGGTAATGAAAAATTAAAGTGTAGTAATCAAAATATACATATCTCCATATAAAAATAAGAAAACTGGGCAGCACTACCACACAAAACACACAGGTGCAAAACCTGTAGGGAAAGGGTCCAACAATCCTTCAATACAAACGAAAAAACACAGGCAGCACTCCCAAATTATAGTTGACAAAGTGGATTCTTTACTGATCCATGGCGGCAACAGTTTCAACGGTGACCCGTCTTTCTCAAGGTTTGAGAAAGACGGGTCACCGTTGAAACGTTGCCGCCATGGATCAGTAAAGGATCCACTTTATCAACTATAATTTGGGAGTGCTGCCTGTGTTTTT